>OW240922.1:89790511-89826020 GCA_933207985.1 Pelobates cultripes
GGTAAAGATAACCCTCTGCCAGATAACAGAACTACAAATATCATAAATCCTATTCACCTCATTCCTCAGTCTCTAAGACGGGACATTATAAAGGGGAAGGACATCAACTTGGCATCACTACTGATAGCATCTCAAGATGTGGTAGAGAACAGGGCTTATACCTTTCAGTAGTGATGAAGTCTAGAGATCCTAGACTAAATAGGAAGCTTAACATCCCCGAGTTTGTCCTCGCTTTCGGTCTATATAGAGACGTGATCTGTACAGCTTTCCCCCTCTGTAGAGAGGAACTTGACTTATACCTTCATAAAGTGGTTGAGTTAGCATACATGTATGGGGGCTATGCATTTTATGATTACCATAAGTCATTTGCTTCCAGATCCGCTGCATCACTGTCACAGTACAATACAGGGAGTGCAGAATTATTAGGCAAGTTGTATTTTTGAGGATTAATTTTATTATTGAACAACAACCATGTTCTCAATGAACCCAAAAAACTCATTAATATCAAAGCTGAATATTTTTGGAAGTAGTTTTTAGTTTGTTTTAGTTATAGCTATGTTAGGGGGATATCTGTGTGTGCAGGTGACTATTACTGTGCATAATTATTAGGCAACTTAACAAAAAACAAATATATACCCATTTCAATTATTTATTACCAGTGAAACCAATATAACATCTCAACATTCACAAATATACATTTCTGACATTCAAATCAAAACAAAAACAAATCAGTGACCAATATAGCCACCTTTCTTTGCAAGGACACTCAAAAACCTGCCATCCATGGATTCTGTCAGTGTTTTGATCTGTTCACCATCAACATTGCGTGCAGCAGCAACCACAACCTCCCAGACACTGTTCAGAGAGGTGTACTGTTTTCCCTCCTTGTAAATCTCACATTTGATGATGGACCACAGGTTCTCAATGGGGTTCAGATCAGGTGAACAAGGAGGCCATGTCATTAGATTTTTCTTCTTTTATACCCTTTCTTGCCAGCCACGCTGTGGAGTACTTGGACGCGTGTGATGGAGCATTGTCCTGCATGAAAATCATGTTTTCTTGAAGGATGCAGACTTCTTCCTGTACCACTGCTTGAAGAAGGTGTCTTCCAGGAACTGGCAGTAGGACTGGGAGTTGAGCTTGACTCCATCCTCAACCCGAAAAGGCCCCACAAGCTCATCTTTGATGATACCAGCCCAAACCGGTACTCCACCTCCACCTTGCTGGCGTCTGAGTCGGACTGGAGCTCTCTGCCCTTTACCAATCCAGCCACGGGCCCATCCATCTGGCCCATCAAGACTCACTCTCATTTCATCAGTCCATAAAACCTTAGAAAAATCAGTCTTGAAATATTTCTTGGCCCAGTCTTGACGTTTCAGCTTGTGTGTCTTGTTCAGTGGTGGTTGTCTTTCAGCCTTTCTTACCTTGGCCATGTCTCTGAGTATTGCACACCTTGTGATTTTGGGCACTCCAGTGATGTTGCAGCTCTGAAATATGGCCAAACTGGTGGCAAGTGGCATCGTGGCAGCTGCACGCTTGACTTTTCTCAGTTCATGGGCAGTTATTTTTGCGCCTTGGTTTTTCCACACGCTTCTTGCGACCCTGTTGACTATTTTGAATGAAACGCTTGATTGTTCGATGATCACGCTTCAGAAGCTTTGCAATTTTAAGAGTGCTGCATCCCTCTGCAAGATATCTCACTATTTTTTGACTTTTCTGAGCCTGTCAAGTCCTTCTTTTGACCCATTTTGCCAAAGGAAAGGAAGTTGCCTAATAATTATGCACACCTGATATAGGGTGTTGATGTCATTAGACCACACCCCTTCTCACTACAGAGATGCACATCATCTAATATGCTTAATTGGTAGTAGGCTTCGAGCCTATACAGCTTGGAGTAAGACAACATGCATAAAGAGGATGATGTGGTCAAAATACTCATTTGCCTAATAATTCTGCACTCCCTGTACAATTACTGATTGGGCACAGCTAGACACAGAATTATTTCTTATGCATTTTGCAGGCCTTAAAACCCCTTCCTGCACTGAATGCTCTTCCGCTGCTCACTCAGTCAATTTCTGTCCAGAGAACGTAGCGACCCCTTCTACCAGTAGCGCCAATACTGGTTACCAATCTAACAAGTCCCAGAGGGAAATAAGAGACAAACTAGGCAGGCCAATTGTTTTTCTAGGCAAAGCACAAGTCTGCAATAATTTCAATGCCGGGGGTTGCAGTTATAGCGCATGTAGGCTTCTTCATGTGTGCTCACTGTGTTTCAGAGCACATGCCAAAACTATGTGCCCCAACAGATTGTACCCTAACAAAACTTCCACTCCAATAAACGTACCTAAGTTGCAACGTTACCTGGCTAATCATCCTTCTTTTCATTTGGCGGAATTTCTCACGGCTGGGTTTCACACAGGGTTTGTGTCACTCCCCACAGGTGTTTTGGAATGCCCCAACTTAAGTCAGCACTCACAGACCCAGACAGCATACAAGAATTCTTACAGAAAGAAATCACCAATGGTTTCATGATAGGTCCTTTCTCTACTCCTCCTTTAACTTCCTGGAGGGCAAACCCTCTAGGAATCGCCACAGGGAAATATAACAATAAAAAGAGATTGATTATTGACTTTTCTGCACCTCACTCATCCCCTACACCTAGCCTTAATGCTCTGACTTTTCCCTTCAATACGCCTGAATTGACGATGCCATCCAAGCAATCATTCTTTCCGGGAAGGCAACTTGGTTAAGTTAATCTGATCGATAAAGTTGGTCTTTTTTTTATCATTTTAGTATTATTCTTACATATATTTTATTTTATTCCACTTTTTCTTCTTCTATTTTTTCCTTTTTATATGTATGCATTAGTCTTTCTGTGTCTAGAAATTTATTAAATCTGATTTTGCTTAATGGAGTTAATTGATGTTAATGGGTGTATATATATATATATATATATATATATATATATATATATATATACCTATATGGACTAAGTTTAGCTTATGCCTCTGATGAAATAGGGCAGTACCCTATGAAACGCATAAGGCTGCAGAAAACCACAGACGGGCTAGAGAACACACACTTCTGTTAATCACTGACGGAGTTGCCTTCAATACAGCACTATTCTGGATGTCTACCTCCTGATGTGAGGTCAAAGAATCAACTTGGAAAGAGACTACAACAATCCTGAGCCATCAAGACGAACTGTGCAGGTTATATGAACTTTTTATTTTCTCTCATACATACAAGCCCGTGTGGAATCTTTTCTACTGAGTATTTTAAAGTTTTTTGGATTATTTAATATTATTAATTTTGATGTGAATAAAGTTTATATTTTTAATACATCAACTTCTATAAGCATCTTTCTGATACATATTGGACATTTGTTAAAGTATCAATTAGAGGGGGCGTGGCCTGGACACTGAACAAGATGGACGCTTAAACACGGTGCTCCGCTCCACCAAGCCCTTACCAAGCATTCTAAAATAAGCTACAGCCGACAAATGGGCCGCAACGGCCGCTCAGATCACCCCCAGACCCCGAGGGGTACACAATCGAGATCCCAGCAAGGCCCGATGGATGGCTACGTACACCCTCAGAGGGGCCCGGACAGTGAGGCTGAGCCAACGAGCCCCGCACCGCTATCACCAGCCTCAATGGCCGAAACTGAACCATCGGCCCTAGACCGCATAGGGGAAGAACTTCGCCTTATAGCCACATCCATGGCTACTAAAACCGACCTACTACCTCAAACCACCGCAATTCAAGATGCATTGAGGGCGGAGATAGCGGGAATCCGCACGGAGGTCGGAGCTCAGGCGGGCCGCATCCAGTCCCTGGAGACCTCCCTCACAACACAAGCGGATAGGATCACGGCGACAGAAGTGGCCATTACCCGACAAGGAGAGCTCATACTTGCTATGAGACGTACAATGGAGGATCTCGACAATAGGGGAAGATGCTGCAACATTAGAGTCCGCGGACTCCCTGAATCGGACAACGGGGAAAACGTTGAAGAGCTGCTTTCCGCACTGTTTAACAGTATACTGCAACATGAGGCCCCGCCACACTTTAAATTTGATAGGGCTCACAGGGCCTTGCGGCCCCGCACACTAGAGGATGGCCCAAGAGATATAATATGTTGCCTTCACTCGTTCCCTATAAAAGGCCAGAGAGAAACCAACATGGCCATACTTGGGCGCTCAAGTTGCCCTGTTTAATGATTTATCTCCCATGACGCTGGACGCGCGAAGGGCGCTCCGACCAGTCATGACCCTACTCCGAGAGCGCAACATCTCCTACAAATGGGGGTTCCCATTTGCCCTCCAGGCGCGCCAGCAGGACAGGTGGTTATCGGCTAAAAGCCCAGAAGAAGTACCACGCCTACTGGAAGATCTGGGCCTACCACCCACACCGGTCTCCAACTGGATATTAGACCCGTTGGGACACAGACCTCGACCACAACGTGTACCCTGGAGACACAGGGGGGGATCCCCACCTGGACCCCCACTGAGACGCCGTCCAGATCGGGGACATCCAGCGGAGTAAGTACACCTGCCAGCACGCTGACCCCGCCAACCCAACACCCCAACAGCAACCATGATCCTAATTGACCCAGAGATCCTCATCTCCTCCCATAGCTACAGGACGGGTGGGACGACACGAGACGCTTGGGGGGGGGGAGATGGGTCGAAGCATCACATTATGTTAGCTGGCCCTCACACCCGGCCGAGGACCCTTCCCTCCTGGACTCCATGCGGGGCACCATGGCCTCAGTCTTATGTGAGAAAATGCTGGGAAAACGCATATTGTTACTGTGCTGTTGCGGCCTGTTATGCCGAGCTTTTCAATGTTCACCTATTTTATTTTAAATCGATTACGGAATGCTAATACATACGCGGATCTCATGCACTTTGGGCAAGGTGGAGACTGGACACAACCCACATAGAGACCTAGACGACACACCCTTGATAGGTGCCTAGGCTACGGACCTCAACCCATACCCGCGCACAGTATAGGACGGTGGAACTCACGAGGAGATTGCGTCTCAGCCTGGATACTGGGACGGACCTCCTGAGTACCCCACCATTGCACGGGTCCCCTCTACCAGAGGACGAAACACGACTGGGAGACTACACTTCACCCCAGTGGTGACGCCCTAATCCAAGGGCCCTAACCCTGACCTACCTCTTCTAAATCACCTGTCATCCCTACCTTAACCCTCTTTCCTGCTAAACCTGCGCCCACCCGTCCCGAGTTTCTCACATACATATCCACACCCCGATATTCCCGGAGCCGGCCCGCCTAGGGTCCCCGCTGCAGCCTATCGGGCCTGGACGGGGGGCCGAGGCCGTCGCGGAACCCTACTAAGGGGCGGGGGAGGGGAGCTCTGACGAGTTGGCCGCGGGGGGGGGGGGCCCTGGGGCTGTGGTGACCATGACCTACCAGCCAGAACCCATTACTATCCTCACTCTTAATTGTAGGGGACTCAACATCCCGGAGCGCAGAGTCCACCTGCTCCGAGACCTAAGGAAGAAACATATTTCGGTAGCGCTACTCCAGGAAACACACTTCTGGGCAGACGCTACCCCGAAACTCCAGAACAAGACATACCCGAAGTCCTATCTCTGTAACCATCCGACACAACGCAAAGCTGGAGTAGCCATCCTCCTGGCAGCAAAACTAGAACTCCAGGAACTAGCGGTCACAAGCGATCCCCAAGGTCGATATCTGTTCCTGAAAGGAACCATACTGAACAAAATGTACACCTTCGCTTCCATCTACGTACCCAATAGGGGTCAAGCCCAATTTATTAAAAACACATTAGCTAAACTACAAAATTTTGCGGAAGCTACCCTACTACTAGGGGGAGACTTCAACGTACCCATGGATCCCATCCTGGACTCATAAACAGGGCATAGCTGTATCCCACAAAGTAACATCCGCCTAATTAAAAAATCACTGAGTGACATGAATCTGGTGGATTGTTGGAGGACCCTACACCCCGACACAAAAGATTATACCCATTACTCGGCGTTACATGGTCGATACTCCCGTATCGACTATGTGTTCACCAGACAAATCGGGCTCCCACACCTCCTTTCGACCGACATTGAGCCATGCTACACTAGAATCCCCACTTTTTCGACCCACACGATGGACTTGGAGGCTCAACGAAACATTGCTCCAGGACCCGGGCACAAAGGAACAGATCTCACAGGACCTGACTAATTACTTCCAAGACAATGGAACAATGAACACATCCCCAATCTCGGTATGGGAAGCGCACAAGAGTGTAATCCGAGGCTCGCTCATCCGTATTGCTTCACAAAAGAAAAAAGACGCACAAAGAGAGATGGCTGACCTATATCGACAAATTGCCACCCTGGAAACACAGCACAAAAGATCCCAACTTGTGACTACATACGGGGAATTGATACAAGCTAGACGACAACTCAAAGACCTCCTGACGAAGCGCTACTTACGCTCCATTCAACGGTCCAAGGGTTTTTTCTACACCCATGCCAATAAGGGAGGGCGCTACCTCGCGAGACTGCTAAAAGACAACACTCCCCACGCCCAGGTCCTCAAATTACGACTATCCTCGGGCACCACCTCAATTCACCCAACTGAAATAGCCGAGGAATTCAGGTTGTACTATCATAAGCTATATAATTTACGACCCCAGAACCACAATAACGGCAGAGAAACCGATAACGCCAGGATCCAGACGTACCTGCGAAATGCAGGGCTACGGAAATTACAAGAGGAAACAGCGACCGCCCTCGACGAACTGATTACTGAAGAGGAATTAGCAGCAGCATTGAAATGGACAAAAACTGGAAAGGCACCGGGACCAGATGGATTCTCCACGACATACTATAAAACCTACGCAACACTGCTACTACCCTGGCTAACTAAAGCTGTCAATGCGATTACAGATGGAAAAACATTCGGGGACGAATCTCTGGCGGCGACGATAGCAGTTCTCCCTAAACCTGGCAAGGATCCGATGTATTGCAGTAACTACCGCCCAATCTCCCTTCTCAACGTGGACACCAAGTTACTCATGAAAGTTCTATCCAACAGGCTCCAGGCACCACTACCGGGCCTGATACACGTGGACCAAACCGGGTTTATCCGGGACGGCATGGGAAGCGAGGGATAGTACGCTGCGTCTATTCGCAATACAACATCTGGCGAAGAGGTTGCAGCGACACCTCCTCCTACTCTCCACGGATGCAGAGAAAGCATTTGATAGGGTACAGTGGCCATACATGATAGCTACACTGCAGGAAATGGGTGTAGGGCAAAACTTCCTCATGTGGATCAGAGCTCTCTACAACAATCCCAGAGCAGCAGTCAGGGTTAATGGGGCACTCACAGCCAACTTTCCAATATCAAATGGCACGCGACAGGGGTGTCCCCTATCCCCGTTATTCTTTGCCATAACTCTAGAACCCCTCCTACAAACAATTCGCCAAAGTGAGGATGTACGGGGATTCCCCTGGTGAGAGGGGGACCAAAAAGTGGCCGCATACGCAGACAACCTCCTCTTCTTCATTAGCAACCCGAGGACTACACTACCATGCCTACTGGCGGAATTCGACAAATTCGGCCTAATTTCGGGATTCAAACTCAACTACTCCAAGTGCGAGGTGCTGAATGTAACGACCCCGGGGGAGGAATACAGAGCACTGGAGATGCTGTTCCCTTTTAAATGGTGTACCACCAAAATGAAGTACTTGGGCATATGGATAACCCCTGACCCGAAAGACCTATACCACCACAACTACACTCCCTTGTTACAGATGCTACTCAGGGACTTAGTCAAGTGGCCATATCCACACATCTCTTGGCACGGACGAGTAGCAGTCCTAAAAATGAATTTCTTACCACGCCTTCTGTACCCATTTCAGACAATCCCAATCGCCATACCACCCCCATTCTTCAACACACTTAAATCAGCGGTCCTCCGATACGTATGGAGAGGCGAGCGCTCAAGACTCAAACACGAAATGCTCTGCCTACCCAGACATTGCGAGGGACTTGCCCTGCCTGACTTTAAGAGATACTACCAGGCAACGATCTTACAACGTATCCTAAACTGGCACTCGAAAACAGAACAAAAACAATGGGTGTCCCTGAATACAGAAGGGAATAGCGCAGCTCTACACTCCACCATATGGGATACACAGGGACTCGACACACCGGATGATTATGGACCGGTAGCACAGACGATACGTGGCTGGAGACCTCTAAGGGAGCAAAAACACATATCACCAACACCGAGCCCACTGCTGCCTATTACCTATAATCGCAAAATAGGGGGAGGAATTCCCACAGGAACTGGACCATTCTCGGAAGAACAGGGACATGTCCCTATCCATACGGTGCTTCAAAATGGACAGATTCGTCCCTTGGACTTGCTGCTGAATGGCAGACCGTGCACTTTACAACTAATGCTCAGATATCTCCAAGTGAAACACTTCCACAGTTCGCTCCACAATAAAGACCGTCTGAATCGAGAACTCACATGGTTCGAGGAATGTTGCACGAATGCTGTCGAACTTGACAAAACAATCTCCACACTATACCAACACCTCCTAATCGGACACCTAACTGAACATGACACGTAAAGTGGCAAATGGGAGAAGCTCCTTGCTAAACCACTCACACGACACCAATGGGACAAAGCGTTGCTCTGGCACCATAAAAGCACCATCAGTTCACAATTCCAGGAAACGAACTATAAGCTGCTGGCCACATGGTATAAAACACCCTCACTCCTCCATAAAATATACCCATCTACCTCACCAATGTGCTGGAGGTGTCTGACTGAACAGGGCACTACGATCCACATATGGTGGGAATGCAGCATGATTATCCCTTACTGGGAAATGATTAGAGCAGCGGTATGTGAGATCCTAGGAGAAGTGACTGAATGGTCGCCCGAACTAGCTCTACTCCACATATCACCGATGCCAATATCCAGATATAAAAAATCGATCTTACGACACCTATTGAATGCGGCCAAAATACTCATACCCATATATTGGAAAAAAACAGAAACACCGCAAAGGGAAGAATGGATACGCAAAGTAGAAGAAATCCAGGGAGCAGAAGCGATACACGCATCTCTACTTGGCAGAGTCACCAAACACGCAGAGACCTGGATGCCCTGGTTCATGTTCACCTCAGGGGTCCCTCTAGGTGGACGACGGTGGAGCTCATCAGGGGTGAGGGGGAAGGCTTCAAGCGATGGCCCTACCCACGGGCCCCGGCCATTCGGAACGGCGGTGACGCAGGAATGGGTGGCTCCGACTTTACCCCCGCCTCCCTCCCCTCCTTCCCCCTCTCTTCTCTTCTTTTCTTTTCTACCACCCCTCCCCTATACCTGTACCCCATTCCCCCTCTCACTTTCTTTATCTACATAATAGATGAGCCGGAAAATCCCGGCCCATAGATAGATGGACGGACGTACAATTTATCTAACCAAAACTGCACACAAAGACCTTTGCCAGATACGTGTGACAGGCTCAAGTCTGAAAAGGCCAACACAAACTCTGACAGCATTAACCAGTGGCCAACATAAGCTGATAAGCTATACATAGCACACACATAAAGGTCTCATCAGGTAACCGTAACGACCTACTGATACACATTGACTGCTAACCATACAACGTATAACCAGCGCCCTAACAGAGGCCATACCTGACGACCAACACAGACAAGGGTAGCGATAAGTAGCAACCCGAAGACGCACAGCTCCCGCCTGAAACCCGACAACTGTAATACGGAATATTGAATGCATATGTACACACCATCTATCTTGAAATATACCATAGCACGATTATGATTGTATAGAATAATGCACTCATTTGTAAACCGTGTTTCATCGAAAATAGGACCTAAACGTCCACGAAAATGTATGTATTGAATTCCTTTGAAATAACACAAAAAAAAAATTCAATAAAAGATTAAAAAAAAAAAAAGTATCAATTAGATACTAAAATACAACGTTTCAGGAGACATCTGCAATCTCTGGTTGTTACAATTTTTCTCTTTTGGCAGCTATCCAAGTTGACTGCCTTGGACTATATATCAGGGTGTTAGTTTGCTATACTAACAAGCCTATTATTGTTTTTTGCATATATATTTATTTTTGTTAATCTTGCAAAGGTCATTTTAGCAAGTTAGAGGTTTTTATGATACATTGAATTTCTCTTTGTGGACGATTTTAGCTTACAATTATCATTTGGACTTCCTAATGACATTTATTATTCTGCTCTTTATATTTTTTCAATTGCATTTATACAATATATGTGCTAATATTACTGTTGATATAAGCTCCTGGATATTCTTTGTTATTTGATTCTAAGTTAATCTGACATCACTAACACCTTTAAATTACTCCTCATCCATCGGTCACTCTGGCATCTGCATGGAGTTAAGTGGCAGGACAGCTACTATTTTGCTACCAGACTGACTTTCGGATCCAAAAGTAGCCCCAAGTTATTCGACATATTCGCCGAAACCTTAACCTGGCTACTACTTAACTTTTGCAGATGTCCAGTAGTCATTCATTACTTAGACGGCTTCCTCACCATTGAACCACACCAACACACGCCCCACAGTCTTAATCACATGCTAACTCTGTTCAAAGACTTAGGAGTCCCTGTAGCCCAGGACAAAACAGAAGGTCCCAACACGGTGATTACTTTCCTGGCAATTACACTCAATTCAGTCTCTATGCAGGCCAGCTTGCCTCAAGAGAAAATAGACCGGATTCTTTCTTACATAAACATCTGCACCTCACAAGGCACTTGCACCAGGAAACAGCTTCAGTCACTACTCGGTTCACTAAATTTTGCAATGAGAATTATTCCTCAGGGTAGGTCTTTCATTTCCAGAATCCTCTCACTGTTGCACGGTCTCCCCGGTCTCCCCGACGACGATTTCACAACTTCCTTAGATGAGTCAGCTAGAGCTAATTTACAAATGTGGCAGCTCTTCCTATCTTCTTGGAATGGCAGGTCACTATTTGTTCCGCCCATAGCTGATGATTCCCCTGTTATTTGAACCGATGCCTCAGGTGCATTAGGGAATGCTGCTATTTTCGGTGATGAGTGGCTATACGACTCTTGGCCAGTTGAGAACACCTCACTCGAAAATTTCAATACCACCTCAGCGCTATTTGAAATTTATCCTATAGTAGTGGCTGCACATGCCTGGGGTAAAGTATGGCATGGATATTCTGTCAGATGCTTTTCGGATAACTTAGCTACCTGTAATATAGTGAACAAAGGCCGATCTCAGTCCCTCACGATTATGAAATTAATAAGGAGACTGACCTGGCTAGCAGCTAATCTTCAATTCTGCATAACCTGTATTCATGTTCCAGGTGTTCAAAATGATGCTCTCTCACGCTTGAACTTGCAGGAATTTTTCAGGCTTCATCCTTCAGCAAACCCGCATCCCAGAGAACCTCCAAGCTTCTCGGAACTAATTATGCTTTAAGTTCTCTATTACAACATAGTAGGTCTCTCGCACAGGCAGGCTTGTCTCCTAATACAAGGAAAGCCTACTCCAGAGCATACAAGTTGTTCAAAAATGTAATTCATAATTATCATATAATAAATGTTTTTTCTGTTGAAACTGTTGTAGCTTTCATTGCGTTTTGCCACACCTCTCTTAAGTTAGCATACAACACTATCAAACTCGACTTAACGAGTATACAACACCACATGTTGACCAGCTATCCCAACAAAACTCAATTTCTAGCGTCCTATCCAGTAAAAAGTATCCTAAGAGGTGTTCACAGATTATCATTACACAATCCTGTCAAGAGACTTCCCATAGACAGTAAGCTATTTAAAAGTATCTCTGATATGCTCGACACGTCCCCTTTTGAACATACCACAAACTTAATTGTCAAGGCTTACTTAGCCTTTTATGGTTTCTTGAGACCCAAAGAGTTTTGAGTGGAGAAAGCATCAGATTCCAAGTCATGCCTCCAGAAGAAACACCGAATTAAAAAACAAGACCACTACATCATAGATTGCCCATACCAAAACAAGCCAAACAGGTCCTCCGGTAGAAATTAAATACTATCCTAGTGTTAGACAAACTAATGGTGTCCCAAATCACTTCCAACCCAGATTGTCCACTATTAGCCATCCAAGGGAAACCGCTAACCACTAAACAATTTATGTTTTATGTTCGTACATTATTACTCCGGCTAGGACACAACCCACGCGCCTTCTCGGGTCATTCCTTCCACATTGGAGCAGCTTCAGCTGCATCAGGTAACCACGTGCCAACTCACATCATTAAGAATATGGGAAGGTGGAAATCATCCGCATACAATAGATACATTCCCAATCCTGAAAAAGAGATAAAATGGCTTTCCATGACATGTCTAAATAATGTTTGTACTTAATAAAGTTATTTGTATTTTGAAAAATTGCTTCTTTTATTTTTGCCCTCTTTTACAGGTCTAACCTCATGCCAGTTTCGGCACACCTCAACTGACCTTGCTCTTTCTAATACTGTTTTTTTTCTTATTTGTTTCCTTACGTCCTCGAAATGTGCCGTACACAAATAGAAGAAGGCTTGGCCTGTAATTGTGGGAGGTACAACTTTTCCCTGCCTTCTGATGACTTAAAGGTAGGCAGACAATGTAATAGAGCAGCAGGAAATGCTAGCAGAATGCTTGGTTGTATAGGAAGAGGTATTAGCAGTAGAAAGAGGGAAGTGCTCATGCCATTGTACAGAACACTGGTGAGACCTCACTTGGAGTATTGTACGTAGTACTGGAGACCGTATCTTCAGAAGGATATTGATACCTTAGAGAGGGTTCAGAGAAGGGCTACTAAACTGGTTCATGGATTGCAGGATAAAACTTACCAGGAAAGGTTAAAGGATCTTAACATGTATAGCTTGGAGGAAAGACGAGACAGGGGGGATATGATAGAAACATTTAAATACATAAAGGGAATCAACACAGTAAAGGAGGAGACTATATTTAAAAGAAGAAAAACTACCACAACAAGAGGACATAGTCTTAAATTAGAGGGACAAAGGTTTAAAAATAATATCAGGAAGTATTACTTTACTGAGAGGGTAGTGGATGCATGGAATAGCCTTCCAGCTGAAGTGGTAGAGGTTAACACAGTAAAGGAGTTTAAGCATGCGTGGGATAGGCATAAGGCTATCCTAACTATAAGATAAGACTAGGGACTAATGAAAGTATTTAGAAAATTGGTCAGACTAGATGGGCCGAATGGTTCTTATCTGCCGTCACATTCTATGTTTCTATGTTTCTACCTAAACCCTGTGAGCCCCTACTCACTGGTCAGCGACATTTCCTGAAGTGCCCCTCCCACCGCACCCTCAATTATACATCATTTCACCTAGGTGGGCCCTCTTTTACAGGTCTAACCTCACTTCAGTTTTGGCACACCTCAGCTGACTTTGCTCTTTCTAATACTGTTTTCTTTCTGATTTGTTTCCTTACGTCCTCGAAATGTGCCGTACACAAATATATATATATACACACACACTCGTATTTGTCACGTATTCAGCCGCACATAAAAATGTGGTTAATGGCATTTACTGTCCTGACAGGAAAAGTTGTTCCAAGCAACATTACTGTCCTGGCAGTAAATGGGTCTGTGTGATATTCGAGACTTCGTAGCCCGCGGCTGGTGGAGCTCGAGCCTGGAGTGGTCGGGCCTCAATGGATGACACCCATAGCTACCTGTCGCCACACTTCCCCAGCCCCAGTTTCTCCCATTTTCCTCCTCCCAGTTCTAGTTGGGGGTCACCCAGTTTTTCAGTCTCTCAGTTTTTTCAGATTGGACGCTTGGTCCAGGTGTGTTAGTAATATTAGTAACAGGTATAGTAACAGTTAGGCGGTGGAGATAGGGACGGGCGAATCGCCCGGTATCCCCCGTATTGAGACACGAAGCCGGAGGAACCGGCTCACATCCCCCATCGGAATCTGTCAGATGGTAAGTCCAGAGATACAAGTTTTTATCTTTTTTTTTACCTTTTTCTTCCCTTCTTTCTCACTTCTTTTGCTGTTCTCTCCCCTCTTCTCCCTTCTTCCTTTTTTCTCTCCTTGGACCGCGTGGGTGGTGTTCGGGGTCTTGCATCGTGGGGGGTGCAGGGGGCCGGGGGCAGGGATGGGACATTAGCGATGCCCAACAGACACGACCATGATACTTAATATAACCTCCCTCAATGTTAAGGGACTAAACTCCCCCAAATAGAGACGTCTGATGTTCCGTGACTTGAAGCGCATGCATCCCGACATTGCCTTTATACAGGAATCCCATCTACCCATATACGCCACAGTAACCCTTAGGGACCATACATTCAACACTGTATATGAGGCCAGGGCTATCAACAAGCGCAACGGAGTGGCGGTCCTGCTTCGGCATGACTGCCCTTTCAGGGTCTCAGCTATCGAAGGAGTCTGTAATGGCAGCTACATTATCCTCTCAGGCACACTAAACACAAGTCCCACATCTCATAAATGTATATGCTCCTAATTCCCCAGAGGGGGATTTCTGTAAAGTATTAGTGGAGAAGGTACAGTCCCTCTCACACGGCATACAGGTACTAGGAGGGGATTTTAATGCGGCTCCGTGTCCAGCTGCGGACAGAAGGGTGAAGGCAGGGCAACCGCGCTCACAGGGTAGGGGCGCTCAAGATAAAGCCTTCTACAAATTTGTCAGGGCGACGGGACTCATAGACATCTGCAGGGCGCAGCACCCGGGAGACACTGACTACATCTTCTTCTCGGCCCCCCACAACACATACTCCCAAATAGACCTGTTCCTGATAAATAGCGCCGCTGTTCCCAAGGTCTCACGCACCATCATTGGATCTATCACCTGGTCGGACCACGTAGACATACACTTAAGCATTAAGCACATAGGTACAGCCCCCCCCATGGACGTGGAGGCTCAACGCCTCCCTACTAAACTACCACTTGGTGGTGACCTCCATTAGGGACGATCTGTCCTTCTATTTTGCCACCAATTACTCCCCCGACCTAGCCAAGGGCACACTCTGGGCTGCGCATAAAGCGGTGATCAGAGGCTCGTGCATAAAACTCGCCACCCACAAGAAAAAGGCTAAAATGCAACACCTGCGAGAGCTAATGGAAGCCTTATGTTTTAGTGAACAGCGCCACAAGACTTCCCCCACAGAGGCCACAATTGCCCAGCTGGACACGACTAGACGGGCAGTGAGGGAGCTCCTCATAGACGACGCAGCCCGTAGCCTCCTCTGGTCCAAACGGACCTTTTATGAGAAGGCAAATAAGATGGACACTCTCTTGGCCTGCACCCTAAGACCGAGACAAGTTACCTCACTGAAACACCCAGACGGAACCACAAAGACAGCCCCAACTGATATAGCCTCATCTTTACCGATTTCTATAAGTCCCTCTACAACCACTCCCCAACCACTGCATTACAATGGCCGAGCGAGATCGAATCGACCACCGCCTTCTTACGACAGTTGGACCTACCCAGACTATCCCCGGAGGCGACAGCAGTTCTCGACTCCGAAATCACGACGGACGAAGTAGGTAGAGCAATCTCAAAACTTCACGGTAACAAAGCCCCGGGCGGACTAGGCGGCAGCTACTATAAAACTTTTAGAGAAACACTGACCCCCCACCTGACGAATTTATTCAATGACTTTTGGATGGGAGGCCTCCCGGACAGGGACCTCACTTTAGCCAACATAGTTCTGATCCCGAAACCAGGCAAGGACCCTCAACACCTAGGGAACTATAGGCCAATATCGCTTGTGGCAAAACTAGCCACTTGGACATTATTTAAGTACTATCGCTTTAAGGGTTGCCTGTATGATTTTCGTGATATGTGTGTTCCTGAGTGCAATGTAATGTGATTGTGTAACACTGTATTGCCTGCATTGGCTATCTGCCAAAAGCAGATAGCTGATTTCCTTTCGTTTCACAAACGGCACCACTGCAGGCCGTTCGTGAACCGAATGAACTATTGTTTAATAGCCCACACACTAAGAGACATGTGGCGCTTGTTAACCGATTGCAACAATGTTGCAATCGGTAATTAGAGGCTCTCCTAGGTGGCCGTCGTTCGACTACCGACCATGCGGCGGTCGGCCATCTTGGATCCATCTTGGATCCTTTGTTCCCTCAGCGGTGTTTGGTCGTCGAGCGCGTGGTACTAAAAACGGCTACTCGACGGCGCGAACACCGCTGAACTTCCAGGCCGTTCGGGAGCTCTGGGCCGTTCGGTATTTTATTCCCTATACTTCAATTGATCTTTTGAATGTGTGTTTTAATGAAGGTGTTTTTCGTGCAGCGTTCGGTTGTTTTAGCTGGGATCTGAGCGGTAATCTCACGAATGATGCGCTCAGACCCCAGCTATCTGCCGAATGTCCATTCGTGCAAATAGACCAAATAGTCGAAAAACTGTATATTTTAAAGTAAATTGCCGGTTCTGCTGCACGGAGGGATAATCCACTTAACGGGACATTCCAGTGGGAGGATCCCTCTCGTGCAGCAGTGCCTGATGGGGGGAAAGGCTCTGTAATGTAAGTTCCCCACGTAGTCCATCCCTGGAATATCCCTGGGATAGGACTCAGGAAACCCCTTGCATGGGGAATTGTATAAATCGTGGAGCCTGTGAATAAAGACCGCAGTTGACTCTCAGAACTGTGTTTCGTCCGGTTACTGGGAGATTTGGGATATTGCCTTGCTTTTCAGCGCTTGGCTGTGGATTACCTTCTGAACCAGCGGAGATCGTGGGATTTATTAATGCCGCTCCGCTACATCGCTCATTAACCATGATGTGAAGCTGCTAGCCAAAATACTGGCAGAAAGACTTAACCCTTTCCTTTGCAAAATCATAGATGCCGACCAGGTTTTATCCCAGGGAGACAACTATTCGAAAACACGCGCAAGAATTACGACATCATAGTATCACTCGGTGATGAAAAAGCTTTCGATAGAGTGAAATGGCCATATATGTTTACCCTCCTCGATCACCTGGGACTACTAGACTCATTCATTACGACAATACGAGCACTATACCATGGGGTCACGGCACAGATGAGCATCCCTGGGACCCACCCACGCCCGTTCTCACTGTCCAACTCTACAAGACAGGGTTGCCCGCTGTCCCCCCTTTTATTTGCCCTGGTACTAGAACCACTCCTACAGGCACTACACAAACACCCTGACATTCAGGGAGTAAAAGTTCGAGGAAGGGAGTTCCTGGTCTCGGCACATGCCGATGACGTCCTCATATCCCTCACATCCCCAGTCACCTCAATGAGGGCGGTACAGGAGATCTTATCACAATTCAGCCCACTTTCGGGATACAGGCCCAACATGTCCAAGTCCAGCGCCCTACCTATAGGGCTATCACCAGACGTAATAGCACACATACACAGAGACCACAGCATCCACGTAGCAACACAATCAATTACATATTTGGGAGTCCAATTAACTGCTGACCCATCCAAGATGCACGAATATAACTACCCCCCCTGATCGCTACCCTTATTAGAGACATGGAGAATTGGGTCGACAAGCCCATATCCTGGATGGGCCGAATTCACTCCATTAAGATGAATGTCCTCCCCAGGATCCTCTTTCTATTCCAGGCCCTCCCCCTCCCGCTTACAAAAGCAGACCTCGCCCACCTTCAAAAAGCCATTGGCAATTTCATATGGCAAAACAAAAGACACTGGGTGTCGAGACACATACTATGCCTCCCAAAACAACTGGGAGGTTTAGGCCTGCCCAATTTACATAATTACTACTTGGCTGCTCAGCTGGCCCAGATTGCGATGTGGCACTCCCCAATGGATATGAGAAAATGTGTAGAACTGGAATCTCTTCTAATGGGAGCAGATCTCCCACAATACTTTATCTGGGTACCAAAGGACCTTAGACCTATGCTGCGGACGACTGTCCTGCTATCACAAACTCCATTCACATTTGGGACAGAGCATCTCAAAAATACCGACTGTCATCCTCCCCTTCTCCCCTTATGCCCTACTTCAGAAACAGGGCCTTCCCGCCTGGTATGGTGGCACAAGCTTTCCGAAACATCGAACATACGGGCCTACAGAGAGCTTGCCAACTATATGTAGAAGGATCCGTCATCCCCTTTGACACCATGAGGCAGGGACACCACTTAACCCCGGCCAATTTTTTTCAGTTATCTCCAGATCGCAGACTATGCTAGGCAACCGCACGCAAAAAAGGATGCACTCACAGCCCCCACCTTTTTCAAAAACATATGTCTTAGAGAGCAATCTCCTAGAAGCCTTATGACACTGCTATATGCGCACATATGCAACCTGGGGCAACCTGACATACACTGACCATTGCGAAAGGGACCTAGGTGAGGTATTAGAGGGTGTGGAGTGGCAGAATATCTGGGAGGCGACAGCTACATCTTCCATATGCGTTTCTATGCAGGAACAGTCCTTTAAGACCCTCTTTAGATGGTACACCACCCCAATACAACTCCACCGCATGCGAAAGACACCTACTGATCTGTGCTGGAGGAACTGTGGCCTTAGAGGCACATACATCCACATGTGGTGGGAGTGCCCCACCATTCAAACATTCTGGGAAGACGTTAGAGACATACTGGGTCCGGTTTTCCAGAGGGCAGCCGCCCTGGACCCGTGGACATACCTCCTAGGCAGGCCAATAGATGACTGGTCCAAATACGACCTAAAACTATTCAACAAAATAACACTGGCAGCCAGGCAGGCCATAGCACAACTCTGGTTAAAAATGCAATGCCCCCCCCCCCCAGCTCGGTTGTCCTAGGGAAAATAAAGGATAGCTAACTGACAGGGTACGAGGCACCCAAAGGGCATTTGAGAAGACATGGGGATTGTGGAAAGAATGCCCTTTGGCAGAGTAACAGTCTCTGCCAAAGGGGTCTTGGGCCCCACTGTCCATAAAGGGGGGTACTGGTTGGCTCCCCGCACCCTCTCCCCCCCCCGCCACCTCCTTCCCCCTCCTCCTCGGGTCCCCTCAGTCCCCTCCCGGTGCCTGGTCTACTCCTCTGCTATCCCTCCTCTTTCTCCACTTTCCTTCTCTCCCTTTCTCTCACTATGGTCCTTACTCTAGATGAGGGCCTTCTCCTTTTTGACATATATAGTATACATAGGCACTGATAGCTCACTGATTCTCACCATTAGCACAATCACCCACGTAATCGCATACCAGACAGGTAGGCACCAGGGATTAGAATGTTTTTTTATACTCACCGAAGCTAAGCTGAATCGGGTTCAAAAAGCAGGAGTCAGCCATGGGTACCATAGTACAAATGACCTACCGCATTTGGACCAATTAAGCAGGTCCACCACCCCGGTCTAACAATGCTAGCGGCTCCACCACATCACTGAAAGATACGTAACAACCCATTCCTACTCTAAGACCCTTAGAAAGCTTCATGGTAGGCACCACCAGATGCCCACAGAAACCTATCTCCCACCCGGCCACCTGTAACCGAGTCAGTGCGCATCAAAAATTTAAATTGACAGCACATGTATGATGTACGTACCCCCAATGAAGAGCATTGTGTATTAGGCATATATTGTTTTTACCTTGTGTTTCCCACACCTACAAAATTTATGCCTCCACTGTAGTAAGGCTTTCTACGCTTGACCATGGTTTATGCTTAAACCGGAACATCCTGCCTTGTCATATGTTGAAATGTCAACCAAAAATAAAGAATTAAAAAGAAAAAAAAACAGTAAAACTTATCACAACCAGTAAAAGTGCAGTATTTGTGTAAAAATAAATGCAAAAACAAATATGAATGCTAACTTTGGCAAGCGTTTGTGGTTACGTGGCTACTAAAAAAGACTGGACATACCCCAATTTGAATACCTTGGGTTGTCTACTTTTACAAATGGTGGACATGATGGGGTTAATTTTCATTCCTGGGCTGCTATACAGTGTCAAAGACAACATAGGCCCAGCAAACCAATCTGGTAGATTTCAATGTGCAAACATGAAAAAGGGGAAAGCCCTACATTTGACACCTGTAAGTTTGCAAAAACCCATAAAACCTGAACATTGGGGGCCCTGTTGTATTCACGAGATGTTGCTGAACACATATTTGGGTGTTCTTTGTCAGTAATGCATAACAGGAACTGAGAATCCATGCCTACAGTTCAATGTGAGAGAAAAATAACACCAAAAAATGACAACTTTTAACAAAGACTGGTGGTAGAGTTAGTGCATGGTGTTAAAGTGTTAAAATACCACCATTTGAAATACCCTAGGGTGTTTACTTTTCAAAAATGTATGGTTTGATGGGGGTAAATTACATTGGCCGGCTTCAAAAATATCCCAAATGGGACATGGGTGCATGATGACCATCTGTAAAAATTCCAAGTTGGAAAATTGGAATGCACCCCTTCCAAATAAGGTCTTTTAGCCCCCAGAGAACCCAACACACCTATACATGCGGGGTATCACTGTGCTCAGGTGATGTTGCTGAACACATATTGGGGTTTTCTTTGGCAGTAACTGTCACGGTAAGGGTGCATAATTTATTATTATACTATGTAATATTATCCTTTAATGTAATTTGTGTAGTAAATGGCACAAATTACAGAGATGGTATTGTTGAGGTCAAAAGGGGTTACATCTTTTGAAGCTGGGACCCCCAAAGAGGTCAGATGACAGAAGGGGTAGTATGAATGGCATAGCAATGTGAAAAGGATTTTACTATATGGATGTGAATTAATCAAGGCTCTGCAAGGTGTGAGGTTCTACACTTGGAAAAAGTCTGAATGTCTCTTCATCCATTTGGCATGTACCTTGTAAGAGATAGTTCAATCCTTTGATATGGTAATGGTATTAGTTTCATGAAGACCCTTGTGTTCCAGTATCATATCCAAGAGAAACATTAATACTTACCCACAGTTTAATAATTAAGCCTCATTTTTATTATATTTGGAATGCGACAAGCCGAATCTTTTTTGTAAATGTAATTGTTTATTGTTTTGCTTTAACAAGAAAGATATAGGTATGGTTGGTTTACGGACTAGCAGGTCCACCACATGTCAGGATGATGGGAGAATAACAATATGTGATGTGCTCATTTCAATGTGGGCGCGCAGGCCCTCTATGTTTGTAGGACACGCAGGTCCTGTAGGTATGAACCCTTTGGCAGTGGTTATGGTAGGGGCACTGTGTCGGTTGTTCAGTATGTCTCATTGGGTTGGTCATATTCTTGTCTCGTCCCAGATCTAGTGGGTCATTCCCATACGGTTGTAATGATATTGATGTTACAAAGTTTTGGAGTCCAGTAGCCAGATCAGCAATGTTTTCTGCCAGAGGTAGCCACTCGTTACCCAGGTGGTTGAGCCCCTGAGCCTTGAGTGGCCTTCTGGTCTTAAGCAGAGATGGGAGACTGGAACAGAAAGATGATAATCGTAGAGAGGCATGCCAAGGTCAGTGGGAAGGAGAAGCAGCAAAGTCAAAACAGTCCAAATTCAGCAACAGGAAGGAGAAACAGGAACACGCTTGATTAGAGAGTACAGGAACCACAATAATCTGGCAAAGGTACAGAGACAGGAAGTGGCTTTTATAGGCCAAGAACCAGACACCTGACCAGACACAGCTGAAGAGAGTTGTCACTGATAACCTTGACTCTACAAGCAATGGTATCAGATCTCAGGTAAATTTGCAAAAGGCAGGCTGGTGTACTGGTAAGGAAGAGGTTTAGCACCATGTAAACCAGGGTTCGAAACCCAGCAGAGTCAGTTCCTCACATTACCTCCACCTCTACAGGCGCAGCCTCTGGATGCCCTATTTCCTGGTTTAGCAGGGTACTGTGCATGGAAAGACTGAAGAAGATCAGGAGCGTGAATATTGTCCACTGGTTCCCACGATCTATCCTCCTCACCATAGCCTTTCCAATGAACCAAATATTGAAGCTTGTTGCGGAAGATCCTGGAGTCAAGAATTTTTTCCACCTCGTATTCATCTTCACCATCCACGAGGACTGGTGGTGGGGCAGGCAAGGCTCGACCAGGGAAAGTATTTTCATGAAAAGGTTTAAGCAGTGCCACGTGAAACACCGGATGTATTTTCATGGAATCCGGAAGTTGCAGACGGAAGGTGACTGCATTGATCTGAGCGATGATCTCAAAAGGTCCCATGAACTTTTGACCCAATTTATGAGAAGGAATCCTAAGCTTAAGATTCTTTGTTGACAGCCAAACCTTGTCACCAACATGATAAACTGGGGCCTCCTTTCTGTGCCTATCAGCAGCTCTTTTGTAACATTCCTGAGCCTCCGAAAGAGTCTCCTTCAACAGTTCTTGGGAATCTCGTAAGGCGGTTAGCCGGTCAGTGACTGCAGGAATGGAAGTAGTAATTGGGAGACTCACTAGAAAGGTTGGATGGTAACCATAATTGGCAAAAAATGGGCTCAGAGAAGTGGAGCAGTGTTGGGCATTGTTATAGGCAAACTCCGCCGTGGGTAGAAAATCCAGCCAGTCATCCTGCAGGTAACTAATATAGCACCGCAAATATTGTTCTAAAGTCTGGTTGGTTCGCTCAGTCTGTCCATTACTTTGTGGATGAAAAGCTGAAGACAGATTTACATTAATACCTAGAATAGAACAAAAATATTTCCAAAAATGAGATGTAAACTGCACTCCCCTGTCAGAAATTACTTCATCAGGCACTCCATGCAAGCAAAATATTTCCTGAATAACTAGGTCAGCAGTCTGTTTAGCTGAAGGGAGACCACGAGCTGGTATGAAATGACTCATCTTAGTTAACCGGTCCACAACAACAAGAATGGTAGTGTGTTCCTTAGAGGGAGGTAGTTCCACAATAAAGTCCATGGATATAGATCCCCAGGGACGATGAGGAATCGGAAGAGGCTGAAGCAAGCCAACAGGGGATGAGCGAGGAGTCTTATGTCTGGCACATACATCACAAGAGGACACATACTTCTTAACATCCTCATAATATTTAGGCCACCAAAAGGATCGGGTAAGTAGTTCTTGTGTCTTTCGGATTCCTGGATGACCTGCTGCTTTAGAGTCATGGTAGAGGCGTAAAACGTCCAGTCGCACTGATTCTGGAACAAACAGACGTTGTTGAAAAATCCAAAGCCCATTAAGCATGGTCATATGAAGATCACGAGGAGGATCACGAAAAACTGGATCTTTAGAGTAGCCCTTTTTAATGCATCTTAGTTAGGTAACTCCTAAAAATCTATTCTCCGGCAAGATGGTGGCCTTGGTTACTGTAGTATGGAGGGGGTCAGCTATCCTAGACAAGGCATCCGCCTTGCCATTTCTGGAACCAGGGCGGTATGAAATAAAAAAAATTAAACCTTGAGAAAAATAGGGACCAGCGTGCTTGTCTGGCTGACAGTCTCTTAGCGGATTGAATACATTCCAGATTTTTGTGATCTGTGAGGACAGTAATTGGATGGGTGGTTCCCTCCAAGAGATGTCTCCATTCGGCGAAGGCAGCTTTTATAGCCAAAAGTTCTTTATTCCCTATGTCATAATTTCTTTCTGCTGGTAACATCTGGCGGGAATAGAAGGCACATGGATGTAACAACATCTTAGGTCCAGTCCTTTGAGAAGTATAGCCCCAACAGCTGAATCAGAAGCATCTACCTCTACAGTAAATGGCAATTCTGGCTGCGGATGTACCAAGATTGGGGCAGATGTAAACAGAGTCTTTAATCTGGAAAATGCAGTTTCAGCTTTATTGGACCACTGAAAAGGAGTCCCTTTACGTGTACGTTCAGTGATCGGTGTAATAACGGCAGAGAAATTCTTAATGAAACGCCTGTAAAAATTGGCAAAACCCACAAATCTCTGTATATCTTTTTCATTCTTGGGGATGGGCCAGTCCAGCACAGCTTTAATTTTACTTGCGTCCATACTTAAACCTTTAGGAGTTATTACACACCCCAGGAACTGAATTTCTGTTTGTTCAAACTCACATTTTTCCAGTTTAATGTATAGGTGGTGGGTACGAAGGCGCTCAAGAACAATGCAGACCTGTTTTCTGTGATTTTCAAGATTATCAGAAAATATCAGGATATCATCCAAATATGCCACAACAAACTGATCCAGGAGATCCCGTAGTACATCATTGATTAGATGCTGAAAAGTTGCAGGGGCATTACAAAGCCCAAATGGCATTACTAGATATTCATAATGTCCGTACCTGGTTCTGAAAGCTGTTTTCCATTCATCATTTGGTCTTATGCGAACCAGATTATATGCCCCCCGTAGATCAAGCTTCGTAAATATTTTAGCTGAACGAAGTCTCTCCAGAAGTTCAGGAATGAGAGGCAAGGAATAACGGTTTTTAACAGTGATTTTATTAATGTCCCTGTAATCGACACATGGCCGTAGACTGCCATCTTTCTTTTCTACAAAGAATATAGGAGCTCCTGCTGGAGAAGTAGATGGTCGAATAAAGCCTTTGGCAAGATTTTCTTGTATGTATTCACGAAGTGCTTTCAATTCAGGCTCAGAAAGGGAGTATATACGGCCAAATGGGATAGCAGCTCCAGGTAGCAGCTCTATGGGGCAATCATAAGGCCTGTGAGGTGGAAGCTGATCAGCATTCTTCTTATCACAGACATCTGCAAAATCCCGATATTGTAGCGGAAGCTTAGTTAAGTTTGTAGCAACCATTTCATTAATTGTTGTGGTAACAGGTGTCGCCTTAGAGGGTTGACAATTCATTAAGCAGTGTTCTGAAGGAAAGGACAAAGTTCTAGTCTTCCAATCAATCTGTGGGTTATGCAGAGCAAGCCAGGGTATACCCAAAATCACTGGAAACTGTGTTGAGGAAATTAGGTGGAAAGATATAGACTCATGGTGATTCACTTCCAGAATCAATTTTAAGGGCACAGTCTCATGTGTAACCGGGCCTGACGTAAGTGGAGAACCGTCTACTGTTTCCATTAACACAGGTGAAGATTTAGGGATAGACTGAATTTTATTTCCTGCTGCAAATTTAATGTCCATAAAGTTTCCGCCTGCTCCGGAATCTATCATAGCTGTAGTTGAAATTTTATTATCACCATATTGCAAAGTGATAGGCACCACCAAATGAGGATGTTGAGTCATCATACCTTCTTCACCCTGAGCCAGAGAAAACAAGGGTTGTGTGACAGAATCCAGTTGGTCTGAAATCTGGGATTGGTGTTGAATCTGTGCACCCTCAGCAGTCATAGCTATTGTTCTTTTAGACTTGTTAGGGCAATTGATGGCATAATGCCCTGCACTACCACAATACAGGCATAAGTTGTGAGTGCGTCGCCACTGTTTTTCTTCATTGGATAATGGCCCTCTTATTAGATCTACCTGCATAGCCTCAGGTTCAGAGTCTGTAGGTGTTTGTGGGGTCGGAGTAGAAATTCTTGAATAGAAAGTAGGAGTAGCACTTGGTTTAAAAGAGCCCTGTCTTTCCAATCTTCTTTCTGAAAGTCTCCGATCAATACGGATAGCCAACCGCACAAATGCATCAAACTCAACAGGAAGATCAACACGAGCTAGCTCATCTTTTATAGCTTCTGAGAGACCCCTTCTGAAGTGGAACCTCTGGGCTGATTGGTTCCAAGTAGTATCAGTAACCCACTGTCTGAATTCAGCAGCATATTCAGCCACAGAGCGCCTCCCTTGATGTAAATGAAGGAGAGTGGCTTCTGCTGTAGCACAGCGATTGGGATCATCAAAAACTAGGCACATGGCCTCAAGAAAGTCTTTTAAATTTCCCAAGACTGGACTGTCCTGTTCCAGAAAAGGGGAGCCCCAGGCCAGGGCTTCATCTTTGAAGAGGGAAAAAATAAATCCCACCTTCTCTCTTTCAGATGGAAAACGGTTAGGTAACATCATGAAATGCAAACGGCATTGATTTAGGAAACCCCTGAATTTTTTGCGGTCTCCTCCAAATTTTTCTGGTAGAGGCAAGCGGGCATCTTGTGCAGGTGTAACAGTAGTAGTAGCAGCAGCCGCAACATCATGTGCCCTGTAGCTGGTAAGCTCACTATGCATTGATCGAACTTCATTTTGCAGTTCAGCTACCTGATCCTGCAGCACTTGAATGGTCTGTGCCTGGGTCTGCATAGTTCTTGCATTAAAAGCAACCTGCTGGGCCAATGCAGAATCTGATCCGACGGTCTCCATGAATGGGCCAGATTATTCTGTTAATGTCCAGTAGCCAGATCAGCAATGTTTTCTGCCAGAGGTAGCCACTCGTTACCCAGGTGGTTGAGCCCCTGAGCCTTGAGTGGCCTTCTGGTCTTAAGCAGAGATGGGAGACTGGAACAGAAAGATGATAATCGTAGTGAGGCAAGCCGAGGTCAGTGGGAAGGAGAAGCAGCAAAGTCAAAACAGTCCAAATTCAGCAACAGGAAGGAGAAACAGGAACACGCTTGATTAGAGAGTACAGGAACCACAATAATCTGGCAAAGGTACAGAGACAGGAAGTGGCTTTTATAGGCCAAGAACCAGACACCTGACCAGACACAGCTGAAGAGAGTTGTCACTGATAACCTTGACTCTACAAGCAATGGTATCAGATCTCAGGTAAATTTGCAAAAGGCAGGCTGGTGTACTGGTAAGGAAGAGGTTTAGCACCATGTAAACCAGGGTTCGAAACCCAGCAGAGTCAGTTCCTCACATTACCTCCACCTCTACAGGCGCAGCCTCTGGATGCCCTATTTCCTGGTTTAGCAGGGTACTGTGCATGGAAAGACTGAAGAAGATCAGGAGCATGAATATTGTCCACTGGTTCCCACGATCTATCCTCCTCACCATAGCCTTTCCAATGAACCAAATATTGAAGCTTGTTGCGGAAGATCCTGGAGTCAAGAATTTTTTCCACCTCGTATTCATCTTCACCATCCACGAGGACTGGTGGTGGGGCAGGCAAGGCTCGACCAGGGAAAGTATTTTCATGAAAAGGTTTAAAGCAGTGCCACGTGAAACACCGGATGTATTTTCATGGAATCCGGAAGTTGCAGACGGAAGGTGACTGCATTGATCTGAGCGATTATCTTAAAAGGTCCCATGAACTTTTGACCCAATTTATGAGAAGGAATCCTAAGCTTAAGATTCTTTGTTGACAGCCAAACCTTGTCACCAACATGATAAACTGGGGCCTCCTTTCTGTACCTATCAGCAGCTCTTTTGTAACATTCCTGAGCCTCCGAAAGAGTCTCCTTCAACAGTTCTTGGGAATCTCGTAAGGCGGTTAGCCGGTCAGTGACTGCAGGAATGGAAGTAGTAATTGGGAGACTCACTAGAAAGGTTGGATGGTAACCATAATTAGCAAAAAATGGGCTCAGAGAAGTGGAGCAGTGTTGGGCATTGTTATAGGCAAACTCCGCCGTGGGTAGAAAATCCAGCCAGTCATCCTGCAGGTAACTAATATAGCACCACAAATATTGTTCTAAAGTCTGGTTGGTTCGCTCAGTCTGTCCATTACTTTGTGGATGAAAAGCTGAAGACAGATTTACATTAATACCTAGAATAGAACAAAAATATTTCCAAAAATGAGATGTAAATTTCCCCTGTCAGAAATTACTTCATCAGGCACTCCATGCAAGCGAAATATTTCCCGATTAACCGGTCCACAACAACAAGAATGGTAGTGTGTTCCTTAGAGGGAGGTAGTTCCACAATAAAGTCCATGGCTATAGATCCCCAGGGACGATGAGGAATCGGAAGAGGCTGAAGCAAGTCAACAGGGGATGAGCGAGGAGTCTTATGTCTGGCACATACATCACAAGAGGACACATACTTCTTAACATCCTCATAATATTTAGGCCACCAAAAGGATCGGGTAAGTAGTTCTTGTGTCTTTCAGATTCCTGGATGACCTGCTGGTTTAGAGTCATGGTAGAGGCGTAAAACGTCCAGTCGCACTGATTCTGGAACAAACAGACGTTGTTGAAAAATCCAAAGCCCATTAAGCATGGTCATATGAAGATCACGAGGAGGATCACGAAAAACTGGATCTTTAGAGTAGCCCTTTTTAATGTGAGACATTAGATCAGAAGGAAAGGTAACTCCTAAAAATCTGCTCTCTGGCAAGATGGTGGCCTTGGTTACTGTAGTATGGAGGGGGTCAGCTATCCTAGACAAGGCATCCGCCTTGCCATTTCTCGAACCAGGGCGGTATGAAATAAAAAAATTAAACCTTGAGAAAAATAGGGACCAGCGTGCTTGTCTGGCTGACAGTCTCTTAGCGGATTGGATACATTCCAGATTTTTGTGATCTGTGAGGACAGTAATTGGATGGGTGGCTCCCTCCAAGAGATGTCTCCATTGGGTGAAGGCAGCTTTTATAGCCAAAAGTTCTTTATTCCCTATGTCATAATTTCTTTCTGCTGGTAACATCTGGCGGGAATAGAAGGCACATGGATGTAACAACATCTTAGGTCCAGTCCTTTGAGACAGTATAGCCCCAACAGCTGAATCAGAAGCATCTACCGCTACAGTAAATGGCAATTCTGGCTGAGGATGTACCAAGATAGGGGCAGATGTAAACAGAGTCTTTAATCTGGAAAATACAGTGTCAGCCTGATTGGACCACTGAAAAGGAGTCCCTTTACGTGTAAGTTCAGTGATCGGTGTAATAACGGCAGAGAAATTCTTAATGAAACGCCTGTAAAAATTGGCAAAACCCACAAATCTCTGTATATCTTTTTCATTCTTGGGGATGGGCCAGTCCAGCACAGCTTTAATTTTACTTGCGTCCATACTTAAACCTTTAGGAGTTATTACACACCCCAGGAACTGAATTTCTGTTTGTTCAAACTCACATTTTTCCAGTTTAATGTATAGGTGGTGGGTACGAAGGCGCTCAAGAACAATGCAGACCTGTTTTCTGTGATTTTCAAGATTATCAGAAAATATCAGGATATCATCCAAATATGCCACAACAAACTGATCCAGGAGATCCCGTGGTACATCATTGATTAGATGCTGAAAAGTTGCAGGGGCATTACAAAGCCCAAATGGCATTACTAGATATTCGTAATGTCCGTACCTGGTTCTGAAAGCTGTTTTCCATTCATCATTTGGTCTTATGCGAACCAGATTATATGCCCCCCGTAGATCAAGCTTCGTAAATATTTTAGCTGAACAAAGTCTCTCCAGAAGTTCAGGAATGAGAGGCAAGGAATAAAGTTTTTTGACAGTGATTTTATTAATGTTCCTGTAATCGACACATGGCCGTAGACTGACATCTTTCTTTTCTACAAATAATATAGGAGCTCCTGCTGGAGAAGTAGATGGTCGAATAAAGCCTTTGGCAAGATTTTCTTGTATGTATTCACGAAGTGCTTTCAATTCAGGCTCAGAAAGGGAGTATATACGGCCAAATGGGATAGCAGCTCCAGGTAGCAGCTCTATGGTGCAATCATAAGGCCTGTGAGGTGGAAGCTGATCAGCATTCTTCTTATCACAGACATCTGCAAAATCCGATATTGTAGAGGAAGCTTAGTTAAGTTTGTAGCAACCATTTCATTAATTGTTGTGGTAACAGGTGTCGCCTTAGAGGGTTGACAATTCATTAAGCAGTGTTCTGAAGGAAAGGACAAAGTTCTAGTCTTCCAATCAATCTGTGGGTTATGCAGAGCAAGCCAGGGTATACCCAAAATCACTGGAAACTGTGTTGAGGAAATTAGGTGGAAAGATATAGACTCATGGTGATTCACTTCCAGAATCAATTTTAAGGGCACAGTCTCATGTGTAACCTGGCCTGATGTAAGTGGAGAACCGTCTACTGTTTCCATTAACACAGGTGAAGATTTAGGGATAGACTGAATTTTATTTCCTGCTGCAAATTTAATGTCCATAAAGTTTCCGCCTGCTCCGGAATCTATCATAGCTGTAGTTGAAATTTTATTATCACCATATTGCAAAGTGATAGGCACCACCAAATGAGGATGTTGAGTCATCATACCTTCTTCACCCTGAGCCAGAGAAAACAAGGGTTGTGTGACAGAATCCAGTTGGTCTGAAATCTGGGATTGGTGTTGAATCTGTGCACCCTCAGCAGTCATAGCTATTGTTCTTTTAGACTTGCTAGGGCAATTGATGGCATAATGCCCTGCACTACAGGCATAAATTGTGAGTGCGTCGCCACTGTTTTTCTTCATTGGATAATGGCCCTCTTATTAGATCTACCTGCATAGCCTCAGGTTCAGAGTCTGTAGGTGTTTGTGGGGTCGGAGTAGAAATTCTTGAATAGAAAGTAGGAGTAGCAGTTGGTTTAAAAGAGCCCTGTCTTTCCAATCTTCTTTCTGAAAGTCTCTGATCAATACGGTAAGCCAACCGCACAAATGCATCAAACTCAACAGGAAGATCAACACGAGCTAGCTCATCTTTTATAGCTTCTGAGAGACCCCTTCTGAAGTGGAACCTCTGGGCTGATTGGTTCCAAGTAGTATCAGTAACCCACTGTCTGAATTCAGCAGCATATTCAGCCACAGAGCGCCTCCCTTGATGTAAATGAAGGAGAGTGGCTTCTGCTGTAGCACAGCGATTGGGATCATCAAAAACCAGGCACATGGCCTCAAGAAAGTCTTTTAAATTTCCCAAGACTGGACTGTCCTGTTCCAGAAAAGGGGAGCCCCAGGCCAGGGCTTCATCTTTGAAGAGGGAGAAAATAAATCCCACCTTCTCTCTTTCAGATGGAAAACGGTTAGGTAACATCATGAATGCAAACGGCATTGATTTAGGAAACCCCTAAATTTTTTGCGGTCTCCTCCAAACACACTGACACACACACTGACACAAACAGATACACACACTTACTCACAAACACGCACACTGGTACACTCAAACACACAGATACACACACTGGCACACATACACAAATATACACACAGACACATGCACACACACTGGCATGGTTCAATATACGGAGCAGGAGATAAAAACTTTTATAGCAAGTTAAAATCGGATTGAAAATCACATCAGCCATGTGAGGTGTGACTAGGACTTTATAAACAGAAACTAAGGTGAATTAATTTCTAAATGTACCAAAACTGCTTCACTAAAATAAACTTGTTTTGGTGACTATAGTGTCCCTTTAAGCAAATAATCCCAGTTGTAAGGACATACAGCATATGCATATATAATTTATTTTTCATAATAATATTTGCTTCTATATAATAAGAAGAACAAACACAACTTTTTAAAAACAATATACAGACAAAGGGACTTGTTGGTGTGAATAATTTTGTAACTTACTCAAACTGATTTCTTAACCAATTTCGAGTAATTAGATAGATTTTTCAAAAGCGTGCTGAGAGCAAACAATCCTCCTTGTTTCTTTTTTCCATTTATCGATAAAGATAGACCAAATCCATCTTTATCGATAAATGGAATACACCAGAGATGTATAAATAGAGCACCATAGGTCTTAGCTTGATCTATATCATCTATCTTGTTTAAGGCAGATTGGCCAAATAAATTTTTTGGACCTACCAACCTTATGCTTAATCTGTCGTTTTACTCTACCCATATTGCTTACGTTGAGCGGTTAGAAAGAGAAAAAGACTGAAGACTCTTCGATTTAACACTGTTGGTGTATTCATCTATTCGCCTACTTTTTTCCAGCATTACTCAAATGTAGAAGACAGCATGTATAAAGCAGCAGGGACAGGTACTGGTATGATGTTCTGATATGCCATCTGTACCAAAAAGTAGCAAAGTATAGAGATTTGCACTGACCACAGCTCAAAGCTTCTTATCCCCAACTAGACTGGCACAGTTAGGCAGGATTATGCGTTTTAGAGCTCATGGCTTACCAGGCCGAAGAAACCCAGTGAGATGGTGCACTCAGCTAATCCTTATTGTGACATCAGTGTGACTAATTGTGGAAAGCAATGAGAGCTGTTATTTTCTAGTCTGCTTGAATGGTTCACATATTCATGCCTCCCAACCTTCCCGAAGTCTGTGGGACAGTCCTGATTTTTAGATCTTGTCCCACATTAGTTGCCTGCTGTCCTACTTTTTGTGGACACAAGGGAACTGTCTCCAACAATCATAGCACAAGCACATCGATAGATGCACTCTCACTATGATTAGTGTACTAGGACCCTGCAGGGAGCACTGAAATAGCGCTCCCTGCAGGGTCTGCCCTCAGTGGCTGGCCTGCATTATTGCATACAAACCAGGCTGACTTGTCATTAACTCAGACGATCCCATGCATCACAGCCCCCCCCCCCTTTTTACTTCCCTCCCACTGGGGTCCTGATTCACAGGACGTCAGAGTTGGGAGGTATGCATATTGGACCATTCCATCTTTTTAATCGTACAACACTTTGGCTGTAAATTGCAAGTTGTAGAATAATTGTTCCAATTACTGTCCTCAAGTCACATCAACATGGCTCAAAATAACAGTGGTCGCTGCGTCCTTTGTCTGGTTCTATTTATTACGAATATATTTGTATTACAAATGTTATTATGCTGAAGAATCTGTTGGTGCCCCTTTATACTGTGCCTGATAGAAATCAAAAAACAAAAAAACAAAATGTGATTTGTATACCCCAAAGAAACAGATGTGCTTCCATTCTGTTTAACTCAGAGAATGTTCCGAACAGAGCTGCCAAAGCGTTAGTAATCTGAAATTATAGTTACAACCTTAGTGATTATTATTGTTCTGGTCAAAATGTGTGACAGAAATGTGTTGCCACAAACTGAAAAACAATGCATTAAATGCTCAAAAACCTGAAATGTGAACTACATGACACTCGTAGAAACAGAAAGGGACCAGGGTAACATTTTTAGAAACTGACTTTATAACAAAGAATTATGCTTAGTTTGGTAGAAAAATTCTCCAATTCTACTACTTAAAATTGAAAGACTATAAATATAGTTTAAAGAACTCTCTGAGCACCATATCTACTATTGTCACCGTACTGGTTATGGTGCCAGGTGTGCTCTGGTGTTCTCCCAGGATAAGTAGTCAAACTGTTAAATAATACTTCTCTTATTGGCTGAGAGCACTCAGGGGATTATCTCAGCCGCTAATCTGGTGCTTAGCTCAGGGGAGCTATTGGAAGCACCTTGCAAGAGGACGCTGTAGCAGGCAACTAGCAGACCCCAGGTACGTTGTCAAACTATATTGATAAAAATGTATTTATTGAAAATGTATTGAGAGGTGACATTTTTCCATAACTTTCTTTTACTGGATCTCATCCATTGATTACAGTTCTGCATTGGCCCTGCTATGCTCTAAAGAGGCAATTGGCTTCTTTTACTGAAGAAGATCGGATGCGGAGGATGAGGCAAATGCAGCATCGGGTAAGGCAGGACTAGGGTTAGATGTCGAATCATTCTAAAATGGTTTGACTTCTTACATTGCATAGCAGGATGCAGTTTTCATGGTGCTTTAAGTGTTCGTTTAAGCAGGTAACTGATCAATATAAAGCTTACGAAGCCCTTAGCTACATCATTCACTTTAAATCCTGCTTTCGAAGGTGAGATATGAGTTATGCAAACACATTGACCACATAAAATGATGTAAGTAAACTTTGCTTGCATTTTTGCATAGATAGACAGATATGTAAATAGACAGACAGACAGCAGGTGGATATGTAGACTAATGAAACACAGCACCATTTTACTAAATAATATCTAGCAATTCCAGATCGCAGCTGCATCTTTATTATAGTGAGATGTAAATGTTTATTTATATGAGTTGGATCCCTTCGGAGTGTTAGATGTGGCTCATTTGCGAGACTTTCTGAAATGTATCCAGATATCATTTTCACTGCACTGGATCATTACAATAGAATATTGTCATTAAACTCATGTACTGAGTCCCTACAGTTATATACTGAAATTAGATGTTACATCAATGTTTGATGTGATTATTGCGGAAAAGCTTTATGATTACTGCTGTTTGGCAAAGCAACAGTCGATGTTTCTGCTGTGGAGAGCACGAATAACTGATTGTGTTTTGTAAAAGATCAGTTCAGGCTCAGAATTGCCAGTGGTGCAGCCAGGGAGACCACACCAGGAATCCAAAGGGTCTGGACATCTGCTGAAGCATGTTGCTATCACGGGTGCCATGGAGCCTTTCTCGGCCATGCTGACACCCAGGGGCGTACCTAGAGCATTTGGCACCTGGGGCGGATCCTGTGCTTGGCACCCCCCCCACCCAAAAAAAAAAAAAACAGTAAAAAATGTTAAAGGTTTTCTTTCTTTTTTTTTACAATTTGTAAACTTTGCAAAACCGCTGTCAGCCCCTCCTACAAATCCTGTACTGCCCAGTCTACAAAAACCCCGCAACTCCCTTCCACAAATCCCCTGCTTATCCCCCCTTATAAAGACTCCTGTCCCAATACAAAACCCCCGCCCCCTTCTACAAAATCCCTGCAGCCCCACACACACATTTAAGTCACAGGCAGACAGTCACACATACACATTTCCTCCGTGCGGCCAGTTTATCAGCTGTTTGCTTGTGTGAGCTGTACTGGCCGCACGGCACCCTAACTACCATGGGACACTGTGCGGCCACAGCTCACACAGCCCCCTCCAGCCAGGGCCGGTGCAATGATTTTTGCCGCCCTAGGCAAAAGTAAAGTTTGCCGCCCCCCATGTGACATCACAATGCCCCACCCATATGATTTGCCATGTTAACTAACGCCAGTGCTGCAGTGCCGCCGTGTTTACATTAAAAGGCCTGTAGGGACAGGCTATAGACACCAGAACCACTACATTAAGCTGAAGTGGTTCTGGGGACTATAGTGTTTCTTTAATGTGAGGTAAATTAGAGCTTAGTGCCACGAATAATATACTAGATTGCCTACTTACAACCAGATGAGGATGATGATGATGGGCTCTAGCTGCCGTCTGGCTCCACTGGTCTGGTGTACAACAGGCTCTCTGGAGGCGGTTTGTAACTGGTCACAAAAATCAATGTTCTGGGAGAACGGGAAGCAGCTCCATTTTTTTGGGGTCCTTTACACAGCTCAAGGTCTGGGTCCCAGGGTCCACCTTCATGTTCCACCAATGAGTTTGTTCACAGGGTGTGGAGTGTGTAGGGGATGTCCTGATATGTGTGTAAGGAATGCATTGTGTGAAATTGTGTTTGTATGTGTAAGGACTGCAAGGTGTGTTTCTGTGTATGTATGGGATGCATTTAATGTGTGTAAGGGGTGCATTGAGTGTGTGTAATGAATGCATTGTGTATTTCTGTGTGTGTAAGGGATGCATTATGTGTAACGGTTGCATTGCTTGTGTATGTGTGTCTGTGTGTTTTTCTGTGTGCAAGGGGTGCATTGTGTGTATGTGATGAATGTCAATCTCTCCTCCCGCTCCAATTTCCTTCTCCTCCTCCCAATTTCTCTTTCTCACCCCCCTCCTAATTTCTCTCCCCCCCTAATTTATCTTTCCCCCCTCCTAATATCTCTTTCTCACCCCCCTCCTAATTTCTCTCCCCCCT
>OW240922.1:89826120-90264099 GCA_933207985.1 Pelobates cultripes
GTGTGCACTCCCTGTTAGTCCGGCCGGGTACAGGAGACAGATGCTCCCTGTACCCGAGGACCATGATACAGGGCTCGGCCACGCTACAGAGAGGGAGTGACAGGAGGGAGCGCTGAGCGCTTACCTCCTGTCAGCCCCTCTCCTCAGGCTGCGCCCGGGCGGTGCGGTCCGCCCTCATGGATGCACCGCCCGGGCAAAGCTGCAGCCGCCTGAGGCGCTCTACAGAGCGCTCAGGTGGCTGTAGCATGGGGGGGCTGGCGGGGCTGGTCATGGCACCCCCCACCCTGCTGGCACCCGGGGCAGACCGCCCCCTCTGCCCCCCCCTTAGTACGCCACTGCTGACACCACTGTATGTTATAGTGAAATAATGAAAGGTAGAGGTGGAGAAAAGCTCACAGGGGCTGAGAAAGACATTTGAAGTGCGCATAACAAATGGGAGAGGTGTACTCAGAGAGGGGATGGATATGTGTGTGTGTGTGTGTGTTGTGCGCATGTTGGTCAGTGTTTGCAGATGTGTATGTGTGCATATATATGTTTGTGTGTATATGCATGTCAGTGTGTGTGTATGTTAAAAAATTAGAAACCAGCGCACCCCTTATCTAGTAAACAGCTACTTTGGTGCTGATGGATTTTGTACGTTTTATTAAAAACACATAATCTAGGCAACAAAACAATGGGGGATTAAGTTACATTATATGATCACACATTGCATAAGCCTGCCACAACGTTAATGTACCCCATCTTTGGCAGGTCCTACTCTAACAGTCAACTGTCTGCTACATGAGCTACTCATTTGGGAAAATCCTCTTGAGTTCTCTACAGTACAAGGCTAAATAGGGTCCTGGGATGAGACACCTGTGTGTGTGTATGTGTCACATCTGTCCTTGTGCGTAATTTTCTGTGTGTATGTCTTACAGTCAGTGGTGTATCCTGGTTTTGTGCTGCCGTAGGCAGCCGTGGTGCAAGAAAGTTTTTTGGGCCCCCCTAGTGCCTGAGTGGCCAAAAGGTAGATCCCTATATGTCGTACAACTTCCACGATGCTATGCCAGCCGGAGATCAACCATTTGCCCATCTTTGCAAGGTTGTATTTGTGAGCAGTGTTTGTGTGTTTGAATGTAAGCATGTTTTTTGTACAGAGTATATGTGTGCATGTAGGATGTATTGTTGCTATGTGAATGCAGTGGTGTACTTGTGTGTAGTGTTTGCGTTTGAATGGAGAGGTGTGTGTATGATGTGTTGGCTTTTAAATGCAGGTATCCTTTTGTGTGTAGTGTTTTTGTTTGATTAAAGGGCGTGCTTCTATATAATTTTGGTGTTTTAATACAGGGGTGTTTTTGTATGTACTGTTTGCATCTGATGGTAAGGGTGTGTTTGGATGCTGGCTTTTAAATGCGAATGTACATTTGTGTGTAGTATTGGTGTTTTAATGCAGGGGTGAAACACACCTTGCATCCCTTACACATACAAACACAATGCATCCCTTACACACACACACACACAGAAACACATAATGCAATCTTTACACACAAACACACACTGCATCCCCTATACACACCCACTACATCCCTTAAACAAACTGGTATCCCTATACATTACATTCCATAAGAACACACACATTACATCCTCTACATTAACACATAACACATCCCCTACAAACATACACTCCACTCCCTGTGAGCCAACTCATGGCTTGTAGTTTTCGGGCTTATGGGCAGGCCTTGTAGGCATACTCACAGTCAGGCCCTGGGGGCCCAGACCGTGATCTGTGTAAGGGGCGCCAAAAATAGAGCTGCTTCCTGCTCGTTGTTTTTGTGAACACTGTTACAGCCTCCAGAGAGCCTGTTTTAACACCAGACCAGTGGAGTCAGACTGCAGCCTGAGCCCATCTTCATCCTCTTGTCCTCATCTGGTGGTAAGTAGGCAATCCAGTATATTATTAGTGACACTAATGCCTAATTTACCTCACATTAAAGGGCCACTATAGTCACCAGAACCATCTACAGCTTGATGTAGTAGTTCTGGTGTCTATAGCCTGTCCCTGCAGGCTTTTTAATGTAAACACATTGCCTTTTCAGAGAAAAGACACTGTGTGCGGCACTGGTGTTGGCTCATATGGCAGATCACATGGGTGGGGCATTGTAATGTCACGTGGTGGGCAGGACATATGGGTGGGGCATTGTGATGGGGGGGCAGCAAATTGTTGTTTGCCTAGGGCGGCAAAAATCCTTGCACCGGCCCTGTATGCACATACACTGCCACATACATACATACTTACACAGATGTACATACACATTGACACACAGATACACATATATAAACACACTGACACATACACACAAATTCATATGCAACCTGACACATACACACATACTGACACAGAGATACACACACTGACATATGTACACACCCTGACACACAGATACACACCCTGACACACAGATACACACCCACACATACAGAGACATACACACTTACAAATGCACATACACATATATAAACACACTGACACGTACACACAAATTCATATGCACCCTGACACATACACACATACTGACACAGAGATACACACACTGACATATGTACACACCCTGACACACAGATACACAATCACACATACAGAGACATACACACTGACAAATGCACATACAGAGACACATGCCCACACTGACACATGCACACATCCTGACACACAGATACACACATTGACATAAACACACACAGATGCATACCGTGACACACAGATGCATGCACACACAATCTGACACACACATACATGTTGTAATTGTAATATTTGCAGCCATGCTCCAGTTATGTCCAGTAGGGTGGTTGCTTGTGGTCCTGCTGTCTGATGTTGATGGGAGTGGGATGTGGAGCAGCTCTCTGGTTGCCTTCACACCACTGCATTCACATGCCAAGACTACACATCAATATACTCCTGCATTCTAACATCAGCTTATATTCACAAATACACAAACATTCACACACATACTCCATACGAAAACATGCTCGCATTCACACACAAACAACCCTGAAAATTATACATACACAGCTGACACCAGGCCATTCCTACATTAGTTCTACCACTCGTTCGGTCATTTACAGACAACCCAAACAAATTTATGGGATAAAATATGAAATACCGCAATAAGTCTTCTGGGGTTTTTTTTTTTTTGGGGGCGGTGGGGGATTATTCAAAATAATGTTGATTTTAAAGAGATATCAGTTATTTCTCTGCTCTTTGGATCTTTTGTCCAGTACATAAAGAGTGAAGTGAATGAGTAGTTGAAGAGTTTCCTATCTACACTTTAATGCATACTGAGATGTTAAATTACAATTTTCTGAAATTTAAAATATCCAAAGAATAGGTTATTCAGTGCAACCAACAGAGATTGATCTTTAAGGAAGATATGATTCAAAGATATGATTTTCAAAACATTCTGAGTCTATTTAGTATGCTAAGCAAGTCTCACGGAACACAATATCTCAACTGGAAAACGTGGAAATCTTTAAATCTTGCCCTCTTGACCCAAAGTTGTGCTTGCTTCCAAAATTGTATTTCAATCAACCATATTTTTTCTGTAACTGAATATGAAATGTATTAATTTTAAGATATATATTGCAAAATGCTAGCACTATTTAAAGGTCTCCCGAGTTAGTCCAACCACACTTTTGTTTTTCTCTCTCACTGTCTATATATTATCTTTCATATTTTGTATTCTTCTTGGTGTCCGAGACATTTTTTTTGTTCAGAAATTACTTTTCACTTGATTAATTTAGGTCCCTGAGGTCTGTTCTGTACCAGCACAATTTGAAATTTTGACATGCGTGCTGGCGGAAAATTGGAGAGTGTTTTTGTGGTTCTCGCAAATGTTTTGTGATAGCTACAGTATGTATTTTTAGAAATTGTCTGTTAATAGACAGAACAATAGAACTGTGTGAAAAGTAGCATCTATTTTAAACGGTAGTCTATTACAACTTTAAAAAAAATAATATTGAAAAATAAATAGTTAACATTTCATTTTGCACATCCTAGTTAACAGGCAGGTAATCCCAAAAGAGCTCATGAACACAAAGAAACAATTGTATATTGCATTGCAGTTTATTTTCAATTTCCATAGCAATGAAAATTCTATCATAAGTGCTACATCCCCAGCACCGCTGTCAGAACACTCAAAGGAATAAGGTAATGAACTATTTATTTTCCATGTCGATTTAAAAAAAGAAGATGACAAACTTACTGGTATAAAGTTTTACTCGCAAAGTATCATTACCTAATATAATTATTATACTTGTTTATGAAATACATCCAGTTTCTGCAAAGTATGGATATTTCATAAGAATAGAACCATGTATGTCTGTCTGTCTGATCTCTCTCTCCATCCATCCATCCGTCTATTCTGAAAAATTAGCTATTAAAGGAACATAGAATTACAGGAACCCTCCAAACTTGCTGAAGTGCGTTGAAGTTAATTGCAATCAAATTTTGTATTTCAAGAGAAATCTGCACTTTTATTAACAGAATTTGGAATGCCAGCCTAGCCTTCATGCTGAAAGTCAGGAGGGCTTCTTAGTTCATGCCCCTTGAATGATTGTTTTAGCAGAACAATTGTTTTACACATTAGTGTACTGTTTCTTTTTGTGATGCCTTCTAGTAGGTGATTGTTACTTTCACTGCATCTGATTGGTGCATGGCAATTTCCATGCATGCACCAATTTCAGCCAGAGAGCAAGGGAGATTGTGATCACTGGTGGGAGGGTGGGGGGGTGGAGAGGTGGAGGGGGGGAGGGCAGTGGTTTCAGATGATTTGGCACTGGAGAAAAAAAAAGTAAGTTATTTCTATTTTTAGAAACAGGGGGGCATTTGGCATGCAAAGGGGTTTAGGAACCCTCCAGTCGTTAAAATCGAATCTTGTTTTTTAATGCTGGAGTGTTCCTTTAAGATGGCTTGACTTTGGAGTCAACACTAAAACTAGAAACATAGAAACATAGAATGTGACGGCAGATAAGAACCAGTCGGCCCATCTAGTCTGCCCAATTTTCTAAATACTTTCATTAGTCCCTAGTCTTATCTTATAGTTAGGATAGACTTATGCCTATCCCACGCATGCTTAAACTCCTTTACTGTGTTAACCTCTACCACTTCAGCTGGAAGGCTATTCCATGCATCCACTACCCTCTCAGTAAGTAATACTTCCTGATATTATTTTTAAACCTTTGTCCCTCTAATTTAAGACTATGTCCTCTTGTTGTGGTAGTTTTTATTCTTTTAAATATAGTCTCCTCCCTTTATGTACTTAAATGTTTCTATCATATCCCCCCTGTCTCGTCTTTCCCCCAAGCTATACATGTTAAGATCCTTTAACCTTTCCTGGTAAGTTTTATCCTGCAATCCATGAACCAGTTTAGTAACTCTCTCTAAGGTATCAATATCCTCCTGAAGATACGGTCTCCAGTACTGCGTACAATACTCCAAGTGAGGTCTCACCAGTGTTCTGTACAATGGCATGAGCACTTCCCTCTTTCTACTGCTTATACCTCTCCCTATACAACCAAGCATTCTGCTAGCATTTCCTGCTGCTCTATTACATTGTCTGCCTACCTTAAAGTCATCAGAAATAATCACCCCTAAATCCCTTTCCTCATATGTTGAGGTTAGGACTCTATCAAATATTCTGTACTCTGCCCTTGGGTTTTTACGTCCAAGATGCATTATCTTGCACTTATCATTAAATGTCAGTTGACACAATTCTGACCATTTTTCTAGTTTACCTAAATCATTTGCCATTTGGCTTATCCCTCCTGGAACATCAACCCTGTTACATATCTTAGTATCATCAGCAAAAAGACATACCTTACCATCAAGACCTTCTGCAATATCACTAATAAAATATTAAAGAGAATGGGTCCAAGTACAGATCCCTGAGGTACCCCACTGGTGACAAGTCCAAGCTTCGAATATATTCCATTATCTACAACCCTCTGTTGCCTGTCACTCAGCCACTGCCTTACCCATTCAACAATATTTGAATCCAAACTTAAAGATTGCAGTTTATTGATAAGCCTTCTATGTGCAACGGTGTCAAAAGCCTTACTGAAATCTAGGTAAGCAATGTCTACTGCACCACCCTGATCTATAATTTTAGTTACCCAATCAAAAAAATCAATAAGATTAGTTTGGCATGTTGTCTCTGATCTTGAAATCCATGTGTTTTTAGATGTTCATCAATCCTATCCTGTAACATGGTTTCCATCACTTTCCCCACTACTGAAGTAAGGCTTACTGGCCTATAGTTGCCCGACTCCTCCCTATTACCTTTCTTGTAAATGGGCACAACATTCGCTAGCTTCCAATCTTCTGGGACTACTCCTGTTAACAATGATTGGTTAAATAAATCTGTTAATGGTTTTGCTAGTACACCACTAAGCTCTTTTAATAGCTTTGGGTATATTCCATCAGGTCCCATTGACTTATTTGTCTTTACTTTTGACAGTTGAAATAGAACCTCTTCCTCTGTAAACTGTTCCAGTCTGAGTTTCTTCACCAGATAATTTACAAATCTCAGACTTCAAAAATACAATCTCCTGCCGCAAGATAGAGAACTGTCTACAGATTAGACAACAACCAAACTTCCAAAAAGTGGAACGTGAAACAAATGCATAGCAATTGTTACACTGAACTAAGCCTGCCATTCCAATTATGAGAATAATTTAAATCTAACAAATCTTAACTTTTTTCTTTATCCTCCTGAATACCTCAGATTACCTCCAGTTTCTCTCCAGAATATTTCCAACTACACACTTAGAAACAGCACTTAGAAGTAGCACCAAGCTATATTAGACAAGCTAATGACACCAGGCCTTATATAACTCCTAAAATCACCGCCCACTAGGAATGTTTAACACCTGGGTAGGCCTCTGCTTATTTGCAAACAATAGCTAATTATTAAAGGACCACTCTAGGCACCCAGACCACTTCAGCTTAATGAAGTGGTCTGGGTGCCAGGTCCAGCTAGGTTTAACCCATTTTTTCATAAACATAGCAGTTTCAGAGAAACTGCTATGTTTATGAATGGGTTAAGCCTTCCCCTATTTCCTCTAGTGGCTGTCTCATTGACAGCCGCTAGAGGCGCTTGCGTGCTTCTCACTGTGATTTTTCACAGTGAGAGCACGCAAGCGTCCATAGGAAAGCATTGTAAATGCTTTCCTATGCGACGGGCTGAATGCGCGCGCAGCTCTTGCCGCGCGTGCGCATTCAGCCCAGGAGGAGGATCGGAGGAGGAGAGAAGGAGGAGAGCTCTCCGCCCAGCGCTGGAAAAAGGTAAGTTTTTACCCCTTTCCCCCTTCCAGAGCCGGGCGGGAGGGGGTCCCTGAGGGTGGAGGCACCCTCAGGGCACTATAGTGCCAGGAAAACGAGTATGTTTTCCTGGCACTATAGTGGTCCTTTAACTATGAATACGTCTGCTTCTTTCTTAAAATTTTAAAAACGTAACAGTTTTCTTCTGCTCTTTAAGTTCTAAAAATGCATCCTGCCCTGGCAACGTGTAATAATGAGTTTTAGGAATTTTGATCTAAACTAGTCTGCAGAGATATCTTAGTCATGGACAATTTGTCTTCTTTCATAAACACTATCAAGAATGTTTATGTCCATCTTCGTGTAAACTAAACATTTAATGAAAGTATGGGGATCTTTAACAACAGATAAAGTACAGTTCCCTACCTATTCTTTACACTAATGGTCTGTATACCTTGGCATGCCAGGGCTCAGTGACTTTGAGTAATTGTCAAAAACATTTACTGCTACTTGATTGAAGTTGTGTGCTTAAATGCACTGTTTTCTTACTACATAATGTATTGTTATGTTGCGTTTTGTTTGTTTGCTTTTTTGTTCTGTAGAACCGTGTTAATTTTGTCAACTAATAATTTCAGTAAAATTTTAGCCAAATAAAATTTTTGAGATTTAGTCGACTAAAAAAAGATTTAAACTAAAACAATTCAGATGACTAAAATACGACTAAAACTAAAATGGCCTTTTCGTCAAAAGACACTGACTAAAACTAAATTGAAATTTGCTGCCTAATTTGCCACCGGGGCTTGGGTGAGAGACACCCAGAGGGGCTAGGGGACACACAAAGAGACACAGAGGGTCTGGGGAAGAAGCAAAACAGACAGAGACTTTAGCTAAACCCATTACATTTTAGTTGTGTTTAAAACTAAAACAATTCAGATGACTAAAATATGACTAAAACTAAAATGGCTTTTTAGTCAAAAGACTATGACTAAAACTAAGTTGAAGTTTGTCGCCAAAATTAACACTGCTATAGAAAGACTTTTCATTGTATGAAACTTCTTCCAATGAAAACCTTCAGATACAGCAACCATAGTACCATCTGTATCACTGTCATTGTTATACTCTAGTACAAAGTTTTCCAATTCGTGTAGGGTTCCGCGGAACACTAATTGGGGTTCCGCCAAAATTTGGGCGACGAGGGAGCAGTGAGCAGTGATCGCTCGCCAGCCGCCCAGCAGCCCTATTGGACCACAGGGACTCCATGCCAGCTGCCCAGCAGCCCCAATGGACCACAGGGACTCCATGCCAGCACTCCTAAAGGTAAGGGGGCTCGGTGGAGTAAAATGTTAAAAATAAATATATTTGTATGTGTGTCTGTTAGGGAGTTTGTATGTGTTTGTGTGTTTTTCATTGAGAGTGAATGTGTGCTTGTCAGTGAGTGTGTGAGAGTGTATGTGTTTGTCAGTGATAATGTACCTGTTCTTGTCAGTGAGAGTGTATATGTGTTTGTATGTGTGTCTGTCAAAGAGTATGTGCGTTTGTCAGTGAGAGTATATGTGTGTCTGTCAAAGAGTGTGTGTGTGTGTTTGTCAGGGAGAGTGTATGTGTGTCTGTCAAAGAGTATGTGTGCCTGAGTGTGTCAGTGTGTGTATCTGTGTGTCAAGGTTTGTTTATGTGTCACTGTGTGTATCTAAGTGTGTGTGTGTGTGTGTGTGTTTGTATGTGCCCGTGTGTGTGTGTGTGTATCAGAGTCTGCCAGTGTGTATCTGTGGGTGCAAGTGTGTGTATGTCACTGTGTGTATCTGAGTGTGTGTGTATTTGTGAGTCAAGATGTGTGTGTCAGTGTGTGTCTGAGTGTGTGTATCTGTGTGTCAAGGTGTGTGTCAGTGTGTATCTGTGTGCCAGTGTGTGTGTATATCCGTGTGCACATGCAAACACAGATACACACACCTTGATACACAAACACATAAAAACATAGATACACACACTTTGACACACAGATACACACACCTTGACACACAGATACAAACACACACACACAGATACACACTGTGTGTCAAGGTGTGTGTATCTGTGTGTCTGTGTGTGTATCTGTGTGCCACTATGTGCCAGTGTGTCTGTGTATTTGTGTGTCAGATACATACACACACACACACAGATACACACACTGGCACATACAAGCACAGATATACACACCTTGACACACACCGGCAAATACAAAAAAATTGTGCGATTTTGATAATTTTTTTTCAGGGGGGGTGGGAGGAGGGTTCCACAATGGTGATACCCTATGTCAAAGGGTTCCACAGGAAAAATTAATTGGGAACCCCTGCTCTAGTATGTGATCTGTGTTACTACACAGGGTACACACAAAGATGGGGTGTCCTATTATTTTATTAAACTAAAACGAGACTCGTGTCATTAACACAGTCTTATTCAGACAATCCTAAAGCAGTTCTATCTTTTACCTCCTCCCATAGATCTGTCCCAAATCCTCCCTTTGCTGCTCCATTGGTTTTGTTAGTTTTTTTAAAAGTTATTCATAAGGAAGAGTGGGGACTACGTTTCTTTATGTTAACCTTCAGGTTGACCAAAGTTTTGGTTGACCAAAGGGAGGAGTTCTAGTCAAACTCCACAGCCTTTGGCAACTTCATCATTGGTTGTATTTGCCTCCTTCCAGCCATGTGTCACTTCCGAGAGAATCACGTCACTAACACTATGTGAGAAACTGACACTCGGAGAGTTAACACATTAAACACAAAGATGGTAACGCTGCACAAAAATAAATCTCCAGGTCACCACAAGTTGGATATTTTTTCCAGGTTTTACATATTGACCTACATTTTTTTTTCAATTCACTATTACTCACTGCATAGTAAATTCCCAAATATAAAAGTGGCATATAGCAGATGGTTTTAATTTTGATTATTATAGAACAGGCATCTCAAACTTTGACCTCCAGAACAACTCCCAGAATTCTTTGAATGCAATGGATGGACAAAGAACTATGTGAATTGTAACATCTGGGGGCAGAGTTTGAGGTGCATGTTATAGAAGGTAACTATTAACTTAATTTAATATATACAACCTGCAAAAAGCTATGTTGAGAACAAAATATTCATAAATATACACCAAATGCAAAAAGATGTATTACTAAAAAAAATGTAATATTTATTTGTATAGACAACCTTATATTTAATGCAAAATATACCAAGGTCATCAAGTAGAGAATTGTTATTTAGATATTCAAGATAATTATCTGTGTATAATGATTCATGCATACAAAGCAATTTCAATAACACATTTCTGAACATTAAAAAACAGTCTGAACGTCTATTTAACAGTATTAAAAAGCCCCAAAATGTGCAGCCACTATGAGGAACGTTGCCAAAGTAATGTTCATTTTATAACAAAGCCGTGATAAGAAATGGAATTTTCAGTGCTCATCTTAATGAGACTCTGTGAATTATTTAATAAATGAAATACAGCCTTTAACATTTGAACAAAGTACAAATATTACTGTAAAATTTTGGCAATTATAAAACAATCTCTTTTGTACATTCTGTTATGCAAAATCTTCATTGTAACATTTTTTTCTGCATTTTGTTCCCTATGTGGTCCCTTCATAGTAAACCCTCTGAGGTTCATTTAAATCATGACTAGTTAAAATGTGTTTAGAAAACTAGATGGTTTGCCAAAGAATAAATAATTACGTTAAGCCACTTTCTAAGGTAAATAACTTTAAAAAAATAATTAGAGGTTGGTTTGAGCTGTCTATTTTGTAACAGTCTAATATCAGACAAGTTAGTCTTCAGCTGACCCTGAAAGTCATCTTTGTTTCAATGTGTTATTAAAATTAGCTGTCAGCAAGCGGCCAGTAGGGGGAGCATTCTCACACTGTTGAGCTGTCAGCACTCTCCAATCTAGAAACTCAGCTAGTTTCCCATCCATCACATACCAAACAGCAATGTATGGGATGTTTGGAAAATACGCCCCCTAATGCTTCCTATTCACTAAGGAAACACATGGTCATATATATTTTCTTACGATCCAGCTGCAGTAAAATGTGGATTTATTATACATGCAGAGAACCCCAGAGTTAATAGACAAGTTATTCCTCCATTTTTGCAATGGGCCTCCAGTCCTTAGTGCCCAGTGCTTTTCACACTCATGGTACCCATACCCTACAGTTCACTCAGGCATCATACAAAGGTCATAATGTTGATACAGGAAAGTACCTTATGAGTGGGTTCCCAATTACACTGGAACTATAAATGTGTGTTATGAAAATCTAAATACCAACCTATACGCCCAATAACATTTTACTCTAAAATAAGCATGTATTAGATAATAGATAAACACATATATAGTTAAAAGTCCAAAATGGTAAAACAAGTCCAAGAGATAATGTAGATACGCACTTATCAGAAGTATTTTTCTACCAAGTGTCTGGGTAATTCCTCAATGGGCATAGCTGGGTGGGTTCAGCAGTGGAGTCCGTATGAAACAACAGACAGGAATAAGAATAAATGGAAATGTACTTACATTTGACAGAGCAGATGGGGTTCTATGGTCATGGTTGGGGTAGTTTGGCTTACCTGGGTCTCAGTGGGAGGAGGGTGGCTCTCGTCGGCATGGCTTTGGGCTCTGGTAGTCACGGCTTGGGCACCTTGGGTTGGTGTGGGTACAAACAAGGAGGGTAACGGGCCGATGTCATTGCTCAATATTACTTCAGTGGGTAAGTCTTTCATGACTCCCACCTTAACGTTGCCTGCTCCGGCGTCCCAATTTGGTGGACATGGGTGGTGGGAATCCCATGGATAGCTCCTCCGGCCACCCGGACAGCAATAGATTTTCCAGGATGTTCAGAGTTATCAATCAAATGCCTCAGGACCAATGTGATGGCGGCACCAGTGTCTCTGAGGCCTCATGCAGTTTTTCCATTCACCAGCTGACAATGATGCTGTCGATTGTCAGTGATGGTTGACTGGACAAGGTGTACTTTATGTAGTGTTCCCAGAGGCTCCTCCTTGCTCAATTCTCTGGCATCCCAAGCTGTTGGTGCAGGGTAGTCTATGCAGTGTGCAGCAGCCCAGGGGGTTGGAAAAACCAGTCCGAGTTCAGTTGGCTGGGGGTTCCAGGGGACAGTTACTTCAAAGGTGCCTTGTGCTTGCAGGATTCAGCTGTTGTTGTTAACTGAGCCAGGGTGTAGCTGTGCTGGGTTGGTTCTGGTTCTCTGCTGCAGCTGGGAGGTGGATCAGTTGGGGGGTTGGAGCCTGGGGTGTATCTGGTGAATTAATCCAGTAGCTGTTGCGAAGGGAAAGGGGGCGTCCCTTTCGCCTAAACGGGATTTCCTTATAAAATTGTTACAATAGGTGAGCACGGATCGTTCTACAGCGAGGGCAACTTGAAGTTGACAGCTACAGCCCAGCAGTGTAGACACCATTTCTTTATGCCTCAGGGGTTACAACGCACCTGGCTAAGAAACACGTTGACCCGCCAGGAACTAGAATTTCGTGGTTGCAACGGCCTAGAGAGAGTGCTCTTTGCCACGTAGCTTTCCTGCTGATATAGGGACCCATTCATCTGCAGAACACGTGTAGTGCACAGGAACCATTCAAAATCTGCAGCAACCCGGGCAGAACTTTCCGTCCCATTAAAAGTTTTAAATGCGCTAAAGGGGGAGCCTGTCTTCGACTGTGTTGCTGCCTCCATTCGGGATGTGCTGCAGGTTGGGTTTCAGCTAAACATAATTGCAGCTCTCACTGTTCCCTGGCGTTTGCATTTTCAGTTACATTATTAATCACCTGCATGATGATTTCGGGAGATGGGTTTGGCCCGAACAGTGCCAGTCATTTCCTAATCTCTCTGTTGATCTCCGTTTCGTTTTCCCATCGGTCAGGGTTGCCGCAGCTAAGTTCTCTTGGTCTAGCTCCATCAGTTCACTGATTATGACCCGCTTTGCTTTGTTGCTGGCAGTACTTCCACGAACTCCTAATAGTTCTTTCAATGTGTTGTGTTTAAGCTGTATGTACCAGCCTTCCATTCACTGTACACCAGTGCCCACCTTGGATTCTCAATTCAGGAAAAAGGGATGATCCCGCCGCTGCCAACCAGTTGTGATGGTCTGAGAATGTATCACCGTCTTGTATACCCTTTTCCCATAAAAACAATACGCCAATAATCCACAGGTTCCAATATCGCTGGTGTTGCATAATAACCCACACATGAGCCAAAGCTTAATGCTGGGACATGACTGGTTTAATGGAAACACAGGCATTCAATTTATACACTGTATAACTCCTCTTCTGAGCCAGCAAGGTAATTGAGTTTAGAGAACATACTAAACTCAATAATCTGTCTGGTCAGATAATAAATTTTTTCTCCAATATCCCGAAGACTCTAAAACTAGGAACACCACAAAAGTAGCCTGCTCTTGGGACAAAGATTAAAAAACAGCCAAATCCGTTCGGTAGTTAAACGGCCCCCAGGGAGATTGAGGTCTGTACTAGGTGAAGTGAGTATGTTCAGAAGAAAGTGTAGCAAGAGCCTGTTTGCAGTGGGGTTTTATACAAAACCCAATAGTAGAGTAACTGGTTGTGGAGAATGCTCCCTGTGTTCGGTATTTGAAACACTTCGTAGTTGATAAAAACCAGGCTGGGTGTGCCAGCACCTCAGACCACTTTGCTTTGACCCGTCAACACAGAGCCTTGTCTCGTTCTTAGGGGGGATAATCACTATGAATATGCTGTTAGAGTGTACTGCATTGTGCCAGGAGTATGTAAGCTGATTTGTTTGCTTTTCCTGTTCCTGTCTGCTTAGCAACTTGATTTGGGAGGTTCCAGCTGGTTTGGGCCAAGGGAGTTGGAGTGCTGATTTTGTATCTACAGTTGTGGGAGTTGTGGTGTTCTGTAAAAACCAGGCTGGGTGTGCCAGCACCTCAGACCACTACTTGACCCTCAACACGGAGCCTTGTCTCGTTCTTGGGGGGATTCACTGTATGCTGTTAGAGACTGATTGCCAGGAGTGTAAGCTGATTGTCTGCTTTTCCTGTTCGTCTGCTAGCAACTATTTGGGAGGTTCCAGTTCGGGAGTTGGAGTGCTATTTTGTATCCAGTTTGGGAGTTTGGTGTTCTGCAGTAGCTGTGCCTGTATCTCTGGAAAGGGGGCCGATCGCCTAAACGGTTTTTACCCCTTGTGTGCAAAACGGTCCGTTACAAGTGGGTTCCCAATTACACTGGAACTATAAATGTGTGTTATGAAAATCTAAATACCAACCTATACGCCCAATAACATTTTATTCTAAAATAAGCATGTATTAGATAATAGATAAACAAATATATAGTTAAAAGTCCAAAATGGTAAAACAAGTCCAAGAGATAATGTAGATACGCACTTATCAGAAGTATTTTTCTACCAAGTGTCTGGGTAATTCCTCAATGGGCATAGCTGGGTGGGTTCAGCAGTGGAGTCCGTATGAAACAACAGACAGGAATAAGAATAAATGGAAATGTACTTACATTTGACAGAGCAGATGGGGTTCTATGGTCATGGTTGGGGTAGTTTGGCTTACCTGGGTCTCAGTGGGAGGAGGGTGGCTCTCGTCGGCATGGCTTTGGGCTCTGGTAGTCACGGCTTGGGCACCTTGGGTTGGTGTGGGTACAAACAAGGAGGGTAACGGGCCGATGTCATTGCTCAATATTACTTCAGTGGGTAAGTCTTTCATGACTCCCACCTTAACGTTGCCTGCTCCGGCGTCCCAATCTAGGTGGACATGGGTGGTGGGAATCCCATGGATAGCTCCTCCGGCCACCCGGACAGCAATAGATTTTCCAGGATGTTCAGAGTTATCAATCAAATGCCTCAGGACCAATGTGATGGCGGCACCAGTGTCTCTGAGGCCTCATGCAGCTTTTCCATTCACCAGCTGACAATGATGCTGTCGATTGTCAGTGATGGTTGACTGGACAAGGTGTACTTTATGTAGTGTTCCCAGAGGCTCCTCCTTGCTCAATTCTCTGGCATCCCAAGCTGTTGGTGCAGGGTAGTCTATGCAGTGTGCAGCAGCCCAGGGGGTTGGAAAAACCAGTCCGAGTTCAGTTGGATCTGGGGGCTTCCAGGGGACAGTTATTGCAAAGGTGCCACAGTTGCTTGCAGCGATAACAGCATGGTTCGTTGTTAACTGAGCGCCCAGGGTTGATCAGCATGTGCTGGGTTGGTGTCTGGTATCTCCCCACTGCAGGCTGGGCTGGTGGATCAGTCCTGGGGGGTTGGACCTGGGGTGTAGAATGGTATATTAATCCAAAGGTCAGGCTGCCTTGCGAAGGGAAAGGGGTCTGCTGTCCCTTTCCCACTCTTTAAACATCCGTCTGTATAAAATTATAAAATTGTTACAATAGAATGAGCTGCAGGAAGTCATCTACAGTGGTCGCTTGGCAACTTGTAATGCAGTTGGATGCTGACAGCTGTAACCGGCATGCCCACTCAGTGTAGGAGTCTTGTCCACTTTGTGGGAATCTCTAAACTTTCTGCAGTATGCCTCAGGGGTTACTGCGTACCTGGCTAAGAGTGCCTCTTTTACCCGCTCATAACTGTGAATTTCGTGGTTTGGAACGGCCCGAAAGGCATCTGCTGCTTTGCCCAATAGCTTTCCTGCTGATATAGGGACCCATTCATCTGCAGCCACTTTGTGTAGTGCACACACTGGCATTCAAAATCTGCCAGATAGCCATCCATTTCACTTTCCGTGTCATTAAAACTTTTAAATGCGCTAAAGGGAATCTTCTGTGATTCGACTGTGTTGCTGCCTCCATTCGGTGATATTGCTGCAGTTTGTTGGGTTTCAGCTAAACATAATTGCAGCTCTCACTGTTCCCTGGCGTTTGCATTTTCAGTTACATTATTAATCACCTGCATGATGATTTCGGGAGATGGGTTTGGCCCGAACAGTGCCAGTCATTTCCTAATCTCTCTGTTGATCTCCGTTTCGTTTTCCCATCGGTCAGGGTTGCCGCAGCTAAGTTCTCTTGGTCTAGCTCCATCAGTTCACTGATTATGACCCGCTTTGCTTTGTTGCTGGCAGTACTTCCACGAACTCCTAATAGTTCTTTCAATGTGTTGTGTTTAAGCTGTATGTACCAGCCTTCCATTCACTGTACACCAGTGCCCACCTTGGATTCTCAATTCAGGAAAAAGGGATGATCCCGCCTCTGCCAACCAGTTGTGATGGTCTGAGAATGTATCACCGTCTTGTATACCCTTTTCCCATAAAACCAATACGCCAATAATCCACAGGTTCCAATATCGCTGGTGTTGCATAATAACCCACACATGAGCCAAAGCTTAATGCTGGGACAAGACTGGTTTAATGGAAACACAGGCATTCAATTTATACACTGTATAACTCCTCTTCTGAGCCAGCAAGGTAATTGAGTTTAGAGAACATACTAAACTCAATAATCCTCTGGTCAGAAAAAGTAAATTTTTTCCCAATATCCCGAAATACCCCCATAAATACATAGGAACACCACAAAAGTAGCCTGTCTCTGTGGGAGCAACAGATTAAAAAATCAGCCAAATCCGTTCGGTAGTTACCGAACGGCACCGCAGGGAGAGTTGACCGGTCTGCCACGAGGTTGAAGCCGAGAAACAGTTCCAGAAGAAATGTAGCAAGAGCCGGTCTCTGTTCGTGGGGTTTTATACGAAAACCACAATAGATAGAGTCAATCTGGTTCGTGGAGAATGCTCCCTGTGTTCGGTATTTTGAAACTCCCGAACACCGTTCGTCTGAGTTGATGGGAAAGGGAACATAGAAGAGCTCCATAAAGACCAGTGTTCGTGTGAGTGCATTGCCAAAAACAGTTCCAGGCACTCGATGACCAAGTCCCGCAGGCAGCGTTTGGGAGACAAGATGGCCGCCCCCCCCATTGTTCTCACCACGTGTATTCGTATGCATGAAATGGCAGCCACCTAGGAGCATTCAATTAGTCTGCGGTTTTCGTATAGATACATAACGTTCTAAGTTCTAATTAGTCTCTGGGGTGGTCTCGGTTTGGGAACCGAACAAACTAATGAATAGAACATAACAAATAACGAATGACTGGGGAAGGTACAATTAGCCGAACGGTGATTAGCCTTCACATGTGTAATTTAGAACTGCATGGTTAAAATCCTTAATTCTAAGTGCGTAGTTATAGGGAAACTTAGCTTTGAGCAAGGCCCGAACATGAGGATACTCCTGCAAGCTTGCTATAGGTTGAGATGTTAATATAAGATCAATGATTTTATTAGAGATTGGATAATGCTTGTAACGACCCCTGTTTCCTGCTGAATATAACCTGTTACACAGCCCATTAAACGTCAGAAGTCACCTTGAACTTTACATTGTCTTGTCTCGTTCATTGGGCTCCTCACCAGCTGGTTTGGGGACAAGGAGAAATATAGAGAGTTGCAAATTGATACAAAAGGCCATGGCAAGGGAAAAGGCCTGACGAAGAAAATTCCTCACTATCAGTGCATATCTACATTATCTCTTGGACTTGTTTTACCATTTTGGACTTTCAACTATATATTTGTTCATCTATTATATAATGCATACTGTATATATCACTGTACATATCAAAATTGTGGCGCTACCCCTAGCTTTCTTTTTTTCTGTGTTTTATTTTTATTAGTAGGCAAAGAGTGATACTCTTGGGGTTAGCTGCCAGCATCTTTTCACCCCCTCTAGTTAGATATCTACAGCGCTGATCCATCCCTCCCATTTATATATTGAAAGTTCCAAGTGAACTGAGAGACGACTTTTTTGATGTTTCGCTAGTTCCTTACTTAAGTTCGGTTTCAGATCTGCTTTGCTGAAGACATCTGGCGTCGCCTGCTGGAGAAGAGCAGAAGTGGCAGTTGCAGCAGGGGAACTCCTCACTCCATAACCACTACATCAGACTGTAAAACTATGGTATTTGGAGGATTCTTTTAAGAACAAAAAACATTCTTGCACCACACTTTTAAATTCGCACAAATGTAAAGATCTTTGTATTGATCAAGTGACTGATAATTGTCAATGCAGATCCTTTACATCCATTAGATTCTAGTAAGAAAAAAGGATTTATTCAATGAACAGTGTGTTGCTTAAAGCTGAGAACTGAATAACAAGGTCTCTTCTGAAATATTCATAATTCAAAATGTATTTACATGACATTTTTAAAGTATCAGGAGATACGGTAGAGATTATAGATACGGCATTGTTGGCTTACAGTTATTTCGTTTTATCTACCTGTTACAAAATAAACAAGAAACAATACATTCAAGTCAATTTAACAATGTAGTATCAATGTATAGCAGCAATTCATCAGAAGCAATGCCAATACCCAGAAGGATGTGAAATTCAGCCAGCCATGGTGAATGAATGAGGATAGCATAACAAAGACGGTTGAATATATTTTTAGAAGTTAAATTGTCTTTTCAAATCAAGGTACTTTGTATGCTGCTCTGCGGCTCTGTGGGTAAGAATGCTCATAGCCAACCTTGTAGCTCTGTCATAATCGGCCAGTTTACAATCTGCCAATTCATATCCTGCCAAATGATAGCTAACATTATGGACCTTTCATTTTTTCACTCCCCGGGGGGATAATTCCACTTCAGCAAAGAGTTAAGTGTTTTTATAGCTCCGCTAATGATAGACACTCCAAGATCAAGGTCAAACACATAATGAGATCAATAGTATTCACTGGCAATTATATTGTATCATAGAAAAGAAAGACAAAAACACGGGCACCATCAGTTTGATAATTAAAAGGGCATTATAAGCACAACAACAACTACTGCAGTGGTTATGGTCTCGTAATTTTATCTACACTAGCAATGCATAAATTACATCTATAATTGGGCGCCATTCAGTGGTTGAATGTATCAGTAGACACTCTCAGCCAATGAATGCAGTCCAGAGTTGGACAAAATTCATATTGATTAGTTTTAATGTCCAGTAAGCAAACCAAAAATATTCTACTCGTCCCCCTATCACTGCATATTCTGAATATAAATAGTCAGTTTAACATATTTGTAGGTATTCTTCTTCTAATTATTATTAGGATTTATACAGAGCCAACCTGGCAGTGGTTTTCAATGATAGTAAGGGGATATTTAGGTGGCCCTGCTCAAACAAGCTTTCAATGTCTATCATAAGTGATCTGTTTTGTTTTTTTATTGCCCCTCCCTAGAAATTATGAAACTATTAATCTTTTTCCCCAGCCAATTTGTTTTTTTTGCTCCGTTCCTGAGTCTTAATCCCACATGGCACCATTTCTAAAAATCTGTCAATAACATCCTCCCGGAGTCTTTGGAAACAAACACTGGCCATGCATGCACAGTAAGCCACAAGCAGAGACAATTGTAGTGGGCATGCGCTGCCCTCTGGAAAGAAGAGAGTTTGTGAGACTAAAGAGGATAGACTCGATGGAAAGGTGAGCATTGTGGGAATATGGGATGTGACAAATTTTGGCAAAGGAAGTGGAGTTTCCATAAGTTCTAAACCACAGGAAAAAAATACATAAGACAAAGTAGCATCTGTTATTAAAGAAAAGTAGGTCAGATAAAAACAAAAGAAGAGGAATAGATTGGAGAGGTTTGTGGGACACTATAGTCACCACAACAACTTTAACTTAATGAAGTAGTTTTGGTGCATATAGCATGCACTTGAAGTTTCACTGCTCAATTCTATGCAATTTAGGAGTTAAATCAATGTGTTATGCATCTTTAGTCACGCCTCCCTGCATGTGACTTACACAGTCTTCCTAAAAACTTCCTATAAGGAGTCATCTAAAGTTTATACTTCCCGTATTGCAAATTCTGTTTAATTTAGTATTTATTTTCTCCTGCTTTGTTAATAGCTTGCTAGACCTTGCAGGAGCCTCCTGTGTGTGATTAAAATTCATTTTATCCTTGCAGATAAAAACTTTTAACGTGAGTTACATCTAATTATAAAGGAAACCAGTTTTTTTCATGCATGCCATGTCACTCGTGGCTAGAGGATGTGTGGCTCAGGCTTCATTGATGGAAACAGATGTGATTTAACTTCTAAATGGCAGAGAATTGTGCAGTGAAACTGCAGGGGCATGATCTGTACACCAAAACTGCTTCACTAACTAAAGTTGTTTTGGTGACTATAGTGTCCCTTTAAGTTTGGGGCATGCCCACTCTCAGGAGCCATATAAAAATGATGAGAACTGAATGCAAAGATAGTTTGCTGGAGGAAGCAGTGTATTGAAGAAATAACAAATTCTTACTACAGTTTATAAACTGTTTTCTAACTTTAATATTTTACCTTGCCCCTAACCCCACCCATCCTGGAGCTGTATTCGTCCATCTGGGGTAAGTTCATGATCTTGAATCACATTATACCAGCTGCAGTCCTTATCCTGTATTCTTTAAGTGACATAATCAGTTGCGTCATGTACCTTAAATTTCCCATGTTTTCAGATCTCCTTTGCTTGCTCTTTGAATTGTCACATGATCTATTGGTTGTCATTGCCAAATAACCAATTAATAAAATCTCACCTGGTTTTCTGTTAGCACCCCATCTCACGGCTTTCCACAGTGGCAGTGAAAAGATCTATTTCACCAATCTTGACACTTTTTATTTTTCAAATGTTGTTTATTATTTTAAAAATAATAAGAAGAAAAAATTGTACATGATTATCAACGTGTCAACAATCAGTGATGTGTATATATTGTAACATATGTATATCGACATAGTGAGAGTATCATGCTCTATTCTAACAGAAAAACCAAAAAAAACATAATTGGCATTGCTCATTCTCTGCTTTCTTATGAGGCTTTATATCTAGGCGCAAAGTTTGTTTAAAACTGTACCCTCCTGCAGAGACCTCCCAAGTCATAAATAGTAAAATTGTATAGATTTACAGCTGTTTTTTATTTTAAGACTTTTTTTTTTTTTGCAAATTGAGATTATATTTAATTTTTATAAATAAATTATTATTATTATTATTATTTTTTCAAAACATTTTTCCAATATTTATCTAATGAATAAGGGAAACATATTTAAAAAAAAAAAAAACAATAATAATTTAACCTGCCTTCTCACCCATAATTAATGGACATCCATGTCGTGCGCTTGCGTATAGTCCTTCATATGAATAATTTTTGCCATTATAACCCAGAGATTAATTTAAAAATACAAATGTAAATTCATTGATAATTAAGAAATCAATGGGAAAAAAAAACTAATTTTAGTTAATTTGTCACGTACAGAATAATTTTAGTCCCTAGTTCAAAAGCCCTCCATGTAGATGTCACTAAACTATATGGAATGTTTGTTTCTATGATCAAAAAAATTTATAAATGTGCTGCAGACCTGTTGCAATAGACATTGTGGTGTTCACTATTAAAGTATGAAGTTACGTAGATTTAACTTTGGACAGCTATTTTATGTTGCAAAGGTAATTATAGGAACCACACTCAATCCTTGCAGCCATCGGTGCTCCAGAACAGGACCAGCAATCTCAACACGTTAAGGCAACAAAGAAATTCCCAGGCACTCAGAGTGTTAAAGACGCAGGCAGATTTAATGAAATAAAAAGGCAGCAGCGTTTCGACCTTCTAAGAGGTCTTTTTCAAGTTATTTTATGTTGACTCATCCTAGGAAGGTAATCGTGATTGGCAATTTGTACTCTGGCAATTTAGGAGCTGGAGAAGATGCAAAATAATCACTAATATGTATATTTTATGCATGATAAATCTTGCTTTTATGTGTCATGAGACATGCTAATGCAACATTCTCAGTAGTAACACGTGGTTAATTGACACAGTTAATAAAAAGTAACTCTAACACAGTCAGGATTATATACTAAAGTATGAATTTTGCAGCATTCAAAATTAATTTCGAACTGGAAACAAAGTTGATTGAGATAATTTTGTTCGTTCGGTTACTTTAGCCTTAAAGCGGCACTCCAGGCACCATAGCAATTTCATCTAAATAAAGTCTAAATGGTGCCTTTAAACTTAAAACTCATTTTGAATTCACAATAATTCTTACTTTAGTATATTACCATGAGTAACTCGATCATTTGAATCACTGGAATTGCCTTGGCTGTCACGAGATAAGAGTTGACTTTGCCGAGGTGGTCAGATATCTGTTGTAGGTATCGATGCCAGTCTTCAAGGAGAAGTATAGTCTACCTAGTCCTAGGACCATTCCGTCTGGAATTTCAAATGACATGAGAACAGATTGCCACGGCAGGGCTCTGGAGGCTACACACACATAAAGCATTTTTGTGAGACAGTGTAATTTTTATAGGGATACAGTAAATGTGGTCTTGTACATTTTTATTCAGTTTATCCAGCTGTTTTACAACCCTAGATATTCAAACAGAGATCATTTGATACTATTATTCAATGTTCAGTGTTTTTTCATCCGTTTTTACAAGCCAAACAAAAGTGCTTGGTTACAGTTAATTGGATGCGTTAGAGCTGACCTTTCTCGTACATACCACAGCTTGTAGGGGCCTGTTTATATAAGCAAAAATGATGGGAAATAGAGGAGAGAATGGACTCATGTTTTTCATTCACTCAAAAATCTGTCTGAAAAAAAAGGTTTTATTTAAAGCAAGTTAAAACTGCAATTAATGCTCAGAGTTTATTCAATCCTTAAAATCTATTATGAAACATTAAGATTTAAATGTTCAGACGGAACATCACTGTTAACAACGCAAAAGTGTGAATCGTATTAAAACGATTATATACTGCAAGTAGATCTTAAGAATTATGAATTAGGTGGAATTTGATAACACAGGACAAATTGATGACAAAACACAAACAACACCTTAACATATGTATTTACACAATTACAATGTTAACAAAATAACTTTTGCAGCTTTTCTGTATAACTCTAAACACTGACGTATACATGGCTGGTATTTCTCCAATTTTTATCTTCCTGTGATAACTAAGGGGGAGAAGTAGAATCCAATCACAGCTCATTTCCAGCCAATGAAGGCGCTAAACATAATGATAAAATATTCTATGCCGCAGCATGTTACAGAACAAATTGCTCAGTTTCTTCCAACCACCAGGCTTAAAGGATTATTTTTTTTATAGGACGTGCAAGATTTTTTTTCTTTTAATTATTTTGCTATGTGTTTATTTTTTTAGAACGTATGTTTGGATGCTATTTCCAAAGTTAGACAATGAGGAACAATGAGGAACAATGAGAATCCAGTAGGTAACACTGGATTTGGCTAGTGAAACACCTTTTTTGATTCCTGCAGCTATGTGTTAACCATATGGTATAGCCATTGGTGTAGTTGGACTGCAGTCCCTCAGATACAGTTGTAGTACGACTAAGGTTATCTCATATGGCTAACACAACCTAAAGATTATTGAAGAAACATTGTATACCTACAGGGTATGGGGGCATAGGGGTGGAGAAAGGGCATTTTGTCCTTGCAAACTAGTGCTGGGTGGATTTGACAGTCTCTGGTACTATTGGGAATGGATATTTTTATTGGGGAACAGTAGCATGCTCTCTCCTAACATAATATTTTATCCCCTCCCACAGCCCATTTATGGGTTGTGGTGAGGTAAACAACTGGCAAATTTACTCCCCTTTTTTATATAAATACCCGCCACTTGTTGCCCATGGATATTGGGCCATTAAGGTGGAAAACTTGGCAAGCCTGCCCTCTTTTATTATATAAAAAAAACCCTAGCTGGCCATGGGTAGAGGGCAGAGGGATACAATAATATGCCCCATCTATCATTATCATATCCCACCTACCTGCTGCCCATGGCTGGGGCAGAAGGACCAGCGTCAGGTTTTGCCCTCTATTTGCCTTCTAATAAGACCTGTTAGTAACTGATCAGCCATAGCTGCCCAGTCACTAATCCGTTTAATCCCCCAACTACTCGGCTGTGGGAGGGGAGTAAGGGGTGACCAAAGAGAGGATCCCTTATTCCCATTATGTTAATACGGCATCGCACACCCAATGTAAGAGGCATAAGCAGATGGGCTGATCGCTGTTTAGTAGATGCCGCAGCCCACAACATACCATGTGGGATGAACAGAGGATTTCAGGGGGTTCTTTTTCATCTTTTTGGTCAGCTGCCACATTACTTAAAGATGCACTGCCAAAAATTTTTTTTACCTGTTTCCTAACCATTACCAACAGAAAAATAGTTTGAGGGTTTTTTTAAAACAAGGTCTGGATTTTAACAATCTGGTTCCAAATTTTCAATATCCAGATAATAATAACAAAGTATCTAACCAGGAAAGGTACATTCCGATTACTCTGGTTTCCAAGTACATCCAGGGGATGTTACTACCAGATTTCAGCCATTTGGTTGCATCCAGACAGGCTGAAATATGGTGGGTATTTACATACAATTAGATGCTACTTGCCAAAATTTGTACATTGATAAATCTTGTGACCAGGGTCCAGATTTTGCAGTCCCAATACACCATACAAAACTAGATATTTGGAAATGTGGTCCAGGGGCATTTGGACTTTATTGAATAAACTCGCATGTCTCTGGCTTTCCATTCTTATATAAAAAATATGCTTGTAAAAAATATATGATGTTTGTACTTGCACGCTTTCTGGTTTCTTATGGAAATCTATAGTGAAACAAGAGCAAGTGCTGCAGAGTTATTGTGGCTACTTATTCGACTTATAATGATTAAATGAATGAAACAATGGATGAACAAACATTAGTTCATTCACATGTATCCCAACATTTCAAATGGACAACGACGAATACTTTAGTTAGAGGGGTGAGAGTGGAGTTGTGGACAGCAAAATACAGGGTGCAAGAGATTACAGACAACAGCTCAAATAGCCTGCCCTTCGGTAGGTCTCCGCTCAGATCTCAAGCTGGTTTTAGCACATCTTGTGCCATTACAGAAAGAACCGGGGGTCATTGTGGAGTTGTAAACAGGGACGTGGTTTGTCTGGCTACTCTAAAGTGACTTACTAATAACAATTTCTGTAACTAGAATGGAATTTAGAACAAGAACAATGTATTTTATTTACGCAGACTGATTTCTAGACACATGTATACTAGTCTAAAGATACAGTACTGTGAGAATGTGTGTGCCGTGGAGCTCTGTTATACACTCAGACACACCAACAATATGAAGCTCCTAGAAAAGAGAAAAATTAGGATAGGAAAGGGACTTGCCTCAAAATAGGGAATGTCCCTATTAAATAGGGACACTTGACAGGTTGAATTAATTATTCAAACTCAATAGAGAACTTGTATCTCTTGTGCAAATATGCTTGTAGTGCGCATGGTTGCTGAACTTAAAAAGTTTGGAAAGCACTGTTATACTCAATTAGATTTGATAACATTACTGAAAGCGCTGCTTCCCTACATCACATTTTCATAAAACAAAACAAACATATATTCTTGTAGATGGAGACATTCACTACTGGTTGTATGTTTCTCAACAACCATGCGCACTACATGTCTGTGGAGAAGCAAGCGGACATTACTGAAGGCGCTGCTTCCCTACATCACCTTGTCACATTTATCAACAGCCAGAAGGAAGAGACTCTGGTTTGGGAAGTCATTGCACAAGTGCTAGAAATCCAATATCTTCTATCCGTTTGTTTTGTTTGAAACATAGAAACATAGAATGTGACGGCAGATAAGAACCATTCAGCCCATCTAGTCTGCCCAATTTTCTAAATACTTTCATTAGTCCCTAGTCTTATCTTATAGTTAGGATAGCCTTATGCCTATCCCACGCATGCTTAAACTCCTTTACTGTGTTAACCTCTACCACTTCAGCTGGAAGGCTATTCCATGCATCCACTACCCTCTCAGTAAAGTAATACTTCCTGATATTATTTTTAAACCTTTGTCCCTCTAATTTAAGACTATGTCCTCTTGTTGTGGTAGTTTTTCTTCTTTTAAATATGTTTGTATATTGTAATATTAGGTCCATTGTTGTACATCAGGTTCCCGGTGTGTCCCTCTGTACTAGCATACTTAGTTTATGAATGAAGGTGTTTCATTGTGCTAAAATAGTATGAATGTTGTAGCTCTACGTTTTTTTTTTCATTGGATTATTGAATTATAAATGAGATTTTTAATATGCCATGTAAACAAACAAATATTTCACATGATTGATCTATTCATATTATGGTTGTAATACTATGATTATATTTCCTTATCTTTATACTAAGGATGCTGTCGTTTATCTTGATCAGGAGATGCTGAAGATAAATCATGAATGGTTGGCTGGACGAATATAAAAAGAAAACATTTTCAGTGAACGATTCCAATCCTGATTAGTTTCACGTCTAGTAAAGGACAAGTTAAAGGAGAACTAACAATTCTCTGGAAATTACACAAATTAAAAAAAATGAAATCACATACTACTGTGCTAATATTTTTTTCATTTAATGTTCTATTTTATTTTAACTATACTTAAAAGGGACATTTTAAGAACTCTAAAAGCCCTATTTATATGTTGCAGCAAAAATCACAGTTGAAGATATTTCTGTGATGTGTGTTTTACTAGAAACATGTTACCATTATTTCTTGCTGAAATCTTCAGAGTTCGCAATGAGCAAAAGTTTCGTTTTCACTTTCAAAAATCAATTATGCCTTTTATTTAATGCAAAACAAATAAGCAAACATGAGTAAAGATGTCCTCACTGATGCTATTATCGAGCTACATCTTCAACAAAGGAGTAAGCATACATGAGCAGGGTATAGTGAATAAATATGATCCCCCATCCATCCACACTCATTACTCCCTGCCATCCATCCATACCCATAATCCAAGCCATCTATCCACACTTATTACCAACAGCTATATGTCCATATCCATAATCCGTGGCCATCCAAGATACCTTACAAAAAGTACGACAAAAATCTACCAGCACCTCTGGCTCATTAAACGTTTCCTTTCTGTTACTGTTGCTCTCACTATTGCAACTTGAGGCCTCCATTATTTTTATGCAGGAGTGAATCTCTAACACAGACTTATTAAAATGGCTGCCGACATGCTAAATAACTTCAAACAGAAACCAAGTCAACAACATGGATGGGTCGTCCAGATAACCCATGAGTAAAGTGTGAGCAAAACTTCACCTAAAATGTCAAGTAATCTGCCCAAGGAACTAACTAAAAAATTTTAAATCATAGACAGACTATGTGAAAGAAAGCTCATGCAATTCAAAAAAAACATGCAAAACTGAAATTGCTCACTTTTTTACAAACAGGATGTGTATAGGGCTGCAATCACCTGAATGAAGTCATATTGGTCTACAAGTCTTATGTCTTATGTCGGGCAATATAAAACATTGCCATTTCATAGAAATGTCAATGTTTACATTTTGTTAAACCATAAGTCTGTTTTCTTCAGACATGTTCTCTCTAAATGTTCACCATCATCATGCACATTCGTACACCATCATGACATTCTTCCTCTTGTTACCAAGTAAAGAACGTGCTGAATGAGAGACCTCTTTAACTTGCGTACAGCTTTGTGACTTGCTTTTCAGAGGACAGAAAATACTTTTATCTAAATGCCGACAGACAGATTCTGTTTCTTCTCCCTTAATTAACTCAAGTGTCCAAATCTTTCAAAATTAGCAAAATAGGAATTAAATAAATTAAATAATGAATTACACAAATGGAACCAGAGCTAACGGGGATAAAAGTAAAGAAGAAAGGATCCAAAATCTCTAGGATTTCTTTGTAATTCCAAAGCGATCCAAACATGTGTCTTTTGGACAAACCTGAGGCTCACAAAATTTGACAATAGGCAGAGCTCCACCACCGAATCTTGTTCACCAGCAATGTCTGCTGTGGGATCATCCATAGACCTCAGTGTTGAATTCTTGCGCATGTTCAAGAGTACAGCATTGACGCATTTCTTGGCAAATGAGGAAGAGCTTGGAGTTGAAGAGGGTCCTGAAAATGAACATGGCAGTGGCCATGATGGACAGCTTCAAGAAAGTAACCAGAAATGCCACCTTCAAGGGTCTTTGCAAAATATGCAAAGATCCCCAAACGTGGCAGATCCACTTTAAACATTAGCGAATAAATCCCTAAACCTGTTCTCTTAAATAACAAATGTAGTCTTCATCTAATCTTGACCTAGATAAGAAAATAAAACAGTCAGCATAAAATATTCATATAAAGAAAAAGAAAAGTTATTTCTGTGACTTTATACCAGATTGGTAGAGCCGCAGTCTTTGCACCCTTGTTTGCATATCATTACTGGTGAGTATTCTTCCTAAATACAATATCATAACATATTCTTCATTGTCACCAAAGCACCAACCTCAATTAAAAAAAAAAGAACTTCAGTACAATTTATTTTAATTATAATAACTCCAAGAACTTTGCCCTAAAAGACCTTGAATACAGGAGCACTTATGAGCTTCTGGTACCACTCTAGCTGAAGTTCTAGATATCACCGTGGACATTATTTTTGATATCACAAGCGAAGTCCTGTAAAAACTATCTTATCAACTTATATTTGTAAATAAACAGTTTTACTAGTATTAAAGTTTATACTATTAATTTAAAATTTTTAAATGAATAACTTAGCACCGAAATACTTTGATCGTGATAATAAATGCTTGGTTTTTTTTAAGTATTATATTACTTATTTACTGTGAAACAAACAGTTAGTGTAGCACACCCTGCACTGAGCAAAGTAGTAAATATGCTTTTATGTCGATAGTTATATATCAGATGAAATAGTACAAATTAAATGTGTGATTTATTACATAGTTCCAAAGTCTCTTATTACAATGATAACATTTATAATTAACAAAAACCCTTCTTTTTTTATTTTTAGAATCTGAGGTTTTCTCTATACTAGTGTTTTTTAAGCAGAGCTCATTATGGCAGTATGTAAAAAGTGGTAAAAAGTGACATCTATAGGTCAAATACGAATTTGCAACCTTACAATAAAAAGAACAGTCAGCAGTAAACAAAACTAGCTGTCTGATTTGTGTTAGTCAGGTACAGGTTATTAGAGATGTCACTTCACAAATATTTACTATGAGCAGAATGGACATGAGTGGGTGTTACGTCACGTACCGTCGGGTAGATGAAGCCGCCGTTTAGTCAATAATCCCCTTCTCCAGAAATGCAGTTTAAATCCCGCCGACCGCCAAACTCCCGAACGAAGTCCACGAATACGGCAACTCCCGATCAGCAAAACAGTCGAACGCCTTCCACAGCTAAAAATAACGAAAAGCGCCATCCCAGTAATAATTCCCCCCACAAACGAGACCAAGCTCCGTTTTGAGGGTCAAATGAAGATCTGTTTAATGGGGGCTACCTGCCCGGTATTTATGCAGGTCTCCACAAGGTGGACACTCCCCGAGGGGACCTTGTGGAAGACTGTAAAACATATTGGACAGTAGCCAATCGCAGTGGCTTCAATAATAGCCCTTCCCATCTTGCCCATAATTCCGTCTTCTCTACCCCGGAGATAATTAGGAAGAAACCTAATTATCTCCCAAGGTAGAGACAATCGCCATTTTAACTTTCAGTAATAAAAATACATTAAAATACATAATTGCAGAAATACCGAATACATATAGTTCGTGTAACGTATCCCCAGACAGCCTGGATCTGAGTGCATGTTTTCACCGAATAGCGCTCAGATCTGATGTATCTAGTCGAATCGCCATGGAGTCAAAGTCTTTCACCAGTCCTTCGGTATACGAATGACTCCATGGGATGGCTGTCTGGGTGAAAGTCCATACGAATGAATAAAAACTCCCAAACGACCGATGTTCGCATGCCTTGTCGAAATGGAAGGTAGGCAGCAGCTTCCAGCGGTGTTCGGTAGTTTAAGTGTCCGTTTTTAGTTCCATATAATTTGTACCGAACACCGCTATGCGTTCGTATGTCCCAAAATGGCCGCTGCCTCGTGGTCGACATGCGAACGACGACCACCCGTACGAATGGAATGGAGAGGTGTCTGCGGTTAACCACAACGTTCTAATTGGGGCCAAGAGGTTAACCAGCAGCACACTCCTCTCCTGGGTGGCCGTTCGTTCGGTAGTTTCAATCGGTAGTTTGCAAATTACACGAACGGGGGTATAGGAACAGGCAATTTAGCGAACAAAGGGAAACAGACGAACCAGCAATACAGATGAATCTGTCACAGTGGGTATTTACTCAACCGTGCATATTGGAAAAGAATATTTATCCAAAATGGAACCTCTGCAAAGTTTATCAACTTGGCTATTTCGGCTATTTGTTTATTTCAAGTAATCCTCCTCTATTTAGTAAACAAACCTGCTAGTTGTTAAATCAGGATGTGTTTTCTGCGTATATTGCAATGATTTTATAGATAGATAGATAGATAGATAGATAGATAGACAGACAGAGATAGATAGATAGATAGATAGATAGATAGATAGACAGACAGATAGACAGACAGACAGTGGGATAGAGATAGATAGATAGATAGATAGATAGATAGATAGATAGATAGATAGATAGACAGACAGACAGACAGAGATAGATAGACAGACAGACATAGATAGATAGACAGACAGACAGACAGTTGGATAGAGATAGATAGATAGATAGATAGATAGATAGATAGATAGATAGATAGATAGATAGATAGATAGATAGATAGTTAGAGATAGATAGATAGATAGATAGACAGACAGTTAGATAGAGATAGATAGATAGATAGATAGACAGACATACAGACAGACAGACAGTGATAGATAGATAGATAGATAGATAGATAGATAGACAGACAGACATAGATAGATGATAGATAGATAGATAGATAGATAGATAGATAGATAGATAGATAGATAGATAGACAGACAGACAGACAGACAATTGGATAGAGATAGATAGATAGATAGACAGACAGTTAGAGATAGATAGATAGATAGATAGATAGATAGATAGATAGATAGATAGATAGATATACATAGATAGATAGATAGATAGACTGACAGACAGTTAGATGAAGATAGATAGATAGATAGATAGATAGATAGATAGATAGATAGATAGATAGACAGACATACAGACAGACAGACAGTGATAGATAGATAGACAGATAGATAGATAGATAGATAGATAGATAGATAGATAGACAGACAGTTAGATAGATATAGATAGATAGATAGATAGATAGATAGACAGACAGTTAGATAGATATAGATAGATAGATAGACAGACAGACAGTTAGATAGAGATAAATAGACAGACAGACAGATAACATAGAAGATCAAGTGCATTCACTCATTCATTAAACAGCAATTTCAAGTCTCACATAATGTAATAGTTTTATTTAGAAATACCTCATCTCAGCAACAATAAATTTAGTTACATTATATGATCATATATTGCATAAGCCTGCCACACCGTCAATGTACCCCATTGTTGGCAGGTCCTACACTAGCAGCCTAATGCTTGCTCTTGTGAGATTAATCCACTTACTTGGGAAATACTTCCTTCCTGGGACTCTCTGCAAGTCAAGGCTAAATAGGGTCCTGGAATGAGGCACCTGTGACAGGGAGGGGTGCAAATTGCAAAACCAAGGAGCTGGCCTGGACTCCCAAATATACAAATATATATAAAACCCAAGAGGCTGCACTCACCTGCACATGCATACATTATAGGGTGCTGCTGGGACCAATTTATACAACATACAAATTCCATCACTCTCACTCATTTACTAAACAGCGATTTTTTTAATTTAAAAACACTTCACCTAGGCAAAAATAATGGTGGTTTAGTTACAGAATATGATTTGACCCCAGTGCAGACTTCTTGGTTAGATAGATAGACAGACAGAATATATATATATATATATATATATATATATAAATAAATACATAGGGGGCAAAATTCAGAATAGGGTTTGAGGAGTCAATAACTTTTTTTTTATTGAAGAACCAATTTCAATGATATTACATACAATGAATGCTTACTGTATGGTGATTTGTTTGACTAGGTACGGAAGAGGACAACTTTTAAATGAGCTCCATTTGTCGCCTCACAAAGTCGGGCTCTTTCGATTGCGTTGTTCATAATATTAGTTAATGTTTCAGGCGCTAGTGCTTGAATTTCTGCATGGATATTGTACTTGAGCTGCTCAAGTGTATGTTGTTTGTTCATGTGCACCTCCTCCTTCAGATTTCCCCAGAGGAGGCAATCGGGAGCTGCAAGGTCAGGCGAATGTGCTGGCCAATTAATCAGTTGTCTTAGTAGGTTTACTGTGGCCCTGGCTGTATGGGCTGTGGCTCCATCCTGCTGAAACCACGTTTCAGGATGAGTCTCCACTACAGGACTTAAAACATTTTCAACCATATCCCAATATCTCACACCAGTAACTTTCAAAGCATTACCTCAAAATGTCTCTGTTTTTACTTATTGTCCTTTATGAAATTACCCATGATGAATCTCCCAAGATTCAGTTATAATATGTACCTGTAACAAAAAAAATAATGACTAACTTATGTTTGTTAATTTTGTTTTGTTTCAAGTGAATCTTACTCTGAATTTTGGCCCACTCCAATATATATATATATATTCATATGTTAGGGCCCAAACTCTGGATCAAAAGCTGTAGCTACAGGTGAAAATGATTAGTAATTTCCATTTTGTTACTGTTTATTTTCATATCGCACATTATCTGATATTTTGAAAAAGTGTATCATTAGTATTTATATAGTTACATAGCACCAAAATGTTCCACAGTGCTTTACAATTATAGAAATAAGCTATTTAGAGGTGAAGAAGTCCCTGCTCCAACAAGCTCACAATCTGTGTGGAATCTGGGGTAGGTGGAAATATATATATAGTTAGGTGTCATGCCCAGGGACACTTACTGGTGAAGTGGTCTGGCTGAGATTCACAGTTGAGCCTCCCTGTTCTATATTACCAGTGATTTAAACAGCCAATATCATGTCCTATATGGTGCAATGCGTCAGGCTTTGCACTTAATATTTAAGTGAACTTAATTTGCATCAGCAAAACTAGCAACATTTTTGTCACCTACCTTATATAGTGAAGAAAAAAATCTGTTAGGGAATGGACAGATGGATGGACAGACAGATGGACAGATGAGATGAATAATTAGATCAGATAGATATAAATACAGGGACTGTAGAATAGAAATAAAAACTAGTATAAAAACAAACAGTGGAAGAACAAGCTGTGTCATGAAGTTATTACCATCATTCGCCTTATTCCCAAATTAATGAGGCATAAGACCTCAATGTGTTGTCAGTAGAACTATGTACATCTTATTTCTTTGTGAGAGTAGGAAATGCTTGAGTCATGCCAAATATTGATTGTGATACTAATTAGTTTTTTAACCTTTTATCGTTAGTTTTGATAAGTCAGGTAAATTCACAGTGTCAGTACAAGTCACACTAAATCTCCAATTTAGTGATTTCGTAAATTTAACACTAGTTGTTTATTGAAAACAGATTATAGGAGTATGAAGTTAAAGGGAAAAAAAATAGAAAAATGTAAACAAGCAATTGGTGGTTGCATGACATTTTACATAAGAGCATATACCCCAGCCAAAGTATAGCGATGGTCCTTCGGTCAGTCATGTCAAGGAAACTAAGAAATCCAGTGTCTATAAATGCCAGGTGAGCAGGCAGCCGGCCAACCTAAGTTCTTGTCACACAAATGTGGCTAGGTTGTACAAAATAACTGATACGGGTTTGGTGCAGTCATTATGGTCACCTCTATATTTTTACTGGTTAGAGGTCAAGTAGGTACAGAGATCAGACATTCTGATGAGGGCTGATGTCCTACTTCTACTGCCATCATAGCATGAAAACAAGAAAAGTGTCTTATAATTTTGTAGATTGGAGGTTATACAAAAAGAGGGGTATACTTTTTGTGCCTGTAGAACAGGGTATTGATATATTGTACAGATCATTCACATTGGGATTCCCTTTTTTAAAGTGTATTATAGACATGTCATTTTTATCCAAAGAATAATCCCATAATGACGGCATGTGGTCAGCTTAGCTGAGCTACTGAGCAGTGAAGCCACATTAATCTAGAACATGGTCGTCAACCTGGTCCCTACCGCCCACTTGTCCCTACCGCCCATCACCATTTGAGGCCCCGGCCCGCATGGGGCCGCCGTCCAAGGAGTTCATCGGGTGGCCCTGACAGCATGGGCCACCCGATGGTTATGGATTGTAAGGGGGCCTGGTCAGCGCTGGGTGCTTTAACAGCGTGACTGGGCCCCCTGTGATTACATCACACAGAGCTGGGAGGAAGTGACTGCACGTCCCTCCTCCCAGCTAACACACAGACCGCGCGGGAGGAAGCAGATCGAGTCAGAGTGGGAACTTTGACTCCCATCCACCTGAGCCATCACTGGACCCCAGGGAATGTCACCCTCCTGCATCTGCACACATTTTGTGTATGTTTGTTTGTGTGTATGTGTCTTTGTATGTATGTCTTGTGTGTGTGTCTGTCTGTATGTATGTTTTGTGTGTGTATCTTTGTATCTATATATGCATGTCTTTGTATGCATGTCTTGTGTGTGTCTGTCTGTATGTATGTGTCTGTATGTATGCATGTGTGTGTCTTTGTATGTATGTCTTGTGAGTGTGTGTATGTCTGTATATATGTGTGTATGTATGTGGGTCTCGTCTTTGTATGTATGTATTGTGTGTATGTGTCTTTGTATGTATGTGTGTCTTATGTATGTGTCTTTGTATGTGTGTGTGTCTTGTGTCTGTCTGTATGTATGTGTGTATGTGTCTTTGTATGTATGTTTTATGTGTGTGTCTGTATGTATGTGTGCATGTCTGTGTGTCTATATGTATGTGTGCCTGTCTGTCTGTTTGTATGTATGTGTGTCTTGTGTGTGTGTGTGTGTGTGTCTGTATGTGTGTATGTGTGCCTGTCTGTGTGTCTGTATGTATGTATGTGTGCCTGTCTGTTTGTATGTATGTGTCTTTGTATGTATGTGTGTCTTGTGTGTGTGTCTGTGTGTGTGTCTGTATGTATGTGTGTCTTGTGTGTGTGTGTGTGTGTGTGTGTGTGTGTGTGTGTCTGTATGTATGTATGTGTGCCTGTCTGTTATAGTGGGCTATAGTAAGTAATAGTAAGTGGGCTACCTAGCTCAGCCTTCCTACTGGGCATTGCCATAAGGAAGGTTAAAAAATAGAAAAAAGGGGAAAAAAAGGTGGGGAGGGGAATTGAGGAGGGAGAGTAGGGAGCTGACACACAGATGAGATATCATATTATAAGCAAACAGAGAAGTCGTCTGAATATCACCGAAAGATGAGACCTTCGTTTGTTCCTTACGAAAATCAAACCAGATATCAAATATTTAGTCTCGCAGCATCAACCTCAAGGATCTCATTAATCACTAGTAAAGGTAATTATAATTTGCTTTATTGTTTTCTCATTAAACTTTATAAAGTTAAAAACATTATAAACATCCATAAAGTAGAAATAAAAAGATAAATTTACGTACATTTTTTTTTTTTTTTTTTTTAAACACCCTCCTTTCTAAAAAATATTCTGCACTTGCGCGAAAACTGGTGGGCAGTAAGGAAATTTTTCCATCAAGAAAGATGCATTAGTGGGCGGTAGGTAGAAAAAGGTTGACTACCACTGATCTAGAACAATAGTTTGGAGTTTGGAGCTGTCAAACAGTATTACTGAAGTGAAAATCATAATTCCTTTATTATATAATTTCTACCAATCTCATTTGCTTTTTATGTTTAATTTTATTCTATTTCAGGTTTGTTGTGGACCATTTGTGAATAGTTATTGTCCAATATTTCCGTAAACGTTCAATCAGGTTAGGATCAGGATTTTTAATAGTCCTTTAATAGACATTCAGGTTGTGCATTTTGTAACCACTCCATCATAACTTTGACTGTGGTTTTATGGTCATTATCATAGTGCAAGGTGTATCTCCATTACAGTCTCAGGTATTTTTTAGGCTGAAACAAGTAATACCACTGAATGAATTTGGATCATCTTGCAACTTAGATCTGACCAGTTTTTTATTCATTACCAAAGAAGCTGTTATCACCGCCTAACTCTGTGGATAGCATACTCGGCATTGGATTTTTATCATACTTTATCTACCATGTTGTGCTGAGGCAAAAATAACAGATTTGGCTTCTGCAGAGCAGAAAACATGTTTTGTCATCAATGCATTGCATGCTCCATGCCTAGTAAGTTCCAAATGAGATTTGATATTGGTCATTTTTAGTAAGCACTTTCTTGTTGCCACCTGTCCATGAAGCAAAGTTTTCCAAGTTTTCCAAGTTATCCAGGTTATAATTCTCATATGGACATTTTCTCCTATATTAGCTGCAGATTTTTCCATTCCATTTGGAATTACCCCTGATTTCTTTGTTACCTCTTTAGCTGTATCCCTCCTTACTAAGATATTAAGTCTTGGTAGCCTTCTCTAGACAGGTTCTTTCTGTTTTTTAATTTTAGATTTAATGATACTCCAGGGGATGTTTAATATATACTTTTTATAAGCTATACCTTGTTTTGATAGTTTTTTACTCTTCATGATGCTACTTAATTAGATTTGTTGTCTAATATATAGTGGAGCTTGTCTAAAATGTTCTGAAGTCTTCTAACTGCACCAAAGCTTGTTTAGAGATTTCATTAAAAAAAAGTTTTAAATACTTGTGTAGTTTGATAAGTCTGTTCAGTGTTTTTTTGTGATCTGTTTTTTTTTTTTGTTTAACTTTTGTATCACATTAAAATTGTTAGGTATGTTGGTAAACTGTGTGATATATTGTGTAACTCATGCTGGGTTATAACACTGCCAAATATGTAAACAGCCAGCAAGTTAAAATACTTTTGAAAGGCAAGTAAAACAGAAACTTGTAGATTCAATAAACAAAAAATTGTGCAGCATTTAAAAAGAGATGGCAAAATGTAGGTCAAAATAGCTGCATTGGTAAATTCTCCAATATAGCTGTGTTTCCAACTTGGTTGACATGTTGCAATCTGGCATTCAATGGACCACAATTCACTGTTTAATGAATAAAACCAATTAAGTCTAAATTGTGACATTGGAATCAAACTCCTACTACTCAGTAAAACAGTTGGTTGTCAATTCATCATTAAAGGGATACTGCTATAGGCATCAAAGGAACTTAATGAAGTATTTTTGGTATATAGATCATGCCCCTGCAGTTTCCCTGCTAAATTCTCTGCAATTTAGGATTTAAATTACTCTAGTTTCTGTTTAAGCAGCCCTAGCCACACCTCTTCTGACAGTGACTAACAGCCTGCATGAAAATAATTCATTTTTAATCAGATGTTAACTTACATTATACATTTTTTTAATATCCTGCACTGTAAATTGAACTTCAATCACACACAAAAGGCTCCTGCAGGCTCTGAATGGCTATGAACAGAGCAGGACACAAGCAAATGAAGATTAACAGACTGTGTAATAATGGAACATAGGATATCTAGGTTCCTTAACAAGAAAATATTTTGATTGCTGTCCAAGTGACATATAGGGAAGTGTGTTTAGGACTGTATTAACAACGTGATTTAATTCCTAAATGGTAGAGAATTGAGCAGTGAGGCTGCAAGGAGTAACATCTACTGTATATACCAAAACTGTCTCATTAAGCTAAATTTGTATTTGTTTTTTGTGCCTATGGTGTCTCGTTAAACTCACCTCTCATTATCCATTCACTGTTTTCTGAATTGATCCTTGAGGTGAAATGTGTCTGTTGACAGAAATGTTTTTCTTGTATCAGATATAAGGAAAATTAACTGATTACGTATGAATGCAGATACATTTTCTATCATTCAGTATTATCATAGAACTTCAAAATCTGAGACATAGTAAAGAGAACGCAATTATAAGGGCTCATTGGTTTGTTCAGGTTATCAATTTTGTTTATTGCAAGCAATGAGGATTTAACATCATATTTAACTTTCATAAACAACATACATGGTGTTATATAAGGGAATTATTGCTATATGTACAATAGTTTATTTTATTGCTTAATTTACAATATTTCATAACCACAATAATCCCAAAATTAAATGGAAACATTGATGCAGGTAAATTGTGCATTCAAAGATAAGAGTACCATTAGTAACATTTATTTAATCTATTCCCAATAAATTACAACTGAGTTAGCTCTTTTAAAGGGAAATTATACCAAATGAGAAATAAGGGACAGTACAAGTCTTAACGCGTGCATGTGTGTTAAGTTAAAAAAAGTAAAAAAAAACAAATAAATAAAGTCACACTTCTGTATACAGATCTACAATTATTTAATCTGCAGTACCGCAAGTAAACCAAAATAGTGATTGTAACGTCAGTAATTAGTCAACTTATGAAACAGTTGGACACATTCACCAACAGTTTCAGTAAACCAGAAGGTATGAGGAACTGAAAAGGGAATTCCAAATTTTAAGGCTAAAGCAGCCACATTAGAAAATTACTCTAATGCAGTTATTTTTCCATTTCAGCCGTTATGCCCTAAAACAGGGATAGGCAACCTTCGACACTCCAGATATTTTGGACTACATCTCCCATAATGCACTTACACCCATAATGCTGGCAAAGCATCAGGGGAGGTGTAGTCCAACACATCTGGAGTGCCGATGGTTGCCTATGCCTGCCCTAAAATTTGCTTTTGTCAGTTGCCAAATATTTCCCGGTTCCGGGAATAACTCTGCTAGTCTTTTGCTCTCTTCATATGCTGACTCTGAAAAACTCTTGGCAGGGTCCCATGCCTGTTTAAAGTGTGAGCACATCTAATGATGCCAAGAACAGTTCCCTGGTGTCCATGGATATGGGACACCAGTGAACAAAATCAGGAAGGCGGGTCAGGACCCTGAAACTGGCACTGTTTTGAAAAAATTTAGACTGATGAGATTTCCATGATACCAATTAATGGAAATTATCTGTAGCCCAAAACTTGGATGATGTTCATCATATGTTTCTTATTTTCCGATAATATTAATTCCAATAGGAATCCTATAAAATAGTCAACTGATGAACTGTACAAACTTTAAATCTTGAATGTGAGTGATGGGACCAGTCGTGTTTCTGTTTAATTGACTTGTGTAACACTGGCATTTGTTGATTTTTCTTAAATACTGATTCTTTATTAAAATCTCTAAAAGACAACATTATTTTTCCCTGAAATTCCAACACAATCAAAAGTCATGCATGAGGCAAAGTAGGGACTACTTTTGAAACATTTGCCACATGTGGGTGAAGCTTCTGCCACCTAACACTATGGCATTCATAGCACCAACATTATCAAGAGAACATCCAATGATTTCTCCAGAGCTTCCACAGAGCCATGTGTCCCTCAACAAAATATTCTTATGCATCTGAGTGTTAAGCAGCTGTAGTGCTAATATATAGAGGACAATGAACATGCTATTTTAACTGCAAATTTCCTAGAATTTCCACCTTAACACTAGTTGACCTAAAGTGACATAAATGGAAACCAACCACCTTGTAGAACTTTATAGATACTGTGCAGCTAAGGATTTCAGCCATTGCGAGTTGTGGTGGTCTTTGATACACCTCAAATCTGTGCTCTTAGCTCCATACTCCACTGAACACAACCAAAGTTAGTGAAACTTAATAATTTTAATTGCACAGGTCCAGTATATTTCTTACATTCTTAGCAAAACAAATAAAAGCACAGCAGTTCCTCCCAAGATGAATTCTGTGTGCAAATTTACTAAAAAAAAAAAGTCTGTGGGCCAATGGGTGATCTATTTGATGTGATACATTATATGTCTTTATTTATTGTTTACATATAATAAAGTATCTGATCATTTTATGAAACACGTACAAAAGTCTTTATAACGTAAATTGTAATACGTCTTAATTCTCCTGCTATTTCACATAACAGGCAGTTTTTTCTGTTTCTTTTAGCTTTAGATAATAATTTAGCTCACATTAAGAAGATTTTTTATGCAGTGCAAAAAAAAATATGAAAAATACAAAAAACATAAATAGTAGAAAATATAAACATCTATTTTGTTGTTTCCTGAATGAAATAATTTATTAATAAAATGTAAATTTTACCTAATGTTTTAAAAATATGTTCAGAGCAAATAAATACAGTTTTTAATCTACTAAGAACGCAACTACAATAGAAAAAAAAAATTAAGATTATGAAGACTGTTTAACTCTACAGTATTGTCATATGTTTGCACATAGTCCCAATATGTACAAGAGCTGTACGATTAGGTGAGGTTGGAAGTTTAGAAATACAGGTAATACACCCAGTACAGGACATTTACAACCATAAATGATAAAGGAAAAGATAGTCTTGAATAATTATCTATATGATGAGGGTTTTCAACTTGTAAGCAGTAAAAAATGCATCGGAGTCTCTTCTTGGCTTTAAGAAATGCACTATTGTTCCATCCATTGGTTTTCTTTTCTCTGTTAGTAACTTGTGTTTGGTTGTTTGCTTCACTGGAGACTGCAGCAATTGATCCATTCATATCAATATCACCATCATCCATATCCTTGTGTTAAAAGATAGAGGAAATTAGAAAGCATTCTTCTCGAGTCAAGACATTTTTTTCCATTAATCGATTCAATGAGAAATCACGGTTAAAGCGGATTGGTAAAAATTGTAATAGCAAAAATATTGTTATATTAAATCATTCAATTATATTCCAATATTAACTCTTCAAATCATTAGAAAAAATGTCCCTTGGATAAGTTTTTGCACTAACAGTCCAAGATTTGGGCATTTGCCAAATCTGTTCCAATGAGGATCCTGATAAAGTCTGGACCGCTGACATGCCACGAGGACTGGGTTGAGGATATTTAGCCTAGACAAGGTAGCCCAAAAAGCCACGCACAATATACAAGTAAGCATACCCAGTACTTAGGTTTTAAGATTTCAAACCCACAATGCTTTGAAATAACCTATTGTCTTACAACACATCTTTTAACAGCAAAGCATGGGGTAGTGTCTGAGTGACCCAATACTCAACCACATACTGTGTAGATTCACCCCCTTGGGATCATTAGCATAATGCCAGGTTTGGGTCAATGCTGGAAATTATCTGACAACATCAAATTAATGGTACTTAATTTTTCTTCCTATAAAAATCAAAGTTATTGTCATTGAACAATGCATCTACCAAGAAAATATGATACTTCTTTTTAGACTATACTTTATGAATCCATATTCCCACGTAGGGACGTAGCCCAGGAGTAACCAGTAGGTAGATCTGCATCTTTTAATGAATCACAACTTTCTTGCTCTTTGGTGAACCTGTGCTCAGATTGTAGATTTTAAATTGCAAGCTCCTTTGGGCAAGGCCCTCTTCATTTACTCTTTTCATATGTCAAACATGTTTCGTTAATCGTTTATCTTGTTTACCTGTTGCACAAAGCTGCAGAATATCTTGGCACTGCATTCATAATTATAATTTTAATTTCTCCATCATGTGCCAAGAATAGTAGAAACAGAGGCTTAACAACATCTGGAGATACATCTGCTGGCTATAACTATACTAGTTACATTGTTAAAAATATGTAAATCGTTAGCTATTTTGCTTATGCCTCTTTTTTTTTCTCTGTGATGTGAGCATACAGATATATACCCCCGTATTGTGTCAGTAAAGGAGAGAAGCAGAAAGCCAGTTCTTCAAATGCTAATTCCATGAAAACATTCTATAGTTTTCAATTTATGTTATGACAGTTATCTTCCATAAAGTAAATGTTATCTTTGATAAAGTAGCACTATGGACACAATATCACAGTAAGCAATCTTTTGAATAAAATCTGACAATATCTACATTTTCATACATATACCATTGCAGTAAATACACTAGTTCTATCAAGGGAAAATATAATCATGCTAGTATGTGAGTGTCTTTGCGAATATGATGTAAAAAACAGAGCAGACAGAACACAGGTGGACTTTGGCCAATAATTAGCAGATAATTAATGTAACTTGATATTTTGTTTTCTACCTGTGTTGAGTTCTTTTGATTTGATAGACGAAGAGTACAAAAATGTGCAATGGCGTATTCCAAAAGTGCCCCAAATATAAAACTGAAGCAGATTCCTAGGTAAACATCAATTGCCTTTATAAAGCAGTTGGCATTTGGAAGAGATGTCCGCGCGCCCATCATTAGAGTTGTCATGGTGAGCACAGTTGTAACACCTAAGAAAAAAATGAATCAATCCATTTTTAGAAAATACTTATGTTGTATTATTACTTTCTCAGGCCAGTGAATATTCCAGTTATAGGCAACTACTGTTTTTATGCACACACATGTGTAGTTACTACGTTATTTAACTAATTATTTAGATAATTGAAAACGTGGTTTTGTTTTTAGTGGTTCTGTTTTCACATAATATCATAATAGCACTTCATTTTTGAATATTGCCAAAACACTGAACAGGTAAGATTTTATCCATTCTTAATGATCTCTTGCAAAGGTAGTCTGTTTCATTGCAAGGAATTATATAGACAAAGATGAACATGTTCATTGATCACTGCTAAGAACTTGCAATGTGTACAGCTTAGAACACAGAATGATATTCACGAGCAATAGAGATCTGTTTCACATTTAACATTGCAAGATCTGTACATCAAAAGTGCATTGGATAAATTTGAGACTGAATTATATCTAACAATCCATTGGATCCTATAAATCAGTTGGAATTAAAAACCACTAAGCGCCTTAAATTTACCAGTGAAAAATAAGTGGTTTGATATGGTTAGCTTCAGTAAATGTTGATTGATAGGTTGTGGGGAAACAACAATCTAAGTGAAAATATAGCGGGGTTGTAAAACAAAGCTCTAGATTTGTGGAACATAAGATTTATTTCAATGGGGCTATTTAGGTTTTAATATGTTAAGTTCCTAGGAATAGTCTCAAAGTTCCTGGTGAGATGTTCCAGCTAAATGAATGAACATAGGTAGGAATGATCAGGCGTTATGTACTGTGTCGGAATTCCCCACAACTCTTATCTCACCTTTTCTTGTATTTATTAACAGGTACCACACTTACCAATACATATTCTAGCAGGTACAGAAGACTGACTGATCCAGAAGGAGACCCATGAAAGCACAACCAGCAGAATTGAGGGTACATATGTTTCAAGTATGAAATACAAAATGTTTCTTTTGAGGTCAAAGTGAAAGATTAACTTTGGATAGCGTCCTGAAAAATATCAAGGATAAGAAAGTAAAATGTATCATTCAAAGCTCCGACCAGTAAATAAGGTGGCAGATTTGTAGATTGTGATTCAATAACAATATATTGGCTTTATATTCGTACATTTTGTAATCTAAATTCAGAACAGTAAAATATATTATTCAAATATTATCTACATCATGCAAATATATTCCACAGCACTTTATAACATTGCAGCAAATAATTGACAGTCAAAATAAAGTTTGTGGATACAAGAGGTTCAAACGAGCATGCAATGTAGGAACAAAAGAAGAAGAGGAGTGGTACGGATGACATTTTACTTGAGCTTTGTAAAATGTGTGTGGAGGTAGAATAGAGTGGAGGATAAGAGTAAAGTGTACTGGAGAGGAACAGGTTATGTGTGGAGGGATGGAGGACTGTTGTGACATGAGAAGTTACCCAAAAAGATGGTAAACTTTATGGGACTTCTTAAAAAATAGGCAGCTATAGGAAAGTAAGATAGGATGAGGTAGGGCATATGGGAGCAATGGTTTAGAAATCATGTAAGGAAAACTTACAATGTAAACATGAACAGAGGACAACAGAAAGTCACTAGCAAAGAAATCAAGAAGGGATGTATTGGAATTAAAATGGAAATTAAACGGGGAATTTTTAAATGGACATTATAGTCACCGAGATCATCTCACTGTCCTTGTCATTTGAACTCTTTAATTTAAAACATGCAGTTTTTTAGAAAGTATAACAGCCACGAGAGGTGCTACCGCAGTACTGATTGAGTAGAACTTGGTAACATGGCGTGGAAGCCCGATAGGAAAGCATTTCCTATAGGTAAGTTTGAATGTGCGCGCTGCACTCACCATGCATGCCCATTAGGTCCTCAATGCTCATCTATGAACATTGGATTGGACATTGGAGGAGGAGGTCATGCCTCCTCCGTGACATTGGGGTAGACATAGCAGTAAGCAGTGGCAAAGGAGCTCTTAGACTGGAAAAAGGTAAAGAAATCTTAAATGTTTTTAAATTTTAATGCACGTGGGGGGAGACGTGAATAAGAGTAGGGACAAGAACACTGTAGCATTAGTAATACAGATTTGTATTCCTTTTAGGGTTAAGATCGATGATGACTTGTCAACTGCAAAATATACCTAGAAGGTATTACAAGATACCAAAATCATTAGTTAAACATACCAAGTAAAGAAATTAATGGACATTTTCAAGCTTCAACATTCAGCTCTACAACACAACTAAGAAAAGAGTCGTATTTATTAAGGGTGCAAAAAACTAAATAAACAAAGAGTTAGAGCAACAATCAATTACAAATTATGTGTTATTTACCGTCTTTATTAATCTTAGTCAGTCTGTCCTCAAACCCCTGATTTTATTATCATCATAAAAACCTTATGTGCCCTCTCTCTATGTTTCAGGAAAAATAATATCATCTTTAATGTATAACATTTTTTTTTCTCTTGGCATAATAAAGCACATACATCTTTTTTTATATACACAAAAACATGGTTCACTGTCATGTAACAAAGAACAGTTAAAAAATATTTCATCTGATTGAGTCTGATGCCGCCATCTAGGCTGCTGTAGGCAATGTAGGAGAACCAGATGCAGGTTATATAAGTCACAATGAACTTTCCCATGAAGAAAATCATGTAAGCGTCCAGTTACATCTCATTTGCATTCTTTTTTGTTGAAAAGTCAGACAGACAGCAGAGCACCCCATTAACGACAGATATAATGTACAATGTATTCTGACTGTTTCTGGAATCGCATTTTGTGTGGATACAATGTACAATATTGTGATTCCTCCTAGAACCATTGTATCACTGTACAATATCCTGATTCCATCTATAATGATCTTATCTCTGGATACAATGTTCAATATCCTAATTCCTTATAGAAACACGTTACCTATTACACTATAACATTGTACAGTATCCTGATTTCTCCTAGAACCACATTTTGTGTGGATACAATGTCCAATTTCACAATTCCCTGTAGAATCATGTTAGCTATTATAACATTGTACAGTATCCCCATTCTTTCTAGAACCACATTATTTGTGGATACAATGTCCAATACCCTGATTCATTCTAGAACAACATTAGCTTTAATAACATTGTAGAGTATCCTGATTGCTTATAGAACCACATTATCTGTGAATACAATGTACAGTATTGTGATTCTTCCTAGAACCATGTGAACTGTGGGCACAATACACAGTATTTTAACAACACTAGTCATTGGCACAATGAACACCTTGTTGTATTTGTCTGATCCCATTCAATTTATGATTTCTATTATTCAAGAACATTATTTTCTAATGTACCCAAATGTATTACATGAAGACTTCCTAGGTGTCCCCTTAATTATAATATAACCGGCACAGGACTAAGTACACACCTCATCAAGACTTCTAACTATTACATTCGATTTACTGTAGGAGCAGTGTGCAGCAATGTAACGTTTCCTATCAACTTGCTAAATATGAACACATTGAGGAATATAGTGTTGCCTCCTTGCACCCTTACCGGTATTCTGAAGATTGTCATTTATAAGTTCAGTGGTTTAAGTTCAAATCCCCAGAATGGGTGCAACTACTGGACAACTGGTTAAAAATAAACCTTAATTGGAACTGTCACTTATTCCATATAATTAATACATGTGTTTTTAATTAGTAGAAATGTACACATCTATCGTGGAATTGGGCGCCTACTCCTCGGCTCCCTGTCAGTCATTGTTATAAATGTTGCCCTTTTCTGCATTTGAACATAGTTAGAGGAAAAAGAGAAAGTGAAACAATGTTTCTGTTTTCCTCCTCATTTGCATTGCATGCCCTGGCTGTGCCAGACAGGATTCAACTGGATTATGTTCTCACTTACTAAAACTGAGCATAGCATGAAAGACAGTTAACACAAGGTCAAGATGATTTTCTGTTTTTTATTCTATAATGCAATTTCCAGAGAAGTGACAGTTCTGGTCTAAGTCATGATTGCTGGCGCATTCCTTGAAGATAGCACATGTAGGCAGTGCTTACTTATCTCGAAGGAATATGTGATAATATCAAAAGACTACTAAGGCCGATACAATGCTTCTGGACTACTGCAGAGGACAAAACACTAAGAATACAATACACTGTTTTAAAAAAAAATATATATATATATATATATATATTTGTCAACTTTGCAAAAACATGTGTTACCAGATTGAAGATAATGGCTCCTAGGCTGTAAATGCAATATTTTTTGAAGTTATGGTTATACCCTAGTTGGAGAACTAATGCCATGACATTTTTATCTACACCACGCAAAGACAATGGAAGGCCTTAAATTGTTTCTAGACCTTCCAGGTGCATAAACTACCCCTTTCAGAAGAAATTGAGTAGATAAAATGGTTACTAGAAACAGAAAAGCCAGGTTCAAATATCTTACCAGGAAGTGTCCATGGTCAACACACTAAACAATATATATCTGCCTATCTGAAATTCTCATAGATTGTAAGCTCATTTAAACAGGGCCTTCTTCCCCTCTACATATCCAATTTCTATCATTGTAAAGCACTGCCACACTTTGGCGCTATATAAATAATAATACAAAACAATACAAAAACAATCAATTTTTTAATCAGAGAGGCACATGAAATAAAGTGCTAAAGAAAGTGTGACAGAACCATCTGTCTGTTTATTGTGGTGGATTCGTCTGTTTCTGCCCCGTTTGTGTAAATGGCTGTTTCCTATAGCCCAGCCATACCAATGACTGTTTTTCCCGAACAAAACTACCGAACGGATGGCCACCCAGGAGAGAAGTGTGCTGCTGGTTAACCTATTGATCCCAATTAGAAAGTTGTGGTTAACCACAGACACTTCTCAATTAAACCGAATTCAGGGTGGTCGTCGTTCGTATGTCGACCACGAGGCAGCGGCCATTTTAAAACACACGAAAGACCAGCGGTGTTCGGCTCTATTTTCATGGAACTAAAAACTGACACTTTTTCTGCCGAACACCGCTGAAACAACGGAACGCCTGGCTGCCTCCACGAAAGCGTACGAACACCGGCCGTTCGGGAGTTTTGAAACACACGAAAGGACTTACCCCAGATAGCCTTCCCATGGAGTCAATCGCATACCGAAAGACTGTAAGAACTTTGACTCCATGGCGATTGAACTATGTGTGTGGGATCTGAGCGCTATTCGCTAATAATATGCACTCAGATCCAGGTTATCTGGGGATATGTGATGCGAATGGGAAATGTTCAGTTATTTTAAAGTTATGTATTTTTATGTATTTTCTGGTATTGTATTTAGGATGGCGATTTGTCTTTGTCCTGGAGATAATTGAATTACTTCTCAATTATCTCCAGGGCAGAGGGGAGGAAACCATATTGCATTGTGGGTAAAGGCTGTGACTATATGTCTGGAATGTCTTCATGTCCATCTGTAATTCCAGTCTCCCATTTGGTCCCCTAGGGGAGTGTCCACCAAGTGGGAGACCTGCATAAATACGGGCAGGTAGCCCACAGTAAAGCCAGATCCTGTTTGACCCTCAGTGGGGAGCTTCTGTCTCGTTATTGGGGGGATTTCTTCTTTGCGCTTAGAGACTGCTGGATGGAACCGAAAGCCGCTTGGTGGATATCGTTGTTCGGCGGCTAGCAGCAGTTCGTGGATTTCCGTTCGGGAGTTTGGAGCCTTTCACGGATCTCGGTCAGGAGATTACCGCTTCCCCTGGTTATGGTTCGTGTATTACACATTGATGCGAATGGATTACTGAAGTTGCGAAAGGGGAAGGTGAACTAAACGGCGGTTTCCCTTAAAGACACTAGGGGTGTCTTAACAGAAAGGTATTCATTCTCTTGGACCACATGTCAAGGAAAACAAGAAGAATCTGTGTTAAAGCAAATTTTCCAACCAACCTGTCTCATATACTGCTTCAGATACGGATGTGTAATGATCTTCAACCGTATATTGTGCCAGGCGTAATGTGTTAAGTCCACGAACTGAATCATTTCCTCTTGTCCAGTAGAACATGACATCGTTGATGTTGTACCCCCCTGGAGACAGAAAAAGATAAACATGATAGTAACTGCATTGCATAAATGGATGCATCAGTCCTAGCAAGAATTACAAGATCTATAAAAATAAAGTAAAGCCATTGAAAGTGCTGAACACAGCAGCATAAAAGGTAATTTATTTGCAAGAGCTTGACGAACAGTTGGCCTTGGGACATAGGTGGATGTTTTGCTTTACATATGAACCAAGAAGTTATATACAGAACCAAAAAACACTTGTTATCCTCTTCACATAGCTTAAAAAACTGGAACACTGATACATATACATAGCGTAGTTTCTTTGATATGTTCTGTTTCCTTTCTTTTAATAAGCAAAATGTTGACAGTTTTGTCAGAAATTGCATATTTATATAAATTAAAGGTCAGCAGAGATTACTTAAATAACCAATCTACATGCATTCTTTATTTTCAAAAATCCTATATAGTTATCTATAAGCCTCACCTAAGACTATATATAGATATATGTATATCTACAGTGGTGTTCTAACATAGGGGCCGGCGGTCTGCCCTGGGAGCCCTGGCAGGAGGAGAACGAATTGCACTGTGCTCTTCTCCTGCCGGTCACTACATGTAGCATGGCCTAGTAGGCAGACCACGGTAGAAGAGTCTGTTTCCTCTACCCAGTCTGACAGTAAGTGCTTACTGAGCGCAACAAACTGCTTCCTGACAGAGCAAGTAGAGGAAACAGAGGCTCCTACACCACAGACCGCATGCAGGGCCGGTGCAAGGATTTTTTCCGCCCTAGGTAAAAAACAAAATGTGCCACCCCCCATATGTCCTGCCCACCATGTGACATCACAATGCCCCGCCCATATGCTCTGCCATATGGGCCAACACCAGTCTTCACAAAGTGTCTTTTATCTGTTCACATTAAAAAGCCTACAGGCACAGGCTATAGACACCAGAACCACTACATTAACCTGTAGTGCTTCTGGTGACTAACGTATCCATTTAATGTGAGGTAAATTAGAGATTAGTGCCACTAATAATATATTGGATTGCGTACTTACCACCAGATGAGGACAAGAGGCTGATGATGGGCTCAGTCTGGCTCCACAGGTCTGGTATAGAACAGGAAGCAGCACCATTTTTTGGGGCCCCTTACACAGCTCAAGGTCTGGGCCCCCAGGGCTTGACCGTGAGTATGCCTACAATGCCCACCCATAAATCCACCTACATGGCCCACCCATGGGTTCTCTCACAGGTAGTGGAGTGTATGTGTGTAGGGGATGTTTTATGTGTTATTGTAGAGGATGCAATGTGTGTGTTCTTATAGAATGTAGTGTATAGGGATACCAATTTGTGTAAGGGATGTAGTGTGTGTATAGTGGATGCAGTGTGTGTTTGCGTGTAAGTAATGCATTGTATGTTTCTGTGTGTGTGTGTGTGTAAGGGATGCAAGGTGTGTTTCTGTGTATGTAATTGAATGCAGTGTGTGTCTGTAAGGGGTGCATTGAGTGTGTAAGAGATGCATTTTGTTTCTGTGTGTAAGAGAATTAGTGTTTGTGTGAGCGTAAGGGATGCATTGTGTGTTTCGGGTGTGTCTGTGTGTGAGTAAGGATGCATTGTATGTTTCTGTGTGTGTGTGTGTTTGTGTGGGGATGAATTGTGTATGTGTGTAGTGTAAAAGAGAGGGTTTGTGGGGTAGGCTAGGGACTGAGAGGGGAGCAGCTCTTTAGTTTGTTAAAAAAAATTCATAGTGCTCTCCCCTCCTGTCAATTAGCGTTCTCCCTTTCTGTCCCTTAGTGCTCTCCCTTGGCCCCCTGTCCCTCTGCAGTGCCCCCTTGGTGGTCTTCTCACTCCCTCATCTCCCCCTTAGTGGTCCTCCCTCCCTCTCTCCATCCCTTCCTCCCTCAGTGGTCCTCCCTCCCCCCTTTGGTGGTCCTTCCCCTTCCCCCCCTTAGTGGTCCTCCCTCTGGCAAACCCCTAGTGAACCTTCCCCTCTCCTCCCCCCCAGTGGTCCTTACTCTCCCCCTCTTCCCCCAGTGGTCCTTACTCCCCCTCTTCCTCCCCCTGTGGTCCTTAGTGTCCCCCTCCTCCCCAGTGATCCTTAGTGTCCCCTTCCCCTCCTCCCCCAGTGGTCCTTAGTGTCCCCCAGTGGTCCTAGTCCCTCCTTCTCCCCCCCCAGTGGTCCTTACTCCCCCCTCGCTCTTCCCCCAGTGGTCCTTACCCTCCTCTTCCTCTTCCCTCCTGCCAATGTAGCATGGCCGAGCGGCGCGGAACGCGGGACAGGAACCTCAGTTTCCGGTACCCGCCTGCCCACGCTACATTGAGAGACCAGCAGGAGGGAGCGCTCATGTTGGAGCCGCACCGGTGATTCCAGGTGCAGGGATCCGGTGCCCCCTGCTAAGTTGCGCCCTAAGCGGCTGCCTAGGTCGCCTTACAGGTAGCGCCGGCCCTGACCGCATGCACACCCATGCTACATAGAGGGAGGTGAGGCTGAGCAGGCACAGGGTAGGAGACAATGAAGGACACAGGAAGAGAGTGTGGAAAAAGAAGGGCACAAAAGGGAAGGTTGCTAAATAAGGGCAAAGAAGGAACGGGGCAAAAGGAGGGCACAGTTGGAAGGATGCAAAGACGAGCACAGGAGGAGCTGGGGGGAAAAGGGACACAGAGGATCTGGGAGGCAAAAAGAGACACACAGAGAAGATGGGGTGCACAAAGAGAAATACAGAGGGGCTGAGGGATGACAATGAGACACACTGAAGGGCTGGGGGGCAAAAAGAGACACACAGATGGGCTTTGTGGCACAAAGGGACACAGCGGGGATAAGGTTGGACAGAAAGACACACACAGAGAGGCTGTGGGGACGAAGAGACACAAAGAGGTCCACAAAGAGACACACTGGGGGAAGAAAGAGGCCTGCCAGCCAGCCACACATGCCAGCCACAGACATCTGACCAGCCAGACACAGCAGCAAACCTTCAAGCCAGCCTGCCAACCAGCTACAGCAGCCAACCAGCATGTCAGCTGACCACAGCAGCCAGTCTGTCAGCCAGCCACAGCAACCAGCTGGCCACAGCAGACTGCTAGCCGGCCACAGCAACCTGCCAGCTGGTCACAGCATTCAGCCTGCTAGCCAGCCACAGCAGTATACCAGTCACAGCAGTCAGCTTGCCAGCCATATCAGCCAGTCAGCAACAGTAATTCATCTGCCAACTTGGGCTGGGTTTTAGAGAGCGATGTTATATTATTATATTGTGAATGTGGGTCAGAGTGTTAGAGAGACCCCTATACAGAGTCCATTAGGCTTCATTATATATATATATATATATATATATATATGTATATACTGTATATCATTATGCTCCGCTTGAACGTATACCAGTTAGAACCTTGTCTGTAATTGTGGCTATTTTTGCCTGTATAAAACTGTGTGGTTAGAAGAAGTACGATCACAAATATTTTCCAGATTTTATTATTTAAGGAAAAGACTGTGCCCCCTTTGATTTTTGGGGTTTCTATGGTGATGACGATACTACAAGGATAATAAATAGTAACAAAAGAAACCACTTACTCGTTAATATGATATCCACTGAATATAATCTAAAATACATCAGAAAATCTCAATATATAAAACATATATAAAAATTATATATACAAAAAATCTCAATATTAAATATTTTCCAGAATATTATAATTAATATTAAATCATTTGTAAAGACTATCCAAAAATATTAAATCAAGGCCCATATATTCTAACAAGTATACAGTATTTATGAAGCACAGACATTGGGTGGTTTGAAATGACTGGTTTAAAAGACAGTTATTTTGAATTTAGAACTCTCCTTTTACATCATCTTCTTCTCCCATTTTTTTGTTACATGGACATCCTAATGCCAATGAACATAGTCTACAATTCTCTAAATTCTGTAAGTTGGGGCTTACATAAAAAAACATCTCATTGCTTCTTTATTGCCGGTACTAATTATATGATTAAAAGTTAATAAGGAAAATACTAAAATCTACTAGCTGCCCCATGAAGACTTTAAGAAGCAACCTTTTTTTTCCTAAAGTGAAAACAAATAAAAAGGAATTTCTAATTAGTGGCCATGAATACATATGTAAATATTTTGTATTGAGTTCAAATGCCTTGCAGGTAACTGTAAGGTTTGGATATTCAAGGTTCCTATGGTAAAAGTGTCCCTAAAATGTGTAACCTTTTGAAAACGTATGGTATTGCTCTTCCTTCTGGTATTAAATAGGCTAAGCAAGTTATTTATCCCGGTGAGCCAATTAGCACATCAACATAACAGGTCTTCATAAATTAAATATGGAGCTCCGCAGGTCTCTTTCGTAAGTGGTTGCACTCATACATATTGGAGAAGATTTACCAAGCAGAAAATCTTTAAAGCATTTATAGTAGAGAAGCACTTTAGCCTTTTTACATGTATTTTATAGTTATTCAGTTAAGTGTTAAAAAGTTATTTGAAATGTAGATTTAGTCACTCTTAACATATTGCTGACCTGCAATTTTTGCATGTAGAGATACATTTTTCCTTCGAGAAACCATACATTTGCAGTTCAGGCAAATGACTTTTCCCCCTCCCCTTTACTCATAGATTAATGTTATCAGCCAATAATAGACATGGGGAGGGTCTTTAGTTTTCCATATTGTCTAAAATTAACAATAACTAAACTTTGTCACTCCAGCCCAGGTAACGAAACAACAGAAGAATGTTTGGGGAAAGTGGAGTTTTTTGTTGAGACATATAGAGGAGGATATTCTCAAATGTGTTTTATCGATATTTTATTTTAGAGAGCAGTTTAAGAGGTTGGTTAAGTAGGGGTAGCTTTATGTAAAAAAAAAAAAGAATGCAGAATATAAGTTTGGAAACAGACTAAAGAGAAAGAAAAGGGGGGAATGATATGATTAATAGGAAAGGAAGGAAAGAGGCTGTGTGGTGGTTAATGCCAATTCTGTGCTATTACACACAATGCCAGTCATTGGCAGAGGTGTGAATGGTCTGATGCTTTCAATAAATGACCTACAGTCTTGACTCTGCAGAAGCATGTCACAAAGACCACTAGAGAGCATCTAAGACCTGCGAGGAGAGGACTGTTGCTAAATAGTTTGCCTCATTAAAGGGGAACAAGGCCAGGGTGGTAATGGCATCATAACCACTACCCCGTGTTGTACTGGTTATGATGATTGGAGTAACTCTCTAAGATTGGAGTAGTCACCTTTGCTTTTTAATTGTCTATATTGAGACAGGGGTTTAGTATTATTATTACAATTTATATAGTGCACACACATTCTGCAGTGTTTTAGAATTTCAGGGTATGTTAGAGGTAAAGAAGACCCTGCTCAAACAAGCTTACAATCTATGAGGGTTTGAGGTATGTATACCATTAGGTGTCTTGCCCAAGGACTCTTACTATTATGATGATTGAAGTATCCCTTTATGATCACTAAACTAAAAACTAAACTAAAAAAGAGACAGTCATTGAAAATAATTGGATTTATCAGATTTTCCAAGAGGTCAATGCATTGTACAATATATAAATTAGGGGAGCGATGAATCCCAATGAATAACAGGCTGCATGATGTTAATTCCACTGGACAGTAATAACAGACTTTCTAGCTAGCAACTCCAAGCGTGCTGTGTTTCGGCCGCAGCCACAGATTTGTGGGAGATCAATAGGTATCTGACAGCCTTGAAAATATAACTTGGAATTTTAGTATCTGTAATTCTCTCTCCTTTTTTAAGAGTAGACAAAACGAAGAAAGTGAAATTTAAAATTATGAAATTAATATACCCCTTGATGGCTTGCATAGCCCTTCAGAATGTCTATACTGCCATTCATTCACTGGTTGGGAGGTTCAGCTGAGCTCTCTCAGTCAATAAATTAATCTCTGCACATAGAATATGCATAGAATTATCATTAGTCAGTTTAAAACTATTGTTCTGGACTTGCTGATGGAATTTGCTCGAGGTTGAATTACAGTAGTTCTGGTACCAACATAAAATATCTCAGCATGTGCACATACAGGGTTCTTGCACCATGACCACTTCTAAACACTGAAGTGGTTATGGTGTTCAGACTAATCCTTTAACCCCTTAAGGACCAAACTTCTGGAATAAAATAGAATCATGACATGTCACACATGTCATGTGTCCTTAAGGGGTTAAAGTGGGATCCTACTTACATCTACTGATGATTCTAAATGTTTGTTTTGTAGCTCTCCAGCTCAATATTTGAAATAGTTTCTTTGTAATGTCATTTTTTTTTAAAAGTAAGTTAATCTGTAATTGACAAATAACGTTATTTTTAAGTTTATGTTTCAAAACTTGATCAGTTACTCTTTTAACCCCTTAAGGACACATGACATGTGTGGCATGTCATGATTCCCTTTTATTCCAGAAGTTTGGTCCTTAAGGGGTTAAACATGGTTCCAGAATAGAATTGCATAATTTAGATAAGATCTTACATTTGCCTTTCAGAACACATAAAACACAATGCAGCTATTGCGTGCAGAATGCAATGATATTCATTTCTTAAGGATGGTGCAAGAAAAAAAAAAGATTATTACAGGGGGAACATCTACTGATAATGGTAATGAGATATTTACTTACAGCTTTCCAGCTGCAAGGTGCAGGTCTGTTTATCCATCGGATACTTTGTTAAATCCATGCTGCATGCAACCGTTGTAGTAATCCTGTAATACATGAATGGGTTTGGTCATTAGCTCCATGTTAGCATCCCATGACATAATCGCATTCAACTAGAAAAATATATCTGCTTGACTTATCAGTCAATGATATGGACTCAGTAACAACATGTAGTTTTTTTGTTTACCTCTAGAAGTTCTGAGAAACTATGAAGAAACATTTTATGAAAGCCAAACACTGAGGTTTTAGTGGACACTGTTCATTCTTACCCAACGCATCAGTAGACCGTTCCTTCAGCCAGAAATTTATAAAGGCCCAACAAATCTATATTGCAGTACAAAAGGTGGAGTTACAGACATGTATTTGCAACACGTTGGACGCACAGGAACAGAGGGTGTTGAGGGCCATGCTCAGAATATTATGAACTAGGATTTAATGATTCAGGTTCAAGATCCAGAATTCCTTCCATTCTCTGCTGGCTTCTAGCATCACAGAAAAAAAGGAAGCTTTGGGACATGGTTATACTCTCCAATTTTGAGGATTAAAAAGCCCATTCCATCTTTGGGATTATAAAGCTCTCACAGCTTTAGTCGTTACTGTTGCCCTAGACTAGTACTACCAACAAGCAAATATAAAAATCCACCAGAGACAAGCATAGATATGGAGCGAAATGTGACTGAGCTATGTCCAGTGTGAGCAAGCAGTCTTCAACCCATATTTATTAAACTAGATGGTAGAATATTTACCTCAGTGCATAAAGTACTGTTCCATTTGGATAAATCCTTATTAGACGATTTTCAACAGTGATATCATGAAGAAATGACTTTTTTGAATCTACAATAAACGTGTCTGGAACCCAAAGCAACTCCACGAGCCGTCCATCTAAACTTAAACTCTTGTTGCCTTCAAAGCAAAGTCTCTCATCGGTCCAGCGCTGCCTCAAAAATATGGTAGCTGTGTAATCCTAAAGAAATGCAATATTAGGTGCTTTTTCTATTTTATTTAAAAGGAAAGATGTGTTTATACATATAGTGTTCAAATATGTGTTAAATAATGCTGTGTCAGTTGATACAGTCATTTTATTCTTTATTCAATAAAAGTTAAGCATGATTATAAGTGAGGAATATATGTACATTTGGAAATAAAAGGCAATCCTTTTTTTTTTTTTTTTTTAGTATTTTTTACAGAATATAACAGGAAATGTTATAGGATCTCTTGCTGATAGTTTTAAATATAAGTAACAGGTTAAAGAGACACTGTAGGCACCCATACCCCTCCAGCCCATTGAAGTGGTCTGGGTGCCAACCCCCATCACCCATAACCCTGAGCATGTAATTATTGCAGTTTTTTTTAAACTACAATAATTACCTTGAAGGGTTAAGTCCTCCTCTAGTGGCTGTACCAGACAGTCACTAGAGGGACTCCCGGGTTCTTAGACAGATTCTTAGATGGGTTTTTAGACGATATGCGGCTGGTGGTGGGGGAGGTTTATTAACCCCTTCAGAGCGGGAGGGGGTATAGACGGAAGGGGAAGCTATAGTGCCAGGAAAACAATTTTGTTTTCCTGGCACTATAATTTTCTTTTAAGTAATTATTACATTAGACACTATTTTGACACAGTGCCAGAGTGTTTATACAACTTTGTAAAATATGTACCTTGTTCTCTATTGTTAAAACTGTTTTTGTTATATAAGATGAAATTTAATGTTTTCATATCTCATAATTTACATCTCATCCCCACTGATTATTTCCAACAATTAACCAGGTGAATCACATCACTGGGATTGCACAATTTTCAGTGTAGCAACCATGAACATTAAATACTGCTCTGTAACACACATACAACCATCTCATTAAAAAAACTCTGTCATCATCAGTCCCATGGGTACGGCCCCTTCTATAATTCAACCTCTCATCCAGCTTTGTAGTGTACATCATTTTGGTAATGCCCTTACATGCCTCAGTTCCTAGTTTTAAAGGACCACTATAGCCACCCAGGCCACTTTATTTGAATGAAGTGGTATGGGTGCGGTGGCCCTGTAATTTTAGTCCTGCAATGTAAACATTGTTGTTTAGTATATTTTGGAGGTCTAAATATAACTCTAGTGGCTTTCTTCCTGACAGACACTAGAGGAACGATGAAGAAGGAGATGAAGAGGGCAACTGGAAAGGCAGCGTCTTGAGGCTGGAAAAAAGATATGTAAACTACCACAGAAAAAGAGGTCACTGTACTAGCAGGGAACTTACAGTTGAAAATATATATATATATATATATATATATATATATATATATATATATATATATTAGTATTTTCGGGACTATAGAGTCCCTTTAATGCAGTGTATATACTTTGAGTTCATTCCTCAATTCATTTTCCAATAAATAAATAATAAAAGCTCTGAAGATATTAGAGCTATTGGGTACCACTACATTGACCAAATCAGAGTCGTCCCTTGTTTGGCAGTCATAAATATTCACTCACCTACCCTGAGCTCACAATCATTCGTCTCATTCCTCCTTCTGAAAGTGTCAAGATAAACCAGCTCCACCAAAGAGTGAAAATTAAACTAACTGGTAGAATTAACCACGCATACTGAGTGAGGATGCAGGATTTAGGAAGGGGACACATCCAGTGTAACATTGTGATAACAGCTTACCATGTTTATCTCTGATATTGTGTCAATACTGGCAATGTCCAAGCTCATTCCCACCGTCACAGGCCCATCTAAAACAAGACGAGACACGCACATAAGAATAAAATGCTTTGGATAACATAACATATTAAATAGATATTTTTGAGATTTCTTAAAATAAATATATGTTGGCCAAATATATTTAAAGTATGGGCAGATGTATATGTTACTAGACAGTTTCCAGGAGTATTCTGAAAATGTCTTCCTATTATGTATTAATTTTTGTATTTATATTTTCTCCTCTCCCTTGGTCAGCCTTTCTGAATTGTGTATGATGTCCCATCTTCTTCTCTGTCCAAAGTTCATCTCTGTCCTCTAGATATCCCTATTCTCATCTATAACCCTTTTATTAAACAATATAACTACTTTCTCTCCTTGCCCTGCCATATCTACATGCCAAGTTTTCTTCTTAATATTCTCAGCATTTCTTCACGTGTTACTTTCCTTCTCTGACACTTTCTATCCTAAACCTTTTTTGTACCAAACCTTCTAATCTCATAAATGCAACTTTACTTGTCTTCCTCTTAGTTATGCTCCTTTTGCCCCTTTCTATGTTCAGTTACACCCCCCTGCACTACCAACTGTAAGCCTATCCTTCTGCTTCAAGTTAGACAGTTATTTAATTAATTGAATGTAATGAAAAAATGCTTTACCAAAGGTATAACATATGATTGCGTAAGTTCAAACCTCTTAAATACCCTTAGCTACGCCTCACCTGGCTGTGACTCACATAGCGAACTTAAACAAAATGAGTTCATTTTGATTCAGATCTTATAGCATAATGTGCATACTTTAGAAGTTCTAATATCTTGCTCTGTTAATTCAAGTTAATCACACACAAGAGGCTATTGCTGGTTACAAAATTCTAAATTAAACATAATTTGCAATTAAAAAAACATGTTTTTTCAGGAAGTGTGTTAAGAGGCTGAGTGGGTCTCAGCAATGTGAGGTTTGGCTAGGACTACATTGACTAAACTTTGGGCAGTGAAGAGTTCATCACAGAGCATACTAAAACCTGTGTAGAGCAGGTGAACAAACCACAAACTTAGCAATAGGGTGATTCCACAAGGCTTGGGACATATTTCAGAGTCATGAGGACATCATTAAAGGAAAACTATAGTGTTAGGAATACAAAACAGTATTCCTAACGCTATAGTGCCCCCCTGTCAATTTCTTCAGCCTCCCCCTGACCCCCCCAAAATCTGATAATTTAAGGATTAAAAATTATTTTTACACTTACCTGTTCTAGTGCCAAGGTCCCTCGGAACTGGAGCAGTCTCTTCCTCCAGAGAAGTCACGCCAGTGAGGGAGCCTAATGCGCATGCTTGGTGAGCATTGCATGTGCGTTAGAGCTTTCTCATAGTAATGCATGGAATCAGTGCCTTTTTTATGGGGATTTTAAAGATGTTGGTTAGGGCATCCAATATAGTTTCATGGAGTTAAACTCCATTACAATGCAGGAAGTGCCTCTAGTGGCTGTCAGAAATTTTCTCTGAAATTGCAATGTTTTACATTGAAGGTTTAAGGGGATAGGAACACTGCACCTAGACCACTTCAATGTGATGAAGTGGTCTGGGTGCCTATAGTGCCCCTTTACAACCTAATAGATTTTGTCATCATTAATATGCTGTATTTTTTTGCATCATCAAATATTTATAATTTTTGCACAAAAAAATAAATGTTCACCATAAGCCTGCCTTCTTAGCCATGCCCCCTTACTGTAGAAAAATACTTCCTATAACAGTCTCAGTCCCAACAGCACTGAGTGAGTGGCTTTTATTTCACAACCTATAAATATCCTTATTATATGCCTCCTTTAGTGTCCTCTACTTCTAATAGAGGTTGCTTTGCAGTTGAGATCATTCAGCACTTTAATTGGCTGAGCTGTGTACATACATTTGATAAGGAAGTATTTTGCAGGAATGAGGAGGCATGGCTAAGGAGGCAAGCTTATGGAGCAGCATTCTGCGAAAAAAAATGTTTAATTCATACAAAAACTATAAAGATTTAAGCATGCAAAAAAATAATATATTAATAACTCCAAAATGTATCAAATGCAATAATGACAGGAGCTTGCGTTACTAGTTCCCCAAATACAAATTTAATAGGATAAAACCTTCGACTGGGGGTTTCAACGTCATGAAATCAGCAAGGGATATTGAAGGCTTAGAATTGAAGCCCACCCTTTCAAAAGCTCATAATTGTTTACAGCTTAATCCATTAAATAAAAAAAAACATAAAAAGATAAAGTCAAAAATATTGTTTTCACAAAAAAAATATATAAATAAATATTTTATATAGATTTTATTATGTAGATATGAAAAAGCTGCTCACTAAATCAATCTTTGAAGCAAACATTAAAGTTGCCTCATAACGTATTATTTATGAATTACATTATTCACTAAGCTCTTCTTTTTTTTTTTCTACAATTCATGAAATAACTGAAGCAATTTAATTGAAGATTTTGGAGTATATTCAATTAACTATCCTCTGAAATTTGCCAAACCATTTGTGATGTAAATGAGCTGTAAACTGAATCGCATCCACATCAATCCAAAGTGTATTTTAGTTCCCCCAAAAGAGTACAACTATGGGGCCAACTAACTGGGTTTGATGAAGCATTACCGTATACGAAATAAACAAATTAGGCGATGAGTTCCCTAGACTACTATTATTATGTCCATTCTACACCCCCATAATATGCAGCAGGTCGGGGGTAAAATCATATTTTGTAACTCAGTACTAGGTTCCCGAAGGGCCTGGAGCTTCCATTATGACTTATCTTTATGGTGGTCTATAACGATGGACAAATAGATTGTCTTTGCTTCTTTAGTGGCTACACTCTCAAAATAATTGAAAGTACCCCATAGGATATCTTACCTGGTAAATAGGAATAATTAAACTGCTTCAACAGGTCTCACTAGTCCCTCATACACTTGATATCACCGTCAGGGATAAATAAAAGAGCTATGTGCTGCGTAGAGAATTGGGGACTGAGTATATTATGGGGCATAATGCACACAATCCTCATGTTTATCTGTAAAGGCTCCACAGATGAATGTAAAATGTTTAATATATTAAAAGAACACTACTGTATTGTTTATGATGCCAATAGTACCCTAGTGCCTGGGCAAGTAATCAAACCAGGTGAGAACAGTTTGACTACTTACCCATCGAGAGCACCAGGGCCTTTCTGGCACCATACCCACTACAGTGCATTGTAGTGGTTATGGTACTTCAGTGTTCCTTTCATAAACTATAAGACTTACATAATGTATCAGTAAATGTCTTTGCAGTTTAATTTAGTCTTGAGAACCTTGAACCACTTTTGTCCGTGGAATTCAGAGCATTAAACATAATTTACCATTTTTAATTTAAAGATTTTTTTTTCATTTGTCAACATTTTATAAGAGCTATAATAAATAAATTATATGGATGATTAAAGCTAAAATTGTTCTAGTGGCATGTTAAATATGTTTTACTAATATATGACACTTCGTTTTATGCAGCAGAGCTTGTTACTGTCCTGAATAGGTAGAGGAGAATGGGGAAGATGACACAGTACTTTGGAACAAATCTGCAGAATTTTAAGACTTTAAATAAATCACACTGTCAAATACCTCTTCGCAATGAACATCAAACTCATCCAAAATCAAATTGTTGATTACTACACCAGAATAAATTGAGAGGCAATCATATATTATGCGAGTAATATGTTTTTTACTTGGTTAGAATAGAACTTTAAAATATATCTTAAACCTAATTATATGATATGCATGTTTTACTATTTCTATAATGTTTATATTTCAAAACTTTTTATTTTTTTGCTTATATATCCTGGTAGAACACATGATCATTTTATCCAGTATCTAAATCAAATGTGTTACCTGTCTGTTTTATTGACAATATTATTTTCTGTAGTTATTACTGTGTGAATTGAATGCCCCTCTAATTCCTTATGATCAAGTTGATTTTATTCAAAAATGAATACCTTCTGCTGTCACAGACCGACTCCACTGGGGATACACAGAAAAAGTATTGGAAAAAATCAATAAACCTTATTTATTCAGAAGAGTGAGGTCAATAAACACAAATCCATCGGCCAGTGTGTCAATCTCGGGCTGTGTATTTTAGAGTTTCATAACGGAGGCAAGACTGTCCTATATTTCCCCTTTTTGGAAGCTATAAAAACATACATAGAGACATAGAATGTGGCAGCAGTTAAGAACCATTTGGCCCATCTAGTCTGCCCAATTTTCTAAATACTTTCATTAGTCCCTGGCCTTATCTTATAGTTAGGATAGCCTTATGTCTATCCAACGCATGCTTAAACTTCCTCACTGTGTTAACCTCTACCACTTCAGCTGGAAGGCTATTCCATGCATCCACTACCCTCTCAGTAGTGATGTCGCGAACCGTTCTCGAACTTCCCGCGAACGGCTCGCCACGAACCATTCGCGGCGAGCTCCGGTCAGCTGACACATCCCGGCCAATCTCCAGCAGACCCTCCCTCCCAGACCCTCCCCGCCTCCTGGACAGCATCCATGTTGAAGCTGCCTTCAACATGGATGCTGTCCAGGAGGTGGGAGGGTCTGGGAGGCAGGGTCTGCTGGAGATTGGCCGGGATGTGTCAGCTGACAGGAGCTCGCCGCGAACGGTTCGTGGCGAACCGCAGCGAGCCGTTCACGGGAAGTTCGCAAACGGTTCACGACATCACTACCTCTCAGTAAAGTAATACTTCCTGATATTATTTTTAAACCTTTGTCCCTCTAATTTAAGACTATGTCCTCTTGTTGTGGTAGTTTTTCTTCTTTTAAATATAGTCTCCTCCTTTACTGTGTTGATTCCCTTTATGTATTTAAATGTTTCTATCATATCCCCCCTGTCTTGTCTTTCCTCCAAGCTATACATGTGAAGATCCTTTAACCTTTCCTGGTAAGTTTTATCCTGCAATCCATGAACCAGTTTAGTAGCCCTTCTCTGAACCCTCTCTAAGGTATCAATATCCTTCTGAAGATACGGTCTCCAGTACTGTGTACAATACTCCAAGTGAGGTCTCACCAGTGTTCTGTACAATGGCTTGTTTTTACTGCTACTACCTCTCCTTATACATGAAAATATTTATTAGTAAAATGTTTCTAATTTTAAGAATTGATAAGTACTAAATATGTTATTAATTATATGAATACAATTAAATACTCACATTGTGCTGGTCCAAAAATATGCTTTTAAATAGGTTTTATTAAACCTTTTCAAATTAGTTAATATTTTTGGACAAACCTTTAAAATTATTTACTATGTGTCTCAAAGTGTTATGTCCAAATTAGCACGCAACATAGTAACTGATTACAATGATACATATCTCCAAAGGAACTTCAACAGTAAGCATGCTCTGTTATGACATGTTCCAAAAAAAACCTTTTTTTTTAGTGTGTAGGGAGGATGCGTGAGTCACAGCCATGGGTAAGGGCAGCGGTGGTGGAGGGGGGAATGGCTAGGGCTGCATTAACCAGTGCTGCTGGCGCTTTATAAATGCCAGTAATAAATAAATTGATTTAAATCCTACATGGCAGATAATTGAACAGTGAGACTAAAGGGGAATAATATTTGCATTTTAAATATTTAATTAAATTGGAGTCATTTTGGTGCTTCGGCAGACCCTTTCATTATATGGTGAGATGTTTTACCATTTTCTTCTAATATGTACAACGGAAGTTCTACACAATGCAATTAGAGGCAAATGTGATGTTTCATGGAAATAGTTCAATCGACTGGATCAGCAAAAACTACAATTATTATTTATAGATAACAATGATGTGACTTCTAACATTCTAACATCATTTTCACTTATGAGACTTCAAAATGTGCAGTACCTATTAGAGTACTTATTCCGTACTTATCAATCCCTAAATCGTAGAAACATTTTACTAATAAATATTGTCATGTATGTTTTTATAGCTTCAAAAAATGCTCGCTGCGTCCCCAAAGAAGTCAGCATTCTGAAAACTGTGTAGATAAATGTGGGACTTTCACAAGAAGTAGAACTTCAGGGACTTAGGAAAACTATTTTGAAGAATGGATAAATGCATATGTTTATTAAACACACATTTTTTAGTTTTAACCCCTTAAGGACACAAGCTCAGAAAAAAAAGGGAATCATGATGGAATATTTCCATCAATTGGTGAAACTTAGGTTTTTTCTTTAATAACAAAAAAAATCTCAAGTGTTGTGCGTAAATATCTGCAGTTCAGAGCTTGTTTAACTACAGTCTCATTTCAATGTTGAATGTGTAAATTATTTAGGGGTAAGCATTTATAAAAACAAACGCATAACAAGTACAGGTAATCTAATATTAATTAGAAAGGAAATAATGAATGATCTTAATGACTGAGGGATATAGATGGGGAGAAAAGCGTTTGTAAAATTCAGGTTTTTTTTTCTGAGATTATTTATTTAGGACAATCCAGTATTCTTCTCCTAAAACTGGATTAACAGAGTCAAGAAGAGAATTAGTTATTGTATTAACAGCTAAAGGGGAAATATCACTTCCCAAGGTTTTACATTTTGTTTAGCGCATATATTTAGCAAATATGTATTTGTGAATTATGAAAAATAAAATTAAATGTAGAAATTCCCACTCCTGCTCTGGTTGTGAAAATGGATCATCACAGACCACTTTTGGATATTTTGTGACTTTTTAAGATTATGCAGCACATTGGAAAAAAATACCAAACTACAAATATTACCTTGCAGACAAAATTTGGAAAATGCTTTGTGATTTTTTAAAGAATTTGTAGCACAGAGGGAAAAAAAAAATAGGAACTACACATATTATCAGTCGGGGCTTTTAGTCACTGACTAAGCACCGAACAGCAAGGGAGCTTTTAAAGTGATCTGGACCAAATTTTGGTGCTTACCACAATGATCCCATACTGGACTATCAGGGATCCTGCTTCCAGCTCATTCTTCTCTTCTACCCAGTGGAAGGCATTATGGGAAAGACCTCTTATGGTCCAGTGAAGGGTGAACCCTTCACTGTAACACCAGGGATCCAGCCCATAATGTCCTCCACTGGACCACGTAGTTACATTTAGACTCTCCTACATGTAGACATACACAGACAAATCCAGAAACAAAATTAGGCCACCACATACACGCAAGCACAGGCATATTCAGCCCCCTCTATGTACAGCCTCTTTTATATACAGAACACCCAGCCACTACACACACTCTCCCATGTACAACACTCAATCTCCCCCATACACATATAACACCCAGCCACCACACACACAACACTCACAGAACAGAGCCCAGAGCTTTAAGAGTGATCCTGAGCTGGCATTCTGTCTAGGTCCCTGGGGAATCTTAATTTGACTAAGTTACCAGTTTTTAACTTCTTTTTTTATTTTTTGTCTCAAGTTGACAACTTCAAAATTAAGGAGAAGATGGATTATTGGTTTATGGGTTGTATCCCTATCACTGCCAAGCATTCAAATTCTGTCCAGATGTATTAATTAGTTGATTGGGTTGTTAAAGTAACAATGATATTCAGAAGATCAAGTTAGGAGATGTAAAATTCAGCAAAATCTAATAACAAATGTATACCCATTTTATATAAGAAAGGATAGAGGGCATTAGTGTGACACTGGAGCAGAAAAAACTGCATTGTGTTTTATTGTGGAATGTAAAAGAAAGTCTCAGGGGATATATACATAGGCATTCAAAGTAAATGTTTGGGTTAGGCACTTAAAACAATCAATATTCTTCTTCTGCATTGTCCTACTTTACCTTCAAAATTATATAATGTTCTGCTGCTCCAAAGTAATAATTTAATGTAAGAGACTGCACTATTGTTTGTTTTCGTTTTTGTTTTTTTTAATTTGACGTTATCTTTGCAGGAATGGAAGAGTTGTTATAGGCATTTGATAAATAATACCTTATTTTGATTGTACAGTATGCATTTTTAAGTAGATACACGAAATAAAAATTACTGATATATGCAAAATATATACCTGCATGTGATTTATGTGGCAAAAAAAATCTCTTTGTAGAGGCTTTTTAATTGTATTATTTATTTTGCGTTCACTACCTATATCATTATAATGTGTAAACATTCATTTTCTGCATAGTGAAATAAAGATTGGACCCTATGTAAACTACTACTGTCTATATAAACTACTGAAAGATAATGTTATCAAATAACCTTTCCAAAACAAGAGTAAGCTATAGCATACAAACAAAGAAACAAATGGCAGACCAAGCTGAGCTGTTTCCAGTATAAATCAACTGAGAGTGATGAGAGTGGATAGATGAATGGACCATGTAGCAGAAATCTGTGTTTTGTCTAAATGGTAGAGAGGATAACGAAAACCACAAATCAGGTAACACTCCTTGTAAACATAATATATTGCTTTTCTAATGTACCACATCTCCGTTTATATCAGAACTCAAACTTTATTGTAATGTTTTTAATTTAGAATTTATTATCCCCTGTCCTTTCAATAGCCCTCTAGAGCCTACAACAGCATCTTGTGTGTGATTACTGTTCAAATAGGATAGTAACTTCCAATGTAAACACAATGTGCTGTCATTGTAACAGCATGTCTGTTGTGTGAGTCACAGGCAGGGGAGGTGTGGTTAGGGCTGTATAAATGAAAGTGATTGAACTCCTAAATGGCAGAGAATTGAGCATGAAATGGTGTAGTCATGTATACCTTGAAACAAACTTGAGTATGATAATTATTATTATTATTATTTTATTATTTATTGTCATGGTACCTGTAATTTCAACCTCTGAGGAGGTCAGGCACCTGGACAGTCTCTCTTCCAAAAGGGCTCCTATGCCCAAGCATTTCGGCATTTTCGGCCGTTTTCGCGCCGGCCGCGCTAGCTCCTCCCCCTTTTATGACGCGACGGCCAATAGTCGACGTCATGACGTCATCATCAACGTGAACCGCCAGAAACCGCAATTCCGGACCTTTTGGGGGCGTGGTCATTAATTAAGGTGACAGGGTATTTAAGGGAAGCTTGTACTACTACTCATTGCCCTGTCGTGGTTCTAGCTTGCTAGTCACTCAGCACGTTTCTCTCTTTGTGTTTTTCGGTTCTGACCTGGCTTGTACTTTTGTCCTGCTTCTCTCTCCTCTCCTTAGACCCGGCTTGTTCCTCGCTTACCTGTCCTCCGGCTCCCTCGACCTCGGCTTATCTTTTGACCATTCTTGTCTTGTCTATACGTTAGTCCGGCCATTCTAAGGTCCGGTATACGTACCTCCTCCTGTCCGCACTCTGCGTATTGGATCCCTGTCACGATCCTGACATTTATATAGCGCCAACAAATTCCGTAGCGCTGCACAATGGGTGGACTAACAGACACATAATTGAGATCAGACCACTGGATGTACAGGAACAGATGAGCTTACATGCTAGAGGGAGTGAGGTATACTGACACAAAGGGTTAAAGGAGGGGAATTAAATAGTTTGTTAGAGAAGGGTTTATTGAGTGCTCCGTAGGTCATTTATGACAGTTGCAGGAAAGGAGTCATGGGGTGGGGGATGAGAAACCTGCTGACAGTTTAACTGATACGCTTTAATGAAGAAGTGAGTTTTCAAAGAATTTTTGAAGGAGTGGAGGCTGGGTGAAAGTCTGATTGAGGAGGGAAGGTAGTTCCACAGAATAGGTGCAGCCCTGGAGAAGTCTTGAAGGCGAGCATCGGAGGTGGGGATCCGGGCAGAGGATAGGCGTAGGTCTTTGGCAGAGTGTAGGGGCCTCGATGGGACATACTTGTGTATGAGGGTGGATAGGCATGTTGGAGCAGCATTATGTAGGGATTTGTAAGCAAGCGCCAGAATTTATAATAAGAGGACATCAGATTTACACACAAACACAGTAGCATCGTGGAGAAAACACACATTCCAATCAAATCATTATCAACTCAAATACCATAGAATGCACACAAAAGAATTAAAATGCCCAAACTGAAAAACAATTTCATGAAATAAAAACCTAAATGTCATATTATGTCCGACCATTAGATTTTTGTTCAAAGTGACTTGATCTTATAATGGAAAGTCTATTGTAATGTAACATTTATAACTTTATTTGACATTATAAGAAAAACATATATTTCTGAATTAATTGTGTTCTATTCACTGATATCATAAAAAAGTCATTTGATTTGTTCTACACCATCATTAGACAAGCAACATACAGGGTCCAATCAGATGGTCAAGTTTACAGTCTTTATCTGGATGACGAAGAAAGAAATGTTTACTCTAATGGAGTACTGAAACAATGTCAGACTTATTTACTGAAGTGAATTTAAAATTAATTCAGTAGCTAAAATGAAAGCTTAGCTTAGAGAATTTTCAAGGTGGGCTATTTTGACCTTAAAATTAAAATTCCCTTCAAATTTACTTTGAAATCTCACTTGTGTGAATAAACCTGTGTGTTTTCTGGGGTTTAAACCAAATCAGTAATGGCCAGGCTAGTTTACTTCATTTTTGGAACACTCAATACACAGCAATTGCAAGTTGCTAGAATATTACATTAATATATATCGAGAAATCTACTTTACATTAAGAAAATTTAACGGCGATTGGGATAAATGGTCTGTTGGGAGTATTACACAGATAATACAAAATTGCCTCTATGTAAAAAAGACAGGTACGTTATGTATTTTACTACATATATATTTTTTTTTCATTTATGAATTTCTCTTCTGATACAATATGAAGGTTCTCAACACAATGTACTATGAAAAAATGTTTTTTTTTAGCTATTTATTACTAGCTGTGACAATCAGCAAATGATGCCATCTGTAAGTACACAGGTAAGTGAAAAAAACATCATGGACTGAGTGATGAGAAGCAAAGTGACATCATCAATTAGGTATCGATTGGATCTATAATTGTATGTTTTCTAAAATGGATTCAACATCAACTTACAGACCAAGATCAGAGAATTATTCAAGAAGAATCAAGTTTTTTAGGACAATCAAAAATCTAAAAATAAATAATTACGATCCATGGTACCTGAAACAGCATTTCTTTCTGACATTCCATCTTAGGGAACTTATCAATTATTAAAGATCCTACAACATGAACCAGATCAGGGTCCACCTCACTCAGTCATGTGGTTCTCACATTGTGGGACTCTGTGAGCGTATGAGGTCCTTTTACTGAAGTTTTCAAGAATAAATTATCTCTTTCTCTCTCTCTCTCTCTCTCTCTCTCTCTCACACACACACACACACACTTCTTCTCTGAAACATTCAATGAAAGCCTCGTCATCTATCTTTTAACAATCTGTTCAGATGGAAAGCTGTGTGAGTTCCACACGAAGAAAAGTTTCAAGCAAGTGACTATTCAAGGGCAACTGTCACCTCAAACTATTTTTTAATATAATAATCCTTTTATCAACGTTTGAAAAGAAATATTTTTTTTAATAAAGTATATAAAAAAGAAAAAACACACAACAAAAAACCTCATCCCTACCTTTAGTATATGATAGGACGCTCAGCCGTATACATGCACCTTGGATCAGACAGTACTTGAAAACTAACAGTCTCTATAGTCTCCCCTGCTTCATCACCTACACAGAAGCAGGAAAGACCATAGAGACTAACTGTTGGTTTTCAAACATTGTCTGACACAAGATGTATGTATGTTGCTGAAGGATCCTGTCATATACTAAAGGTAAGAATTAGGTTTTTTTTCAAAAAAAAATTTTACCTATACTTTTTGAAAAAATCAATTTACTTTCAAAACGTGATGAAAGGTGACAGTTGTCTTTAAAATCAACACTAGATTTTAAGGCAACAGTTGTCTTTTAACTACTAGTAATAGTTCAGTGGTCACTAGTTGACCTACAGTGTCCAGGGTACAAGTTTCTCGAGCAGTTTGATTCCTGCTTTTACCAACAGACTATATCATCCTCCCAAGGTTCATAAAATAAGAACTATTCAGTTGGTAATAATAACATCTTAACCCCAGGACATAAGTGAGAACCAGACAAAGCTAATGTACTTGAGTGATTAAATAATTTGATAGTATTAAATAAGAGAACCCAGTGGAATCAATTAGCAGACCATTTTACAGGTAATATTTTGTTGAAAGGGAACTTTCTATAAAATAATTATGTAGAGGGCCATTATGGTGTAGCTTGTATATGAATAATTAAAAGAATCTCTGCATTCCGTTCTAAGATTGAATATATAGTAATTATTTAAAATGGCCATAACATTAGATAAATGTAATAATAATTAAATCATTACTCTAAAATCACGTGGAAAGACAATACATTATAGAGCAATAAAGTAGCAATTCATTACTATGTTAAAAAGGGCCTATAATTATAATAGAACAAAAATTTTTGACAGAACATCTTGACAAACTATTGAAGATTCAGCTCTTAAAAATATTTAGTTCTCATGCTGTTTTTTTTATTTGGATGCATATTAATAATTCATAACTATATATGTATAAATCTTTATATATTGCTTTGACAGTTGAGATTAGAACAAATGACCAGAGGGAAATGTAGAAAAGCAAATATATGAAATAAATATCAAACTGTCTCCCGTAGTTTAGCAAAACCTCGGTGGATATCTTCAGGGGACATTATCTTGGAATGCTTTATAATATCTCTTGCTGATTATTCCAAATCTTCAAATCTGTTTAAGGTTAAAATTGTTTAGTCTTGTGCATTCAACCATGTAGCTTTATTGATATGCACAATGGGGAAGCTTTGTAGAGAAAACGGGTTCACTCTTAAAATACTGTTGAAAGTATCACAAGTAGCAAAGAATATTTCAGAAGAAAATCAGTATATTTACAATTATTTGTATCTCATTTTTAACCCTGGGATACAATTGTATTCTTCTCCCAGTCTCGGCATCAGGAGGAACAAATGCTCCAGTGTGTCCAGAAAATATTACAATGATTGAAGAAACCCTTTAATTATTTTTATCTGTATACAAAATGAAAACAGCTTCCAGCTAAAACAAACAAACAAACAAACACACAAACAAAAAACTAAACAAAACATACAAACAGTAAAAGTGAAAAAAAATCTAGATATTTTCTGCCACATAGCTAAGCAAACCATACAAGGCATTTTTGTTGCGGGGTCACTAGGGCTGTATATTATGTTCTGACAGAGAAGGTGGTGTAAAGATCTGACCAATACAAGAAGTTTAAATGTATCCCCACCCAATGTGTCTAGATCCACCGGTTCATGTCTCCCACCATACTGTGTCCATACGGACTAGAAGGGATACAATGTATCGATATGACAGTAATTAAGTTCACATTTTCTGATAAGAATACTGTAATATAAGAAGGATGAAATAATTCCAGGATTGCAGTTCTTTGGGGGGAGGGGTTGAAAGATGATTTTTTTTTTCTTTGCATTTATTCACACTGTATTGTTATATTTGAAGCAAATTTGTTTTTGTTTTTTTGGCCTAGTAAAAGAACAGATCCTCCAGACATCATGACAACTTAGTTAAAATAATAATAACAAAGTATTTAACCAGGAAAGGTACATTCAAATTACTATGTTTTTTAAGTACATTCTGGGAATGTTACCTTAGTCCAACATCCAGGGGTTGTTACTATTACCCAATTTAATGGTACTCATTTTATCTACCTTAGCCCAACATCCAGGGGTTGTTATTTAGCCTAACATCCAGGGGTTGTTATTATTACCCAATTTAATGGTACTCATTTTATCTACCTCGGATGGATGAGTCAACCCTGCTGGTATTTGTCTTATTCTTGTCACAGTCTCTTAAATGTTCAATGTTATTTTCTCACAATTGACTGAGCAAAGGGGTAAAATCAATTTTGGCAACCGGAAGAGAAGAAAATAAGGTAAAGTAATCATTACATAAACACAGAAAAAAAGACACAAGAAAAACCACATCATACTGATTTCAAGAGCTATGTAAACATAAAAATAGCTTTTACAGCCCTGAAATTGTACTCTTGATATCTGTGAAGTTGTTTTGCAAAATAAATAAATAATTATAAAACAACTTTTAAAGGAATAGTTTAAGCACCATAAGGACTACGGCTAGTGATTATGTGATACACTGCAGTGGGCTTAACCCTGTAAAGCTCACAATGTGAGTTCCTACTCAGGAACTTCCAGCTCTTCAGCATTTTTAGTGAAGGTAGCACCCGGACCTCAGGTAAAAAGTCAAACCTTTCAAAAGCAGCACATTGCAGTACAGGTAAGCTTATGACAAGTAGCACTTACTATCAAAAAATGGGCGCAGGTACTTGTTGTATCCTTTCATTAACTTTTGAATAGTTGGAGGAAGAATTTCACCATCAGCTTTTACAAAGGAAAAATGCATCATGCTGTTGAAAATAAATAGAAAATATAAAAAATATCAATAATACACAAAGTGTCTCATCTACTGTTTATTTGTGTGATGTGAATGAATGATGGCATTATATTATCCTGCAGGCACGTTAAAGGGACACTGTAGGTACAATAACCACTTCATAGGTTGACGAGGTCATGGTGCCTGAAGTCTGTGGGCACAGGTCCTGCATCACCACTAAATGGTTTACTAACCATTTAGCAAAGATGCATGCTTCCCAGCACCCTGCAGGTCACCCCCATTAATGAAATGGAAGACATGGAGCAATGTCCCTCTTCAGGCCGTACCAGGGAAGCAGGCAGTGACTTGCTGGGAGCATCATCAGAGTGTTCCCGGCCAAACTTTGCCCCAATTCCTGCTATAAATTAGTATTGCATTAGGGCCTCCGTAATATCATAAATGGGGCTTGCAGTGCTGCATGCTGTCGGTGATCAAGAATAACTGTCCAATATTGAGTAGACAAAGAGCTTTCCCTGAGCTCTGCAAGTAAAAAGGGATATCACGGTGTGGGGGAAAAAAATAAATTCAATTCAGAAAGAGGTACCCTCCCTTCAATAGAAATATTTCAGGTGTATTCATATGCAGTGCCAAAAGTTTTCATGTGGACGTGAGCCTGTTGTTGATCAACTGGACGAATAGTGTAGGCAAGTGGTCTTGTCTTCTCTAACAGTTGAACCAACGCGGAACCTTTATTTTAGCTGAATAGGGATACAGTTCTGTCACCAGCCAGATTCCTTATTTTATTTCTCTTTGGGCTGATATGAACAAAGACTACCTTAACCCCTTAAGGACCAAACTGGTCCTGTGACATGTCATGATTCCCTTTTATTCCAGAAGTTTGGTCCTTAGGGGGTTAAGGGGTTAAACAAAGAGATAAAGTTTGAAGATAAATGCTGTGGCTATCTTACCTGAAGAGAATTGATAGAAGTGTTATGATTTCCCGATGATAAGTATACATTTCTGGAAATGGAAGTACGTTGCAGGGATATCTGAAAAACACAATCACATAATTTAGAGCTTTGACATCAATCTCATTAGAACTAAACAAAAGACAAAATAATTGCAATATCAACAAGTGTTTGGTCACTTACTTTCTGGATTTTATCTGCAGTGATTAAAGCGAATATTTATGAAGTTTATTACACATTACATACATGGGTTCTAACAAAGATGCCAAGCTTTAACCCCTTAAGGACACATGACATGTGTGACATGTCATGATTCCCTTTTATTCCAGAAGTTTGGTCCTTAAGGGGTTAAATCACTGTAACAGGTTTGATTGGCCAATATGCTGGTATTCTTATAGTTTACAACATACTAGCTTGCATACTTCTATACCAACTACTTAACTAAACCCCTCCAGTTCCTACTGTGGTCTGTTGGACCTTAATTCCTTTATTCAATCTGTATTTCACTGCATATATTTCTTAAAGGTTCTGGTGTCTGAGGTATAGAATAGGTTAGAGTAGAGTCTCCTGCATGGCTGAAAACAACATATTGTGTGGTTTTAGCCCCATTGTTTGGGGGCACACCATAAGAATAAGTTAGAAGAATATCTTATCCCAACTGAAATCTGTGATTGTTAATCATGTAAAATATACAAGCCTTACAACAACTTACTGACAATATATGCAATGATTACCAAAGTCATCTGCAACCGAGGAGAGGACTAGCACCCTACTGGTCAAAATATCACCAAAATGCCAACGATTTCCCTGACTGGTAACATAAAATAGGCAACTAACACATTAGTAGATCTGATATAAAAAGATAAATAGTTTCAGATATGTAACAGGGTTGATGTTCCAGGAGGGATAAGCCAAATGACAAATGATTTAGGTAAACTAGAAAAATGGTCAGAATTGTGGCAACTGACATTTAATGTGGATAAGTGCAAGATAATGCATCTTGGACGTAAAAACCCAAGGGCAGAGTACAGAATATTTGATAGAGTTCTAACCTCAACATATGAGGAAAGGGATTTAGGGGTGATTATTTCTGATGACTTAAAAGTAGGCAGACAATGTAATAGAGCAGCAGGAAATGCTAGCAGAATGCTTGGTTGTATAGGGAGAGGTATTAGCAGTAGAAAGAGGGAAGTGCTGATGCCATTGTACAGAACACTGGTGAGACCTCACTTGGAGTATTGTACACAGTACTGGAGACCGTATCTTCAGAAGGATATTGATACCTTAGAGAGGGTTCAGAGAAGGGCTACTAAACTGGTTCATGGATTGCGGGATAAAACTTACCAGGAAAGGTTAAAGGATCTTAACATGTATAGCTTGGAGGAAAGACGAGACAGGGGGGATATGATAGAAACATTTAAATATATAAAGGGAATCAACACAGTAAAGGAGGAGACTATATTTAAAAGAAGAAAAACTACCACAACAAGAGGACATAGTCTTAAATTAGAGGGACAAAGGTTTAAAAATAATATCAGGAAGTATTACTTTACTGAGAGGGTAGTGGATGCATGGAATAGCCTTCCAGCTGAAGTGGTAGAGGTTAACACAGTAAAGGAGTTTAAGCATGCGTGGGATAGGCATAAGGCTATCCTAACTATAAGATAAGACTAGGGACTAATGAAAGTATTTAGAAAATTGGGCAGACTAGATGGGCCGAATGGTTCTTATCTGCCGTCACATTCTATGTTTCTATGTTTCTATGTTTCTATGTTTCAAAGAAAGAGAGATTGGTAATATTAATAAGACACATGTATGTCTGTGATGCTTTTGGGGTACAGTGTTTTGGCTGGCATCACAATAATGTGTAGCATTATAACATGAGCATTCAACCTTCAGCACTCCACAATCTTTCAGACCAGGAATAGGCAACCTTCAGCACTTCAGATGTTGTAGTCTACCTCTCCCATAATGCTCTTACAGTCATAATACTTACAAAGTGCCGGGGGAGATGTACTCCACAACATCTGTAGTGGCAAACTTTGCCTATTCCTGGTCTAAAAGATTGTATAGTGGCGGTGTAAGTGCCAGACACTGAAAGGAGATATTACGCCAAAGACACAAAGTACCACTCTATCCCATGATCTACAGTTAACTAAACATTATTAAAGAACAAATCTGTAATCTCAGGGGACCCACAACATAACTAAATCTTCTTACAATAATAAAAACACAAGGAATAATCCATTGATGGTTTTTTTTGTTTGTTTTTTTTCATGTATATGTGAGTTTAGAATGTATTTCTACCCAAATCACTGGTACTCATCATGTGATCCTCAGAAGAATGATACGTTGAGTTAACTCTGAACAACTAGTGCTTGCACCAAATGAGCTATTTTATCCATACCACTTAAGAAAAAAATTTTAAGTACGTTTTTATAGTAATTAAACTTAATAAAATAGATAATGTAAATGCTGTTTACTAAAGTGATAAGTGTCAGGAATTCTTTCAAAGTGAATTTTAAATTTAAGGTCAAAGTAGCGAAAGTGGAAAAAATTTGCAAAGTCAGCTATGCTTTCATTTTGGCTTCTTACATTTGAAATTCCCTCTACAGCTAGAAAATAATTTATTGTGGGTTTATTTAAAAAAATGTGCCTTCCATTGGAAATAATTGTTAAACCACATTGCTAAATAAAAACAGTTTTTTTTTCTGCCTGGGGACAATTAGTATGGCTCGGTGGGTTGGCAGTAATCCAACATACAGTATCACTTGGATCTTTATAAGCAAAACTATTCAAATTTACTTAATTTCACACCTGACCGAACTTGGATGCTGATTCAAAATAGCTTCAACATTGAGTAAAATAAAAAATAAGTGTATAGAAATATATGCTTGTTTAAAAAAAAAGAGAATGTTACTGGTTACTAACTCTTTTCTGTAACTATCTCCATTAGGGTAAAGAAATTTGGATTTAATATATTTTTTTTTTTTTTTTAAAAACAAGCATGGGGATCATTTTGGTGTTTAGGTGTGAATACATGTTTCCTTGTGTTCTGTTAAAAGAGTCTAAGTTACAATGTTGCCCTCTTGTTCCTCATAACAATATCCACGTCCTAATCAGTGCCCTAATAAGTTGAAATCCAGATCTTTATGATATATTCCAGGAATCTAGAAAAAGATCCAACCGCAATCCCTGGTCATAAGAATTTAAAATCTATGTCCTGAACCTGCATTCTCAATGTTGTTCTTCCGACAGCTTGTCCAATTAGCTTTCAAGATTGACAGAAAACAAAATAAGTGAATCATCCCTAGCTAAAAAAAATAAAGCAAATAAAAAATATGAATAGACTACTGGAAATTATGTTGGCCCAAAAAAAAAAATGAGCTTCACTAAACAGCAAATTATGATAATTTAGCTTAAATTTTACTTAAAATGGTTTAAATTGGAGAAATTGTATTTTTAACTCAGCTATGTTGGCATACATTTTTCCAGTTGGTTGTCTACAAGAAATTAATACAAATTTAGCAAAGATACCCGTACATTTATCACCATTACCATCCAATGTTCACGTTATATAAATACATAAATAAAAAAAAATTTAAAAGACCATTTTCTATTTTTTATTTGCCAAATTCAACGAACCATACGCATTACAGTTAGATAGATAGAAATCTGTTTTTGGAAATGTAAAAATGTATTATTTTATAAACATGGTAGTGCGTAATGTTTTCTGTTAACAGTTGTGTGCCTTTTCTATTCATCTTCTATGTTTCATCATGTTTTATTTCTCTTTTCTATAATGGCCTGAAGACAGTGCATATGATGATGCCTCAAGTAATTTAGTTGGTATTGGATCTGAAACCAGTGAAGTCCATTAATGGGAGAGTCTGATGCCACTTTTAATTTGTTCTCTTTATAGAACATATGTGACTGTAGGTACAAATTGCTTCCATTACTGTCGATGAAAGTGCACTTAGAAGGCAGGATTTACATGTTGCGAAACAGGGCACATCTGGATGGCTCTCAGCCAGCCTCTTGTGGACAGCAGCTGCCTTCTGAAACCTTCGATTGGAAAATCTCTCACAGTAGATTTTCAAATCACTACATTGTATTTCATGCAGTTAATTAAAACCAATTACTATGAAAGCAACGGAATATGAAGAAGAAATATAATACACTGTGAAAATATTTGCAGAGATATCAAGATTTTCACATTTAGTAATGATATTTAGTGATTACAAAGCTGTGGTCCTCCAAGTCATTATTTTTTTCAACAACTCCCCGCATTCTTAGACAGCACCTAATTGAAAATTGCGACAGCTAATGGAATACCCTGTGGCATCCTAAATACAATTGAGCCAATAGATTTAGGTGTCACTCATGCAAGAAAAAGCCATTTAAAGAAACACTTCAAACCAACGCAACAGTGTCCTGCGGAGTAGATCTGCAACAAGGGACTGTCTTGCCACTCGATTAGAGGCTAACCATTTTTAAGGCATCTTGGGGGCAACAAAAAATCTAAATGGCATTTTACACCCTCTGGCTTTATAAATAAAGGTTTTCTTGTGTAAAAAATTTAAAGATGGAGAGTTCCTTTATGTGGAAAATTTGGACCAATGTTGTCTTCTCATAATACTTTTTAAGAGATTCAGTGAAATCAAACACAAATGCTACAATTATAATAGGATACATACTATACAGTTCTTCTTCTAATTATTATGAGGGTCAGAATGACTTAAATTCTTATAACAAATCTGAATTATGGATTTTCCATGTACCAATTCAAACATGATGGCAAAATATAACCGTGACAAACACAACATAACGGATGTTATATATCTATAATTTGTGGACACAGATAAAAAGACTAGAATGACTACTGACATGGCAGGGATTATATATGGAACTACCATGTTCATTTAGCATTCAGTGGCACTAAGTGATAAAACAATTAGTGTTCAAATGTCACAAGTGTACACCAATATTGTTGCAATTTATTGTTTTATGAACATGTTTGCTTAGTTAAAAAATTAATGTGTACCTCAATAAACACATAAGAGTGAGTGGTAAAGTCTGCATCACACGGGTGGGCCATGGTGAATATATCTGAACATGTTCTGCAAGTGAGATAGCTAATGGGGATAGACTTAATCTGCAGAAACCCAAAATCCCAGTTTAATTCCTAAAAGAGGCAACTCACATTATTCCAAGGTTAATTAAATGAGTACCATTTAGTTGGGTAATAAAGGCGCTCAAGACTTCAGGACAATCTTGAAAACATAAAAGCAATACTCTGGGCACCATAACAACTTTAACAGAATGAAGTTGTAACAGTGCAAGTAGGTCTGGGGCACTGGCTTACTTCAAGGGGTTAAACCATTAACAAACAGTTTAAACCCAAAGTCTTCAATCCCGCATTCATCAGCTATGCTCCTTCACTTCCGGTCCAGTCCAAAGCTTCAATCAGGAAGCCTCAAACTGAGCACTGCTGATAGGCTAAGCGTGTCAACTGACGCTTTTTGTCAATCAGTTGCTCCCCGTTCACACAACAGAGTAAAAAAGGTATGTACCTTTGTCACTCTATTTCGAGATTGGAGAGCTTCTTACCTTTTCAGCTTATCAGTGGCGCCCAGTCAGGGTCTTCCAGACTGAAGCCTCAGACTAGAACAGAAATGAGGGGGCAGAGCTGATGGACCTCCTCGCACCATTACAACTTGATTCTGATGAAGTTGTTATGGTGCCAAGAATATCTCTTTAAATACTTTGGTACTATTCAATATAATTGTTAATAACACATATATTTAGAACCACTATATAATGTGAGGCCACACCACCCAACACCACAACACTCAACACCACAACAGAGGTGAAATAGCCATTTCCTATATTTCTGATATATGCATTGCATGTTCAGAGCTAGAATTACTGTGATATATTTCTATATATTTATACCTTGCACCTGTACCTTAAAAATGAAACTATACAAACTAAACAATCAAATCAGACATTACCTGTTTCAGTGATTTTTAGTTTTGTTCCATTTTTTTTCCAGGGAGATTAAAAAGTTAAAAAAAAATTTATGTATTTTTTATCATCCATCTCTAGATGTAACTGTTAAGATCAGATAGATAAACAGACAGACAAACAGATAGATAGATAGATAGACAGACAGACAGATAGATAGATCGATAGATAGAGAGATATTGTTAATACAGTAATTTCAAATGAACACAGTACAGAATAAAGTATGGAAAACCAAATGTTGCCCAAGATAGTTTATCATATTAAAAAAAAGATGTTCAACCATCCTCAGAAAGAGGGATATGTTTAATTGATATATTTCAAAAATGCCTACCAAATTTGGAGCTGCACGGCTGGAAGTACAGAGAGAACATATTCAGATCAACAAATTCCTAATGTAGTTATAATTTGTCACATTAACATAGTTGAGAAAAAAAAAACAGCCTTTATGAAGAACAAACCGAAAGAGACAGCTCAGCATAAGTATACTGCATCGTTATATCGTAAGAACATCATATGTTTTATTCAACAGTATGCACATTTAAAAAAAATATATATATATATATATATATATGTAAATTATATGTGCATAGTGTTTACAAACATGTATATATTTCATAATGGTTTAACACTATATGTAACATTTTATTGTTAATATCTTTTCATATTTCATGAATACTGAACAATTACTTTTTTACTCTTAGAAATTTTCAAGTTAGACATAAATGCATCCTTATGCTTATTGCCTATACTGCGTCTAACTCATTACTTTCTCAAACCATCTGCCATCTCTAAACAGATTAGCATGTATACGTCTTATCAACAGCAAATAAAGCTCTGTTACAAAATCAGTCGACTCCATTCAAAGCTGTCCTAATTTTGTTTCGAATTCCAAAATGACCCAGAAAACAATCGCAGTTTGTAAGCAAACATTGAAAAGCTCCGTTGCACAGGTTGTTTGTGTTTGTAGTTTAATAATGACGCTCAAAGCACATCAGCAGAAGAAATTTAACAAAATAAATAAACTTGCAAATAAGAGGTTACATTCTTGTACGTACCTAAAGTGCGTTTGAATTGTTCATATCTCCTTATTTCATAGAAGACGTAATCCTGATTAAGTTGTCTTGGGACCAGTTACAAGTCGCTTTCTCTCGTAGTCGTTAGTGAAGATCACAGCATGTTTTCAGTGTGTTAAATCTGTACGGTAGCCAGGATCTGCGCTGGCAACATCTGTAAGAGTTAAGAGAATGGCTTATGTCAGAGGAGGTAGAATGCTATGCAGTAGGAGTAGGGGAAATAAAGTGTGAAGAAGGAGGGAGGTACTTCACTTTTATTGTAGGAAGTGGTTGCAGTTGGAGGACAGCGTGTGTTTTTGCATCAATTAAAATGGGTTTACTGTCTGGAAAAATCAGTGTTTGGACCACAGTGAAAAAAAAGCAGGTTATTTGTTAATGGGGGTGGGGAATAACATGTGAATTCTAGATTAGAGCAATTAGCATACGTTGGACCATATTATGCAGGGTTTTGAACATTGATGTAACAAATAGTGATATCTGGTTATTTAAATCTATGACCTGAGATGAAATGAAATGCCAAACAAAGAAATATCTCTGGTTCAGTGTGATTTACCACTTAAGGACAGAGGCATTTGTGCAAGTTCTGACCAAAACAAAACCAAAACAAAATGTGGAATTTGCGCTATATATTTATTTAACAATAATTTACCTCTTTCATGTTAAGTGCACCCACACAGATTATATATCAATTTGTTCAGGAGAAATAGGGCTTTTATTTCACATCAAATATTTATTTGAATAAGATAAAATTAAAAAGTGTGATAAATTAAGAAATGTTGTCCTTTTCTGCAATAGTTCTGCATTATATTTTAACTGTGATTATCATAATATTGTTATTTTTTACTCCAAAAAATACACATATGTGTGTTCAGCAATGTCTCACAAGTACAACAACACCCCGATGTACAGATTTCATGGGGTTTTGGAAAGTTATAGGGTCAAATATAGGGCACAGGGCTTTCCCCTTTTCATTTCTTACAAATTGAAATTTACCAGATAGTTTTGCTTGGCACTTGAGGCCGCATGGCAGACTTGGATTGAGAATTAATTAAAAAAAAAAAAAAAAATTAGACAACACATGGTATTTAAAATGTGCTATGTCCAGTTTTTTTTTAGTAGCTACGTAGTCACAAACACTGGCCAAAGTTAGTGTTACTATTAATTTGTTGCACTTTTTACACAAAACCTGCCCTTTTACTAATGATATCATTGTCATTAAACGTCTTACTGCTCTAAAATATGTTTTTCTGGATGGCTAGCTTGTGGTTTGTGAAAGATTTGAAGAAACCATGATTGCATCACCACACTTGCAGATGACATCAAGCATGGTGATGTCAGCAGTGTGGTGACGTCAATGGTACACCAGGTGGTAGCAAACGGCAGAATAAGTGGGTTTTGCACAATTTCCTATTGTGCTTTTTACTTGTGACTGTGTATAATCATGTGGTTTTAAATCTGTATAAATTAAAATACTACACTACATACTGCTTTATCTCTTTTTGACATGTGCCTACATGCACTACTTTCTGTACAGGAAATATACCCTGTTTTTTAAATGTATTTACCCTTCATAGTGATAATAAGAGAACATATTTAAACACACAGTGCCAGAGACATTTGTTTGGTTGGTGTTTGCACTTTTTTGGAATCTGGAGGAATTCCAGTTTACTTGGCAGCACAACTTTGCATATTAATGCTCTGTTTTAAATTTCGACACATTCGCACTTTGTATAAAAAGAGCACTTTATTGGCAATTATTTGGACTATGAGAAAAATAAAATGGCAATGTTGTTTTTGACAATTCTGTCCTTACTCAGTCTGTCATAGAGAAGCAGTTATATCTTCCATGGCTTGTCAAGCAAGCAGTCTAGGCAATGTATCAACTTCATGCAACTAGAACTTTAGGACACGTTAGGAATATTCAAGCAGGGGGGTAAGGCTGCGAGTGCCATGGGGACTGCTGGTTTTGGTCAAAAACTTGAAAACAGTATGACCAAAAACTGGACAAAGGCACACACAATCTATTGGTACCATAACCACTACATTTGCATGTTGTGGTTATGGTGCCTAGCCCACTCTTTAAACAGCTCAAAGAATATTTAGCTGCTTCTCATTGAAGATGGAGTTTACAATATTTAGTAAATAACTGTGTTATTGGTTATTGGTTGTGAACAACTGGGAGATGGCACCCATGGCCACTGCTTTGGCATTTAGAGTGGCACTGTCACCGTGAAAGACCCCCAACAATGACATAGCCACAGGGGGTCTGGTGGTCTGGGAGGGCAGGCAAAGGTGAGTTCTACTTACCTGAACATAACCCTCACGGGTGCTACCATCCTTTTCCAGTTGATTATTTTCTGCTCCTGGTGCTTCACCTGCCAGGAGCCAACATCACTGCTGTACTTTTGCATATGCACAAGAGTATAACAGAGAGTGACACCGCTGTGGGCTGGGGATTGACACATTTTGAAGGCAATATCTCAATTGAGTGTCAAGGAGTGTCAGGCGTAGGAAGAATACTGAGACAGTGTAGTCCTTACTTTGTCTATGTATATCTCTTGACTGGGCTGGAATTTCAGTGAAATTCCCGCACAATCAATATGAATATTTCCTAAAGATTCTGTCTTAATGAAATACTCGTATTGCAGGGAAGGGGGTGACAGAGTTGCTTTAAAGGAACACTATAGGCACCCAGACCACTTCAGCTTAATGAAGTGGTCTGGGTGCCAGGTCCCTCTAGGGTTAACCCTGCAGCTGTAAACATAGCAGTTTCAGAGAAACTGCTATGTTTAAAATAGGGTTAATCCAGCCTCTAGTGGCTGTCTCATTGACAGCCGCTAGAGGAGCTTCCGCGTTTCTCACTGTGATTTTCACAGTAAGAAGACGCCAGCGTCCATAGGAAAGCATTGAGAATGCTTTCCTATGAGATTGGCTGAATGCACGCACGGCTCGTGCCGCGCATGCGCATTCAGCCGATGACGGGAAAGGAGGAGGAGAGTCCCCAGTGCCGAGGGAGCCCGGCGCTGGAAAAAAGGTAAGGGATTAACCCCTTCCTCACCCTAGAGCTTGGCGGGCGGGGGTCCCTGAGGGTGAGGGGGACCCAAGGACCCTATAGAGCCAGGAGAACGAGTATGTTTTCCTGGCACTATAGTGGTCCTTTAATGCTGATGATCTTCTTTGGATTAAGGTTATTATTATTATTATTATTATTAAGGTTGGCATGTTATTCATGAGTAATATATCAACCCAGCTCTAGGACTAATTCATGGAGGGTACCACTGTAATCTGGCAATTTATCTGGGTCTTACTGGGTGTCTGCAGTCCTACGTCTTGCTTCCATGATTGTCCTATGGAAGAATCCAGTTAGTTCTACCGAGCTATGTAGGGCAAAGCAGGACTAGTGTCACTGGCTGAGAGCATTGGTTGAGTGCTTTCAGCCAGTGAGTGAAGTCATGTATCGGCTTTGCTTAGGCTGCAACAAGACATTGCTTCTCCTATAAAAAAGATAGGATGAAGCACACCTGGGGAACCCAGGTAAGTAATTCAACATATGAAAATTGTATCACAGATTACACTGGGGATGGAATCAGGGTTCTCCTGACACTCAAGTGGTTATGGTGCTTGTAGTGTTTCTTCAATCGATGCAGAAATGCATTTGCTAAATACTAGTGGTTCACATTGAATTTCTTCACATGCGGGTCTTGTTACCTGCCCATCTTGCAGCATCATTTGCATTTTCTTTCAGCTGTAATAGGGCAGAACATTCCAAACCTGTATTTTTTATTGACACAACTATAGCTTGTAACTATACCTGTTCCAACACATTGTCAGGTGACATATGTGTGTCACATTCTAAGGCAGCCTATTGATGCAGAATGATGATGTACATTCTCAGGACTATTTATTCTGTGTCCATCTCTGGGTAGTTGCCCTTTTTTGGTTCCTGTTGTCCTTAATTGAGTTTTGTGTCTTGTATTGTGATTTAGTATAGACCCAGCTTATTTAGCATTTATTATGAATTCATCTATCCTGACCTTGGCTTGCTTACCTTATTAGTGTACCTCTGGCAGTCCTAACCTTGGCTTGGCCCTGATACTGTATGCTTACTACTTCTGGAGTACTTTACGTTAAGCCTGGTAATACAAGACTATCTTTATGGTCTATATTATCTTGGAAGGGCACTGTTTTATATTACTCAAAAACAGATTGCACCAGATAATGAGTAAACTAAGTCCAATAAGGCCAAAATATTCTTGGGAATTTCCTGGCTGGAAATCATCCAGGTTTATATTGGTGGGACGCATATGTAACAAAACAGAAAAAAAACAATAATAGTGTAGATAGTCAAGTACTGCATGTAAGACACACAATAAGGATATGGTGTGGATTCACACTCACATTTGATAGAGCTATAGACCAGCTCTGATTAAAAAAGCATACAGCGGTATAATCCCCACTGATGGATATGTAGCTTTTGGAGGTTAGTCTCACAAAAACAGCTAAAAGTAAATGCTAGTTTTACTCACATTTAGTAGAGCAGTGACACCGCTCAAGTGATAGCGGTGGTAGAATTTCTTTTATCTATATCTTGTATCATTTCAAAGGACACAGAGCCAGCAATTAGTGCTTTCCTATACCTGCTACCAATACTAAAAATAGATTGCAATTACTATAGTACTGGAACCCAGCATGAACTAGGCATCGATAGTGATTTAGGAAATAGGACACGCCAACAAAGTTTGTTTTTCTTTTTGTGAAATTTCTTTCCTATAAACACAAACTAGGGACACATCAACCTAGATGACAAAAACCTGACTCTCCATAAATGGTTTTGTGTTTGGCAGACGTACATTGCAAGGAATTCAAAGTGAATTTCAAATTGAAGGTCTAATTAGCCGATTTGAAAGCATAGCTGACTGGAATAATTTTTTCTGTGTCAGCTACTAGTGACCTTAAATTTAAAATTCACTTTGCATTTACTTCAATTCCTCATAGTGTGTGAATTATTATGACCTTGGCTTAACAAGCTATTCTGTTATCTGGGATTCAGAACTTTGGCTTTTTATATTATTACTTCTTTGGAATCGAGACCACAGCTAGTGCCATCAGTTACTCTTCTATTTCAGATGTTTTTTGCTTAGAAATACTGTGATGGTGAAATATTGTTTTAATCCCCGACACCTCTAAAGACCAGTAATGCAGTTTACAGTCCACCTCTTTTTTTCAGAATGGCTCCTTGACTTTTCCCTCTCTGTAGTGATATTGATAGATACATACATTATTAGTACAACCCAGGACATATTTCAAGACTAGAGAAATGCAATTGCATTGTTTTAGATAAAACACTTTTTTAAAAATTAATAAAGTTAGAAGAAAGGTTATGGGAAGGTACATTATTAAGATCCATTAGATGTGATCACAGCAACCAGCTGTTTGAAAATAGATATGAGCAGGGAAAGGACCAATTCATAAACTGTTAAACAATAGCTAAAGATTGTTTAATTATAGCTAAATCAGTGGCAAATGCTCCTGTAATAATGTATCAAAGCTTAATTCAACTTGTATAGCAACACACAAGAAAGGTTATTCTGATTATTTCTCTGCTGCAATTAACTAATGAATCTGTATTATTGTCACTAATCTGTGTTCAAACAGTTGTATAAATTATACATAAGGGTTTAGCTGAGGTCTACGCAGCTCAAGAAGGAAAGATTATGGATTGTACTTTCAAACAATGTGACAGATTGCTTATAATTATGTCTCCATCAATTTCCCTAAACCTGACTTTATTCATAATGATAGAAATTCCCACTAATTAATAACATACCAGAATTATACATTAACATGTTAAGGCTGCATTGTTGGTTGTATAATAAGACTAATGAGCTTGTGAGTTGTTAAAGCGTGGTTCTTCGTTAATCGCCAAACTTAGTGTTGTTGAGAATATTATCTTTATGTCCCAGGTGTGTCTGGCGACAGAGACTTGAAGTCAATAAAAACGTCTGCTTTGCAAACAACAGAGAATATAAAAATCCATAAGTTTGTCCTTTTTATTCCAGTATTTCTACTTTATTCTCTTGTCGAACCTCACACGATTCTAAATCCATGCACAACATTTATTTGGTTAAAATGTCAGTATTTATTTTCCAGGTCTTATATGTCAGACTTATGTAGCGTAAATTATTCCGGTATATGGCAAGACATAGTCCAAATAAGCTATTCTTATTGTACGTGACCACATAATCAATTGGAACTTTACACATAAAAGATAGTATTGGGCAACACTTTAATAAAAGATTAGAAATATTTTGTTTCCACTCGATAAAGCCCTATGTGGTGATTTTTTGAAGCATTTTAATTAACGTGATTTTGGCTACTTTTATACTGTGATTGTGCCATCTTCTTTTTTTTTTAATTGCTTTTTTATTTTTGTCTGGCATCCTGTTCATCACTCCAGAGAGGATCTCATGAAAGAATCCTAGGTGGGAATTATACCACTCATGCCTTATTTATTGAGCGGTGTGTCTGCTCAATTAAATGTGAGTCCATTTATTTATATTTAGTACTCCTGGTTTAGTGTACACAGTGAGCACTATTTTTGTAATTTTTTGTCATTTTTGGGCTACAGTATTCTACAAGTGGGGATTATACCACTGTACACCCATCATACTAGAGCTGGTCTGAGCTCTATAAAACTATATCAGTATGGTTCCGTATAGAAAAGGATGAAAAGACTCCTCTATGGGATTTGGCTGCTACCTTTGCAAGTTTACACACTGACTTTGGACGTTTATATTTGCAACTAGTGATGTCCCGAACTGTTCGCCGAATGGTTCGCCACGAACGGTTCGCCACGGACTCATCATTGAGTAAACTTTGACCCTGTACCTCACAGTCAGCAGACACATTCCAGCCAATCAGCAGCAGACCCTCCCTCCCAGACCTTCCCACCTCCTGGACAGCTCACTAAGAATGCAGCTTCACAATGGATGCTGTCCAGGAGGTGGGAGGGTCTGGGAGGGAGGGTCTGCTGCTGATTGGCTGGAATGTGTCTGCTGACTGTGAGGTACAGGGTCAAAGTTTACTCAATGATGAGTCTGTGGCGAACCGTTCGTGGCGAACCGTTCACGAACCGTTCGGCGAACAGTTCGGGACATCACTATCTGCTACTTGTTCTTTGTTTATTTGTTTTAGTGTTTTAATATTTTAAACACATTTGTTCACAATTGGCGCAACCTTTTCCTGTTTTGCCAGAAATCTTAGGCCTCGATTTAATATAGTTGGATAAGCTATTCAAAGGATTTCATATTTTTGGAAAAAAAATTGTAAAATTATATCATATTCCTGAGATAAAATATGCTGTTATATTTTGATACAGTCATATATTATTATATAAGATATTTTTTAAATTTTTTCAATTTTTATTTTAATGTTTATTCAGAAATATTAAATCAATTGACTAGCTTATCAAAAAATATTAAATAAAAAAATACCAAAAGATTAAAAAAATAAATATTTATCATAATTTTAAATTATTTTAAAAATGTATCCAAAAATATTAAATTATTTGGTAAACTTACCCAACAATAGTAAATCGAGGTCTTAGTTTGTAATGAAGTTGATTAATGAGAAGGTAAATGATAAAGGTGAAGTAAAACATTTTGACATGGTGGCTTAAATTGCAGACCCCTGATTTTTAAGCAGGATTAGCTCACACTTGTGATACATGTACCAAGTTTTGACAAGGAGATCCTATAAGAGTAACTTAGTTGTATGTGCCTTATAATTTCTAGTTGACCTATAAATCTATACATGCCTAACTAAAAAATTGCCAAAAGTTTGTTCCAAAAAGGAGGAACCACATAATAGATTGGAGAGCCTGGGATTACAAAGCTTCAGGTAAAACTAAAGGGCACCCTAAATAATAAAATTGTGTAAGCACTAAGCTGAAGGAAAACTAAAAGATCATGCACTCACATATAACCAGTGCTTATTGTTGTGGAATAATTCCTTTATTAATTGCTAGGTTAGATGTGAAGTGGCATGTCCACTAAATGTCTCAAAGGAAGGGAGTAGGTAAATCATAACAGGAGATAATGCATAAATATGTAGCCTGTTAGGACAGAGGACAGAGAATGTTACAAATAAAGTAACCAACAAAATAACACTCTCTTCCCCTAGTAGCAACAATGTCTCAGCCATAGAGACACATAACCAAAAACTGCACTTAAAAGTATGGGACTGCCAGGGCTTAATGATTCCTGCACAAATAAATAAACAAAGTTCTGAGTGAACCAGATATCTAAATAATTAAATATAACACACTGGCTATGCTCAGATAAAGTGAATTCCAACCATAAGATCACTGATATGTGGTTAAATAATGCCTATTCTAGCTGTGAAAAACTTTGGGTGCACTGAATATAGTAACCCCTGTTGCGATCCTGCACATTGCACAAATCCTACAAGTTAAAGAAAAACCTCTCCTGCTGAATCAAAAGCAGCCCAGTCGGGTTTATGATGCCTGAAGATTTAAGAGGCATGCATTAGGGCTAGCGCTAGAGATATATCCCTCAGCGATCCTCAGAAATACTGTGTAAAACGAAGGCTGAGTCTCAAGTCCGCTGCTCCAATCCGCCCGCTGCCTCCTAAATCAGAGACTGACTAAATAATAATTATTCCTTGAATTCTAAGTCCTACATAACTTCCCCCAACACCACGCCAAAATCTAAAGTGAACAGTTAGCGTACAAGACGCCCAACGCGCGTTTCGGCGCTGCTAAAATGTGCCTTCATCTGGGGCTAGTGTAAACCACCCCCCCTCCCTGGGCCCTTTTAAATATCTGCGCCAAATGACAGATACACACCCCTAAAAGTATAATCCGCCAATCAGATTGTAATGGGGCGTGGAACATAACTCAATGTCTGCCCCTTTATTTACATATACTGGGGCCAGCAAAAGAATGTCCAAATAAATAAAAACACATGTGTGCAACATCTCCAGGGAATATTTTATCCCTTGGATCGTGGAAAAACCACACATAGTCATAATCCATATAATGGACAAAATTCACGTACCATGGTACATATAGATGTTCCTAAAACCCTCCCTGAGAATTACGTATCTCTGAACCTTGGAGATGCTATCAAAAGAGGTAACATGTACACAAACTTAGGTAGTGATTTATCAATAAAACAATAATGTTACATTAACTTTCATTATGTGTTCTGTCATTTGAAAGACAGCCGAAAAATAAAAAATAAATAATAAAATAACCTCATTACTCATTATAATGTATACACCGGCATGGTAATCGAGGAAAAAATGAATAAATCCTATGTATAAGCTCCCATGTGTCAGTGTCCCCAATTTAGTTAATCAATATTGTAAAAAGTATAACCTCTTAGTTAACCCTTGAGGTATAGGGCAAAATTGGATGTCAGCCTTTTGTTGCTCTTATTGAGATCACAGGGGTCATGCTAGATATGCCAAAAGTGACCCCTATCATGGAGATCGCAACTCGAATCCCAGTAGTTGCGGTACACACGTCCCAAATGTGCCAAAAGTTAATATATGCACATACAGCGAAACCACACAGATGCTTCGATCTGTTAGGGGCTTCAAAGCCCCACTTTACCTATGACTAGTGTGTGGGGGAGACTAAAGTTAGGCTAAGAGACTGCCCCAATTATTATGATGAGGAATAGTATTAAAGTAATAAGATAAATGGCCACGAGGAGGGGAATACATACTCTAAAAACTAAATTAAAAAATTGCCTTATAATGCATGTGCTTAGATACTCCGTTATCTCAGGTATATTTTCATTTTTAGAGTAATAAAATTATTTATCCAAATCTGGCTGTTGCTGTTTTATATATATTTTTTCTCTTCAAAATGTTTTCCTTTTGAAGATATTGTATACATGTATGGACTATTTCATTGTACACAACTAAGAAACTTTAAACAGAACTTGTCATTATACTAAAAATAAAAACATAGCAAAATATCTTTAATTATGAATATATATCACACAGTAGGCAATTCTATAAAGTTATTTTTGGATTTTCTTTTATTAGCCGCATGTACTGTTTAATACTGATTTAGAAATGTAAAATCAATTTTTAACTGATCACACCTAAAATCCTCCAAAATTGACTTTTGTTTAGTTTTTATTGTGTAATCACCGGAAAACAAACCTTTGTTGAGATTTGGCAGGGCTGACATATGAACTACATACAGCATCTGTTCCAGCTGTTCAAACACGTTAATCTGAGAAGGTAGACTACCCTAATTAAAATTTCTTAAACGCCGTAGGTTAAAAATGTACAAATTAACACATACGTGTCCCCCTGTGGCAGATTTTGTTTTATATTATTTGTAAGCACTTTATATAATGTATTGTTTTTCAAAATTACAAACTAAGGCTAATGAGCTCCTTAATAAACTAAAAAGTTTAGAGGTCATATACGAACACTTCAACTCTTAAATGGTGTTCTGTACATTTGTGTTGTCATTTGGAAATACAATACTTCTTTGCATTGCAGTGTTACACTGGTTTAAATACAAGTCACAATCACAAAACAAATAAGAAAGAAAATAGATAAAGTAGCCCAACCAGCAAGTAAAAGTAGATCATAGAATTAATCTACTGAATAAAAAACAATGAGAGCAAAGCCTCCCTCCCCCTCACTCAGTTCTGAAGTTACTAGGTGACACAAAGTCAAAAACACGTCCACTTTTAGCAAACAACAAACACATGTAACAAACATTTAACAAACAATGAAGACAAATTATGCCCCAATAATACCAAACCAGCCAGAACCAAAAGGTTTCGAGTATTTGGCCACAGAATATAAGCTCATCTATTACAACAATGCACCCAAGAAAAAATGAGAAGCTATTTTAGTCTAGCTGCATTGCAGTGAAAAGAGTGCTACACACACAGACAACAAGACAGTGTTTCTAAACAGATCAGGCTTCCCAAAACTCCGGCCGTCCAGATGTTGCTGAACTACAACTCCCATGATTCTAGGAATGAAATAGATAGGCTGAGAATCATGGGAGTTGTAGTATAGTCTGAGTTAGATGGTCAAGTCCTCTCCATAAAGTAATCCTGAGTGTTGGTTTGTTGTCAAAGACCCCTGGTTGTGTAAATGTGCAACAGACAGCTGTGTTCTGAACCATTATTTTCCATGTGCAACTTTATTGCTCAGGAGTGAAGTTCTAAGCAATTTCAGAATTCGTCTCTCACTGCATATATACATCACAAGCAGATAGGGGCAAAGGGATTAAATAAATACATTAGTATTATTTTATTATTTTGGGCATTTATATAGCACCAACATGTTCCGCAGAGCTTTACAATATTCTAAAAGGGGGATATTCTACAATAAATGAGACAAGTACAAAATGTTACAGGAACAGTAGACTGACGAAGACCCTGCTCAAACAAGCTTAGAGTCTATAGGAGGTGGAGTATAAAACACAGGGGATAGCAATCAATCAAGGTGGAAGTGAAGCAGAGCTGGAGGAGAGAGTAGAGTGCTGCCCTTTAAGAGAGAGCAAGGGACAGGTATGTGAAGTAGAGGTTACCATGGGAGGCCGTAAGTGTTCCTGAAGATATAGGTTTTGAGGCCCTTCTTAAAGGATATAAGACTAGGGGAGAGTCTGATACATACATAATTTTGTTTTGTTTTATTTAAGAAGGTAAATGTGGACTCTCACACTCTCACAATGCTATGTATCTACGCCTTCTGCCCACTGAAACAGGCATCCTTAAAAATAAAAATGGCACTATGAAATGATGATGCTTGTTTGTAAGATACATATAAGCTTGTGTGTTACATTTTTAAATTATTGTGCACTTCACCATTAGTGCTAACTTTGTGAATTATTGTTTTGAAGCAATCTTTTCACTTTCTCACTTCTGCTTGAATCTGAAGAGTGAATGAGTGGACAGAGAAAGACCTACTAATTCATAACGCAAACATCAGTTTGTCTCTAGTTCCATCATTGTCTGCATCACAGAATCCTAACGTGGCACATAACAACATATATCTGTAACACCTAATATAACACATAACATGACACATATATAACACATACTATTTCAAAACAAAACAGAACAAGTTTAAATATTTAAAGGAAACCTATAGTGCCAGGAAAGCAAGCAGCAGGAAATGCTAGCAGTATTAGCAGTAGAAAGAGGGAAGTGCTCATGCCATGGTACAGAACATTGGTGAGACCTCCCTTGGAGTATTGTACGCAGTACTGGAGATCATATCTTCAGAAAGATATTGATACTTTGGAGAGAGTTCAGAGAAGGGCTACACAACTAGTTCATGGATTACAGGATAAGACTAATACAGAAAGGTTAAAGGATCTTAACATGTATAGCTTGGAGGAAAGACGAGACAGGGGGGATATGATAGAAACATTTAAATATATAAAGGGAATCAACACAGTACTAAAGAAGACTATATTTAAAATAAGAAAAACTACCACAACAAGAGGACATGGTCTTAAATTAGAGGGTTGAAGGTTTAAAAATAATATCAGAATGTACTACTTTACTGAAAGGATAGTGGATGCATGAAATAGCCTTCCAGCTGAAGTGGTAGAGGTTAACACAGTAAAGGAGTTTAAGCATGCGTGGGACTAGATGGGCCAAATGGTTCTTATCTGCCGTCACATTCTATGTTTCTATGTTTCTGTGGGTTCCTGTGACACTTGAAGTCCTCGTGTATAGCATGAGGATGGCCAGCATCATTTAGGTGACCAAAAGTTGCCTTCAAGTATGGAAGTCCCGCTAGTGGCCACTAGAGGAGGAGTTAACCCTTGCAGGTAATTATTGTAGTTTATTAAAAACTGCAATAATTACATGCTCAGGGTAAAGGATGTTGTGACACTGCACCAAGACCACTTCAATGAGCTGAAGTGGTCTGGGAGCCTATAGTGTCCCTTTAAGTAAGTTAAGTAATGTCTTTATGTAAAGTTCCAAGAAAACTATTCAATTCCTTCCACAAAATGTTCCTTAGATTTGTTTGGGGTAATACAAAAATTGAGGATTTTAGTTAAAAATTTTGGAAATACGATGAAGGTTTTTTTTTTCCAAATATTATTGATATGGCTGATGCTATAATGTTTACACATTATTTAGCTTGTGAAACTAATAAACAATCATCAGTGCCATGGTATGCATACGAAATAGCAAGCTGTGATAACAGAGATCCTTCTCTGCTATATTGATGGTGAAAATTCACTTTTAAATACATTTTTATATATCACAGATAATAAAACATATTATCCAAACTAAATAAAACAATTTATAAGTAAAAAGAAAAAATCAGCAGATATGGTAAAATGGGACATAGATATGGGAGGGAATTATTGTTGTAAGTGTAATGTAGGTTCTTTTATCCATTTATGGTGAAACTGTAGGGTTTAAAAAAAAAAAAAAAAAATTATGGTAAAAAAACAGATCAATATAGATGTCCAACAGTTCCTCTTTCGTTTAGATCTACCAATTAATTCTAACTCTAACAACGTATTACTTATAAATATTATGATGGCTGTGAATATCGGCTTAGCACGTTATTGGAGATTAAATTAATTATTGAGCCAAAATAAAATACAGATTGATTGAAATATGAAGAAATATGGTCTCACTGGTCATTGTTTAGATCATGCGCTATCCCTCCTAATCTACTATGATCCTCAACCCCTTTGCTGTCCATCTTTATAATAAAAAATGATATTAAGTTTATATTAGCTATACCTAATCCACTTAATGGTTTGAATGTTTTCCCCACGCCATTTATAATGTTGTTTTAGTCATTATGTTCTTTTGTCTGTAATTTGTACTGTTGAATGCAACGAGGTATGTTGATGTTATGTTTGTAGGTATGTTATACACAAAATATGTTGGAATAATATTTGCACTATGAATTTTTCAATAAAAATTATATTTAAACAAAAAAAAAAAACAAACAAAAAAACAGAACAAGTGCACATTCTTACACAAGCCAGAATGTTTAGTTAGCTGCCAGAAGACACCTATTATTTATGGAAATTACTTGTGGAATCTGACTTATGTATTTGTACATTTGAACACTAAGCCATTATCACTAAGAACAAAGGAACACCAATTTAGATAGATCCTGAACTAACATGCATCTTCAGGTAAGTATACCTCTGGTCTATACATTGTGCTAGGGAAATATTTGCAAATATATAGATTACAAGATGTACTTATTTGAACATCATTTCCTCTTTCCCCATAATGACTTACTGGAAAGGTTTTTGTCCTGTCCCAAAATGATGAAAGTGATGCCCTCCATGTCTAGAATATAGACAGTTTATTGAGTATATCATAAAGAGACCAGGTGCTGAGCACCTCTTGACCTCCATAAATGGAGTCTTTACCCTTGTGCCAATTTCATTCGAAGAGAGTGGTTACTAAATGAGCAATTTGTAAAAAATAAGGACATGTCTAAGCTTGGCTCTCCAATCAGGCAGCCTTGTCTTCCTATATCAATTTTGTCCAAGTTTTGTGTGTGCCATCTTCATGCCACACATACAACTTGGACGGAACTCACCAAGTACTTGAATGTGAAATTGTAAATCAGACCTCATAGACCAGAATAAGACATTCCCGTTTCAAGCATTCCTGACTAGTGTGTAAAAGAGCACTACAACTACTAAACAGTGTTTTATCTTATAATTTTCAAGCTCTGAGTTATTTATTGCATTCTTTTTTTAAATTCTATATTTTTTCTGTCAAGCGATTTACAGACATGCATGGAGTGCCACAACAGCACACAAAGGCTTATCAACAGAGATATCTTGGCAAATATATTTGCACATTTTTTACAATAAACATGTTGAAATAAAATACGTTAGAAGATAGAGAAAACATAAGTGGTAGATAAACTGCCTGACAGCATTGTGTGTCGATTTAAGTGATCTGAATAATAGTGATAACACTTGAGTGTCAGAGGGGATATATCAAGGGAGGTAAACAGCTCAAGAATGCAGACTGACTACTTAATATTGATTACTGTAGAATAATACCACCAAGTGGTGAAAGTACTGCGCTAAATTCGTGGACAGCGATGTGTGTACTAAGTGAAGGATAGGTATGTTCACTCAATTCTGTAGTTTGTAGCTGAGGTGCATGGGTTAAAGTGGGGACCTTGCTAATAGCCTGGCTACTCTCTCAGTCCACATAGCCCCTTACAGGTAGTCCCCTCAGCCTATGCCTGTAGTGATCAGACTGAGTCCATGCAGGTGCAGTGGTGCTTTCATGTCTCCCGTGGTGCCGCAGTGTGCAGTGTCACCATAGCGCAAGGTGTTATTAGGATTCAGCTCCCAATTTCCACAGGCCCTCATCTCATTCCCTGGGAGAGAGTCTTGGGATCCCGGGCAGTGTTGTGTCACCCTGGAGCGTGGACTACAGGAGTGTACTTGTACCTTCCTGGTTCCCCACCTAAGAGGGAGGCACTGAACTGGAGCTCTAACTGAAGGTTGTGCCCTATGTGCAGGTGGCATAGGTAGCTGTTGTCGGATTTCCCAACCACTCCAAATTTTCTGACACATGGCATGGAACCACTGCTGGATTGCTGCCTCCCAGCATTCGAGTGATGCCTGAGCATGGATAGGATTGGCGTTGGCCACTTTGGAATAGCTATGTGTGAGCCTGCTTCACAAAAGTCTCCCAGGAGCACTATAGCAGTGAGTGCACACTTTGGTGGAGGCCAGGATAACCCCCGCCAGCCTAGAGGGGGCGAGTACGGAGTTTGGAGGAACTGCAGGATACAAAGCCTGGGTCGCCCCGGACAGTGGGTTCGGGTGCTTCTCTCTCCAGGGAATATCAGGCCACAATGAGATGGAGGCCGCAGCCATCGATTAACAGGCGTGGCGAATCTGGAAACCACTCCACTTTTGCCCCAGCTGTGCTAGAAGAGGGTATCTTTGTGGGAATGTCCAGGAGCAAGGTATATATATCCTTAAAAATGCTTTTATGTCAAACATAGTCAGGAGCTTGAGTTGCCAGCGACCTTTCAGCATGGAGTCCGAGTCCCGTCCCCCTTTTGCATTATTTTTAATGTATTACCTATACAATGCGATAAAAATGGATTTATAAATTTAAACCATAATCCCTGTTTAAAGTCTAAAACCAACTCAGCATAGTACCACACAGAATGAATACAATATCAGAGAACTGTTTCCATATTGAAATGTTATTGATGTATGTCACGTGATGGGTTCCTTTCATAGTGTATACTATATTAGATTTTGTTTAATTTCACCACAAACTGTTCCAGGGACACCTGAATGAAATGCTTTATAATATAGCTTTATTATTTCAGCTTAGTACAAGTAGCAAACATTCTCTACGGCAAGGATTCAACATTATATTGTGTTTTAAAAACATTGAAAAATGTGTTTAATTAGCTAGAATACGATTATTTGATGTTATGTTCTTCAGTAGAGACGAAATCTAAATTGCGAATAATAATTTCTAAATGTGAATATCCTCTAGCGGATTTATATTGCGTGCCGTCACTGTGAATTTTATTATCTGCCTTCCTGTACTCATTTTTATATTCAATAGAAAATTTGCTTCTATTTATCCCTTGTTATTTGGGAACTACACATTGTATGCTTTAAAGCATTATCATGGAACAATATGATTTTTAAAGTGAAATGCTATGTATGTATACTCATATATACACAGTATCATTAAAAAGCTGAAAACTTGCTTTATTTCACAGTTGATAATATTTTATGTTGGAAGCAAGCATGGTTTAAAGATGAAAGATAAAAACAACCAAAAAACTAAAACACATAAAAACAAAAGATATATTAAAGCAATCCTCTGCAAAGAAATGAAATACATGATAACTCAATATAATGCCCAATCACAATGCTTCAATCCCTTTAAAAGTGCCACATAATTTTAGATACGGCTATGTTTACATTAGGCAGTCGGTATGCCTTTCGTGGCTGTCAGACAGCCGCTGCAAGCAATTCCCATAGACAAACTCCAGTCTTTGAAGTCTACCACTTTCGGTGACTTCATACCTCGTTTAAACGCTAATAATTCTTCTCAAGTGTTGAGGCAATGCTCCTCTCTGAGAACTGGAACTGGCCCGAGATCACCATCATTGATAGACTTATAGCATGTGGAGCACTTTCTGTGATGAGATCGCTGAATTAAAGGTTACTTTATCTTCTTTTTTTACAATCCCAAAAGAAGAGCCTGAATCAAATAGTTAAAAGTAACACTCAATCATTATGAATAAATATATTTATTGATAACATTAGTGTGTTCCTTTAAAGGAACCGTGTGAGGTCCTCAGCTCTTTTCCACCTGCATGCTGCCATTTAAGTAACCATTGGTCGGGAGCACCAGGAAAAGGAGAGTAATACTTGATCTCTAAGCAATGACTAAAGTTATTTTTGGAAACACCCCTTAATTCTTCACAAATTCTTATTTTCTGGAAGAAATTGCTCAAAGGATTTTGCTTATTGTCAACACTAGAAGAGATAATATATTATAAGAATATTTCCAATATTGTTAGTGTATCACTAGGACAGGTTACGTAAGATTTAATGGAGGTAAATTAAGAAAAGTTCAGAGGAGTTTATGTGTGTTTCTCATCCTTGAGCAGGAAGCTGTCACAAGAAGTACAAAGAATAAATAAACCAATCATATGCTTGGATAGACTTTCTTTTTTATATGCCATGGCATTATTAGTTCTGAATTTCTCAATACATAACATGCATCTCCATGACAGTAGTTTTACAGTAGATCTGAGATACCCTGTGCAAATAGTGTGATTTGATGCAATGATTATTTTACCAAAGTAAAGAAAGCCGTTGGCTACTTTAGCAGATTTTTTTGACTTCTGTCCCCAACTTCTGAATGTCGCATTTTGTGATTTGTTTGTCAAACAATGAGTTTGCAAACAAGTTAAAATTTAGGGCAGAGCAATTGTGCAGCAAAATATCTCCTACACGCTAGGATTCAATTTTTTCTTCCAAATTATACTTTTTTTGTTCTTAACTTTGCAAAATATTTGCTAACCTTACATAACTCAGTTTTCAGGGACTTAAACACTTTGAGTGTCATTACAGTACATACCAATTTGTGACTGCATGGAAAAGGAAGTTCTGCACCATAAGGTGGCAGACTCAAAAAGGCCTAAGAGAACATTGATTAAAAGCTTATATTTTATCTCCGAGGTCCACTGCAGACATTGTCCCCCTTCATGCCTCGTGCAATGGAGCTTTATGTTTCCAAGCAAGTAAATGTCTCACCAGCAAGAAGATTGTTTCTTGACTTCAGAGAGCTCCTCAGAGTGTAGAATCTGATATACAATTAAATAGTCAATTTACTGTAAGAAAGCAGATCTTTGAAATCTTACAACTTACAACTACTCTTGAGCAGAAGACAAAGCATTAGGTCAAAGACCAAATCAGTAGTCCCAGACTCCCAACAAACACAAACACGAATTAGTAGTGGGCTTAATAAGTTTCTTCTAAATGTTCTATTGGACACTCCTAAAAACTGAATGTCTTGGCTAATTACCTAAGCTCATTGTTGCATTGTATTTTCCACCTAAATAGTTTGGATCCATTTTTGAAAGGAAGACCTGCATGAGATCTACCACACACTGGGCATAAATGGGGCATCAAGATTTACTTTGCCTTCTGTCACATATCTACCAAAGAGACAACTACGACATTCATCACACAGGACTCATACTTCCAAATCAGACTCTTCTTAATAGCACATTGTTACGATTCCATCTGCTGTGAAGACGCTTATCTCCAGCATGGATCCAAATGTGAAAATCACTACAACACAAATCCTAAACACCTTTTTTTATACTCATTATTATTATTATTATTATGTTATTTATATAGCGCCCTCAAATTCTGCAGCGCTGTACAATGGGTGGACAAACAGACATGTAGTTGTAACCAGACAAGTTAGACACACAGGAACAGAGGGGTTGAGGGCCCTGCTCAATGAGCTTACATGCTAGAGGGAGTCGGGTAAAATGACACAAAAAGGTAAGGATAGTATTAGACTAGTGACAGTTGCAAAAGAGGAATCAGTCAGGAGCTATTAACAGTTTAATTGTTACGCTTTTATGAAGAAGTGGGTTTTTTAATGATTTTTTGAAGGAGTGGAGACTGGGTGAGCATCTAACGGAGGAGGGGAGCGAGTTCCACAGGAGCGGTGCAGTCCTCGAGAAATCTTGAAGGCGAGCATCAGATGTGGGAGTACGGACAGAAGATAGACGTAAGTCTTCAGCAGATTGTAAGGGCCTAGACAGGACATACTTGTGTATAAGGGAGGATAGATAGGTGGGAGCAGCATTATGTAGAGATTTGAAAGCAAGAACCAGAATTTTGAATTGAGCTCTATATTTTATAGGAAGCCAATGTAGGGACTGACAGAAGGGTGAGGCATTGGAGGTGCGGGCGGACAGGAAGATGAGCCTCGCTGCAGCATTCATAAGGGAGTTCTGACACAGCCATATGATAGCTTAGTGCTAAAGCTATTTTAGCAAAAACAAGAGATGTTTGATGGGAAAAAAGATGATTGTTGGCTAGGGGACAGCCAGTAATTGCCGACTTAATACACAGATCAAGTGAGAAGTGCCCAAACAGAGGGAAAAATTAGTAGCAGTAAAAAAAAAAAAAATCTCTATTTATATACTAAATATTTAATAAATATATAAGAATAGATACATTTTTTTTTACTGCTGCTCCCTTTTTATGTATACTGGATGGAAAATGTCATATTATGTACATATTTTGCAGAACACTGAATGGCTCATTTTCCACTATTTTGGTTTGTCCAAATTGTTTTTCTGAGTCATTTGCACAGATGGAAATTGTCCACACTGACCCTCCCTGTAGATACACTTTGGAGGTATCAGTCTCATACCAATTGTTGGGGTGACTGTAATTATTCCATTGTAAATAGGTCTATTTCTTTTATAGATATCTGTAGCCCATGGCTGCATCTACGCTGGCTCGTGTATTCACAGTTGATGGTAATGCTCTAGCATTCACTATCATCGACTTAATTCTACTAGCACTCATGAAATCAAGGACACTTTCTAGACAACATCGATTCAGAATTTTTTTTAGCTTGTATTTGTATTGTGAACATTGTTGTATTCAATACTAATATAATCTTTGGTTGATGTTTACTTTTTTGCAATGTATATTTCCTTATGTTTTTCAGTGTTCAAGTTTGTTATTTTTCAAAAAAGAAAGCAAGTTAAAGATTAAATTCAAAGGAAGGTAACTTGTTAAACAAGGTTGATATTTGCATCTGGCAGCCCAGTGACCTTTCAGCTGTGTTACTATTTAATGGGTAATGTGAAATTTTAGCAGTGTATGATTGACTATCACTTGGTCACATCTTCGTCAGGTAACACAAGAATGAATGAAGGGATGGTTTGAGTATAGCCATCCTGTATAAAAAAAAAAAAAATTATGCTTTCTGACTGATATGAAGGTTAACAAATGATGGACATTAAATATGTAGTGCAGAATTTTCTTAAGTTGTGTCCATTAATGCGTGATATTTTAAATGTTGTACAGTAAGATTCCATTCTGTTATAAATAAAATATTGCAACAATGAAAAAACTCAGTTGGTTTAACTTGATGATTTGCATACAATGAATTTAGCAAGTGGTCAGATTTTGGAAACATTGATCCCAGATTTGCAGTTATACAATTTTTTTTAACAAGATATTACACAATATAAGTCATGTGACTATCTTTAGAATGATTCAGTGACATTGTTAAACACAAATAAATATATCTGCCATTCTTACCAGCTACGAGCACATAATAGCACATGGCCAAAAATTCACAGACCATTTATTCAATGCTGACCCGGGGTTCAGAGAAACTCAAGCAACGTAACCTAACTCCCCCCCCCCCCTTTACACATCTTTATCTAATCATTAAAGAAAATCCTCTCCACTCAGTTCCTGAAATTAAAATAAACATGCCAACATATGACATAGTTATTTTATTTTAAAGGAAAAATGAAGGCTTGAACAACCGATGAAATGAGCAAAAAGTTTCTTATTAATCCATGAACACTCTTCTTCTTTCCATGCATAATTGCCAATTATGTAAAAAAGCTGCATTTAAAATGGAAAATAAATAAATAAACAAACAACACAACAAACACATAGACTTAGTCAAGGGGATATTGGGCATTAGGAAATCATTTTCGTGGACTAGGAGTGATGAGGATCCACAAGCTCACCGTGTCAATTTCTCGCTTTGTCCCTATAGCCAATGGAAAGTGTTAGGCTCTTTTGATGATAAAGAGGTCCCCATTTTATTTACTTTAACTTATTTATTTTGCCAATGGGACTTCATTCATCCTTATTATAAAGTGGGAATTCAAAATTAATTATAATTGAATGTTAAATTTAAGGCTACTGTAGCCAAGCTGAAAGCATAGTTGATTAAGGCAGTGGTTCCCAAACTTTTTAGGTTCAAGGCACTCAGCTTAATGAAGTAGTCTGTGTGCCTGGTCCAGCTAGGATTAACCCATTTTTTTATAAACATAGCAGTTTCAGCGAAACTGCTATGTTTATAAATGGGTTAATCCAGCCCTCAACTCCTCTAGTGGCTGTCTCATTGACAGCCGCTAGAGGTGCTTGCGTTCCTATGAGACCGGCTGAATGCGCGCGCAGCTCCTGCCGCGTGTGCGCATTCAGCTGAAAGGGAGGAGAGGAGGAGGATTGAAGGAGGAGAGCTCCCCGCCCGGCGCTGGAGAAAGGTAAGTTTTAACCCCTTTCCTCTCCCCAGATCCCGGCGGGAGGGGGACAATGAGTATGTTTTCCTGGCACTATAGTGGTCCTTTAATATTTCAATATTTTTCCAAGGCACCCCAAGTCAAAAAAATGTCTAGGTTGTATATCTGTATAGCGCTGCAGCATATACTGACGCTATAGTGAAATGTATAGTGTTAGTGTTTGAAGGAGTGCTTGTATATAATTTTAGTGTTTTAATACAGGAGTGTCTTTGTATGTAATGTTTGCGTTTGATTGCAGGACAGAGTTTGGATGTAATGTTCACTTTTAAATGTGGATGTACATTTATGTGAAGTATTTGTGTTTGAGTGAAGGGTTGAGTTTGTATATCATTTTGTTGTTTGAATGCAGGAGTGTGTTTGTATGTAATATGTGTATTAGATTGCAGGAGTGTATTTGTATGTTGTGCTGGTGTTTGACTGCTTGGATGTATGCACATACACTACCACATACATACATACTTACATAGATATACATACACATTAACACACAGATACATATAAATTCACCGACACATACACACAAATTCATATAGACACCGACACATACGTCTTATGCGTTTTGAACTGACCCTATTACAGTCAATGCTTCGGATAGGCAACCTTTGGCACTCCAGATGTTGTGGATTACATCCCCCATAATGCTCTTACATCCAAAATGCTGGCAAAGCATCATGGGAGGTGTAGTCTAAAACATCTGGAGTGCCGAAGGTTGCCTATGCCTGGTCTATACTGAATGAGGCGGAGAGGCACCTCTTCCTGTTCAGACACACCTCCCATGCCTCCCCCCTCTGTCAGTCCTTACATTGGCTTCCCATAAGATTCTGGTACTTGCTTACAAATCTCTACATAAGGCTGCTCCAAACTACCTATCCTTACTAATTCACAAGTATGTCCTGTCTAGGCCCCTTCGTTTTGTCGAAGACCTATCTCTATCCTCTGTCTGTACTCCCACCTCTGATGCTAATCTTAAAGACTTTTCTAGGTTTGAACATTCCTTTGGAACTCCCTTCCCTTCTCTGTTTGACTTTCACCCAGTCTCCACTCCTTCAAAAAATCATTAAAAACTCACTTCTTCAGGAAAGAATATCAATTAAACTGTTAACAGCTTTCCTTCCCCGTACCATGATTTCTCTCCTGCAACTTTCATTTAAAAAAAAAGCTAAGCCCACAATGAATTATTTTCTAGCAACTTAGTTTTCTACCATACCCTTACCTTTTTTGCCACTATACCCCACTCCCTCTAGCATGTAAGCTCATTGAGCAGGGCCATCAACCTCCTCTGTTCCTGTGTAGCCAACACATATGACTATGAATACATGTCTGTTAGTCCACCCATTGTACAGCACTGCAGAATTTGTTGGCACATTTTAAATAATAATAATAGTTTTACTAATAAGTACCAAACCTTATTGAATGGGTTTTTAACTTAAAAGAGCACTGAAGGGTCAGGAACACAAACATGTATTCCTGACCCTATAGGGTTAAAACCACCACCTAGCCACCCTGGTCCACTCATGTCTCCCTAAAATAGTAAAATCTTACTTGTATTCAAGTCTGCAGCTACATGCTTTGTCCCTGTTTCCTTTAGACCTGCCCACTGCCTGCTGACATCAGCAGAAGTGGTAGCCTGATCCAATCACAATGCTTCCCCATAGGATTGGCTGAGACTGACAAAGAGGCAGATCAGGGGCAGAGCCAGCACAATTCAAACACTGCCCTGCATGCATAGGTTGGAGATACTGAATGTTTGGATGCATTTTAAGCAGCTATGACCCAGGAAGGATCTCAAACTGAGGAGTAGCCAGTGATGTTATCACTAGGCTGTAATGTAAACACTGAATTTTCTCTGAAAAGACAGTGTTTACAGCAAAACGCCTGAAGGTAATGATTCTACTCACCAGAACAAATTCAATAAGCTGTAGTTGTTCTGGTGACTATTGTGTCCCTTTAAAGGGATACTCTAAGCTCAACTTTAGTTTAATAAAGCGTTTTGGTGATTGTTAATAGTCAAATTAATAATGCCCCAGCAGTCTCACTGCTCAATTCTCTGTCATTTAGTTAAATCCCTTTTGTTTCTGTTTATGCAGCCGTAGCCACATCCCACTTGCATGTGACTCAGAGAGGCTGTGTGAGTCTCACCGAAGGAAAGGCATAGATAGGACTGCATGAACAAAGTGTTTCAATTCATAAATGGCAGATAATTAAGCAGTGAGTCTGTAGAGGCTATTGTTTATAAACCAAAACTACTTAATTAATCTGAAATCTTTTTAATCTCAATTTTGGCATTCACAAATAAAATTGTGTTCTTTTTGACGTTGTACCTGAGACAACTTAAAATAAATATTTACATGTAGATTGCTTAGTGAGAGGTCAGTCACCATGTGAAAATACAGAAATACCAATTTTAGAAAGTGAAGATCCCACTCTTTCACATTGCCAGGAATCAATCAAGGCGGTGTGTCACTACATAAACATCAAGAGACGCATGGCATATTTACAAACAAGCATCCTTGATCAAATTTATTACAAACTAGACGTTCCCTTTAAAATGTCAAAGAACCGTGTAAAGAAATGTTCCTGTTCATTTCATCCAATAGTTTCTGCCTTAATATCTTACCGATGGAAATTGAGTAATGCAAAATGAAAATATCAAACGTTAAAAGGTATTTTACACGTCTTAATTACACGGCTCATTATATCCCATTATGCATCTCCGCTTAGTTAGAGAAGAATATAGTATCACTTTTTCTTCAAACTCCTATTTTGACAAACTTGGCATTACCATAATTACTATCTAGGCGCAGACCAAATCAGGAGTGAATAATTACCAGGAAAGTGCATGATTACACATCTTGCCCTTTTATAATGGTAACAATCAAAGCTTCAAAGGTAATACAATAAAAGTAAGACTTTAGGGATATTAATGAAACAGGAGAACATGTGTTCTACATTCATAATTAGCTCTGCAGCATTGTTAACCAGTAACACCTTGCTTTGAGAGAAGCTAGAATTTATCCTGCATACGCAGTATACCAGTACCAGGTTTTTGAACTACATTGCACATGATCCTCAGCCAGTGCTATTTATTGCTATTTATAATACACTTATGCTGCATTCCCTTACCATATCTGTTATTGTGATTATTATATTTTTTATTTTCAATGGTTACATTGTGTAGGATTTGAGTGCATTAAATTATTGGACTGCCCAACCTGGACTGCAATGAAAAGCTGAGAGTGTTGGGAGTGGGTTAGCCTGGCCCTCTCCTAACCAGTTTAGATGGAATCGCATTTCAAAATCAGTTTGTTTTGTTTCTACATTACCAGTTTGGCTGAAGACGATTCACTCTAAGGGACTGTGCCCGATGCATTTTTGTCAAACAACTTATGGGTTAAACTTATATACCATAACAACTACAACGAGCTATAGTTTTCATGATGTTTAATGTTTCCCTTTAATGTTAAGTTTCGTAGCAGCATATGTCCAAGCCGGTGAATAGAAAAAAAAGTCACGAGAAAAAGTCACAACTTATACTAGGAAAATAAAGTCACATTTTATTTAAATAACATAAACAAACAAATCCAAAACATGTGTTAATTGAGAATATATTACTTTTATATACTGACAACCTAATTTACATATGAGAGGCATTACATATATGTGATTTAATAATTTTTTTAAAACAAAGTAAGCAAAATCTTTTTTAGTCAGTCATTTAGAGACAAAACATGACATGTAAAGATTGAAAACACCCTGCATAATATTGTGCCATTAAATGTATACTCTGTGTTTTGAACCCCTTAATGACGAGTGACGGACGAGGTCCGTCACTCAGGGGATTGCCATAATGACGAGTGACGGACCTCCTCCGTCACCCGTTAAAATTAACCCGCGGGGTTAATGGTGGTCCCCCTGCTGGCTGGAAATAAAATAAAATTTAAAAGTGTAAAAAAAGAAAATAATATACTTAGATCATATATATATATATTATATATATATGATCTAAGTATATATATACACATATACATACACACACATACACTGTCTAGGTGTATTTTACTATTAATATATATATAATTATATATATATATATTAATATCAAATTACACGCAGACTGATACTGATTAAATATATATATAATTATTGTTATATATATTTATATATAATATGAAAAAAATGTAAATACGCTAAAAAATAAAATTAAAAATAATTAAAAAATATATAGATGTGTGTTATTTCGTTCTAACTGTTTTGTGATATTAATATATATATATATTTATATCAAAATACACATAGAACGAAATAATATATATATATCTATATACATAAATATATACATATATATCACTATTTCCTGGCCATATCCATGGCAGCACAACAATGGGTTAGCTCCTCCCTATCCCTAATTAGACTGGATCAGAATTAAAATCAGGGGTATAAATACCCCCTCCCACCAATGGTCCCTTAGTCATTTTTTTCCTGTCCTATCCCTATAGGACTCCAGTCATTGTAGACTGTGAACATACTCTTTTCTCTTTGGCTTACCTGAGGGTTTTTACCTTCGGCCTCAAGGGAGTTCAGCCTCTCTTCCTTGGGAAGTCTCCAGTACGTGGCCCTGCGCAAAGGATATCCCCCTGGAGATGCTCCTTTAGTGACCGGGAGCCACTTGCAGTGACCCTAGGGGTAGCAAGCAAAATATTGCCAGTAAGGAACATTCCCTGCAGTAACCAAGCGGTAGCAGGAAGTGGCAGAAGAACCTCATCTACAGAAGATTCTTCTTACCTTTACCTGGCAGGCACAGTAAGTTTTAATGCATTTATTGTGTATTATTTTACTTATGGCTGTCAGGTTTTCCCCCTTCCACCTCTTTTGTATGTGCCATAGATTTTGTATTTTTTTTTTCTCCCCTTTTCCCCTTTAATTTTGAATTTACCGGGCTTGCCGCCATCTTGCCGGCGTCCTCTTGGTGCTCTGCGCGTGCGCGGACTGTGGGCGCGTCTTCCCGGTCCCCCGCGCATGCGCGGTCCGGCCGCCACGTCGTGGCTTCTTCCGCGCATGCGCGGACCGGTAGCTACGTCTGTTGCGCCTCCGCGCATGCGCGGATTAGGGGGCACGTCTTGCGAACTTCCGCGCATGCGCGGAGTATTGTGCACATGCGCGGAGTGTTCTTCCGGGTTCGCGGTGACGTCATCGGTGACGTCACTCGCCACCTTTAAAAAGGCGCCAAATTTGAACTTTCTTACCTGTTTCAGGTTGCCTGGACTCTGGGGAGCTCTTGCAGCATCTTTTGTTCCAGTTTTGTTCGATTTTTCAAACCTCCAGTTTCTGTTGCTCAGGTATGGGTTTATTTCTTAAAGGCACATTTCCCTTTTTTCACAGATTGAGTTTTTATGCTTTTTTGAGTATAAATATTTCAATTCCTTCCTATATTATGACAGGGAAGATGGACAAATCTTTCTCATCAGACTCTGAGGCTTCCATTCATAAACAAAGGTCACAATCCAAAGGTTATAGGTAAGCCATTATTTTTCCCTCTCTCTATCTAGACCAAACAAAAGAGTGCATGGTTTAATTATATTTCCCTATTATGTCAGCTCTACGGGAATTAAAGCATCCAGAACTTCCAAAGGCAAGTCACCTATGAAGAAGAGATGCGAAGCCTGCAACAATAAACCTCTGGAAGGCAAGCGTCTCTGCGCAGAATGCCTCTCTACAGCCGCAGGCACTTCCACTACTGCCCCTACTCCAGATATGATGGAGTTTATTAAACAAGCAGTCTCCCAGGGCATCAGACAAGCTGGCAAGTCCCACAAGAGGCCAAGATTCGCTGAACCCTTGGGGTTTTCTCAGGAAGAATCCTCAGATGAGTCCTTAGACTCCTAGAGGGACGGGCTATCCTCCTCTGAAGAAGAATCTTATGCCCCAGAATTCATGGAGCCTGCTCAAGTTGATCATTTAATAGCCAGAGTGCGCAAATCCTTGAGTCTCAAGGAAATTTCCTCTGAGCAACCTTCTACTTCTAGTAGATATTTTGCTGATCTGAAGAAAAAGAGAGCTACGTTTCCAGCTCATGAGACAATTAAGGAACTGATTGAAGACGAGTGGTCTAATACTCGTAAGAAACTGACATCTCAAGGCAGAGTTGCTCGTCTTTATCCATTTGAGAAAAAAGACTCCAGCTGTTGGGATTCGGCTCCCAAGGTAGATGCGGCCATAGTAAGACTGGCCAAACACACTACTTTACCAGTTGACGACGCAGGTTCATTCAGAGATCCCATGGATAGGAAAATGGATCTGAACCTCATCAAAGCTTACGTGGCTGCAGGCACAGGCCTCCATCCAGCAGTCGCTCTTACCTCAGTTTCCAGAGCTTTAAAGATCTGGATGGAAAATCTAGAGGCAGACATCCAAAGAGGCAGGAGCAGATCCAGTCTTCTAGAAAGCCTAAAAGATATAAAGCTTGCAGTAGACTTTACGTCTGACGCTTCGGTGGATCTGGTTAAAGCCTTTGCCAGAAATATGGCCCTCTCCGTGTCAGCCAGAAGGGCTCTATGGTTAAGGTCCTGGATAGCAGATACCTCTTTTAAATCTAGTTTATGTGCCTTACCTTTCCACGGCGACAGGTTGTTTGGGAAAAACTTGGATGAATGTATTAAAAGAGCAGCTGAAGGCAAAAGAGCATTTCTCCCGCAGGATTGTAAACCCAGAGGTTCCTTTCGATCCAAAAGATATCCAGACTATTTTTCCTTTCGAGATGCCAGATCTTACAAACCAGGAAGAGAGCATGGTAGATCCCAGCCTTGGAGAGGTGGACAGTCATCCAGAGGCGGTAAATCTAGAGGCACCTCATTCCACAAGAACCCCAGATCTTTATGACTGGTTTCCCCCCCAGTCAGTAGGTGTGGGGGCACGTCTGTTGCTCTTCCAAGACGTATGGGAATTATCCACCACAGACAGATGGGTGTTGGATATCATAAGAAGGGGATATCATTTAGAATTTTTCAGAACCCCTCCAGCTTACTCCTTTCAAACTACCAAATGGCCAGGAGACGCAGCAAAAAGACAGGCCTTGAAAGATTTCATCTCGACGCTCCAGGAAGGAAATGTCATCATTCCAGTTCCTCAGCAACAACAAGGTCAAGGGTTTTACTCTCACCTGTTTCTCACCAGAAAAGCTTCAGGTGGTTGGAGACCTATCTTAGACTTAAGCAGGCTGAATCGGCATCTCCTCATCCGAAAGTTCAAGATGGAATCTATTCAATCCATCATAAAGGTCGTCTTTCCACTCCAATGGATGATTTCTATAGACTTGGCAGACGCTTATTTCCACATCCCCATCGCTCCAGAACATCAGAAATTCCTTCGGTTTGCGGTGGAACAAGGGCATTTTCAATTCCGAGCCCTGCCGTTTGGTCTCAGCACAGCTCCAAGAACATTCTCCAAGGTCTTGGTTGTTTTGATTGCGGAACTCAGGAAAAAGGGCATAGCCATTTACCATTACTTAGACGACATCCTCATCTTGGCAGAAGACACAGATACTCTTCAGACTCATGGACAGGTTTGTCTCCGTTTTCTACGCCGTCATGGTTGGAAGATAAACGAGAACAAGAGCCAATTACAGCCGGTTCAGGAGATGAAATATTTGGGGGCCATATTCAACACTCTAGCAGGCACAGTGCAACTGTCTCCAGAAAGAGGTACGAAGTTGATGTACAAAGTCAAAGACATGTTGGCATCCAATGTGACCTCAGCAGAAAGATGCATGAGCCTATTGGGATCAATTACTCCACCATCGGGCTGACAAGATGGGCCCAGTGGAGGATGAGGATTTTCCAGAAGAACTTCATCCTTCAATTCAGATCGAAAAGTCCACTTCAGCCTATCAAGATACCCCCTCAGGTCCATCAATCTCTGATTTGGTGGTTACAGAAGAAATCCCTGTTCAGAGGGTTTCCATTGGGGAACATCACATGGACAGTTATTACCACGGACGCAAGCCAGTGGGGATGGGGTGCCCACCTACAAGATCAGTTTATCCAAGGGAAATGGTCCTTTCCAGTAACAGAGACTCCCTCCAACCAATTAGAGCTTCTGGCAGTTCTAAAGGCTCTAGAGAATTTCCTTCCCCTCATACGCTTCAAGTGGATCAAGATCAGATCAGACAATTCCACTGTAGTTGCCTACATCAACCATCAAGGGGGAACAAGGAGTCGGAAAATGATGTCCATCATGAAGCCCCTAATGTCCTTCTCCCAGAAGCATCTTGCGGGCCTATCAGCGATCCATCTTCCGGGAGTCCAGAATTCCATAGCGGATTACCTGAGCAGAGTGGAATTAGATCCAGGAGAATGGAGTCTGTCAAACAAGGTGTTCAAAGACATTTCTCAAGTATGGGGCATGCCACAAGTCGACCTTATGGCAACGCACAAGAACAGGAAGGTGCAGCACTTCTTTTCAAAAAGCATCGATCCCCAAGCATCAGGAAGGGATGCTCTTTCAATCGATTGGGATTTTCACCTAGGCTACGCATTTCCTCCTACGCCCCTCATCTTTCCTCTTCTGAGACGATTGAGACAGGAGAAGGTATCCATCATCCTCATAGCCCCCTTTTGGCCTCGCAGGCCGTGGTTTCCTCTGTTGTTGAGCCTCTGCAGCGCAGACCCCTGGCAGCTTCCAAATATCCGTCCCTTCTACATCAGGATCCTGTCCTCCATCCAGACCCTGCCTCCCTCAAGCTGATGGCATGGAAATTGAAAGGGAAAGGTTGAACTGCAAGGGATTTTCCCATTCTGTCATTGAAACTCTACTGCAAGCAAGGAAACGCTCTACATCTTCCACTTACTACAGAATCTGGGACGTTTTTTCCTCCTGGGCTGCATCCAACCACAGGAATATTCAGTCTATCTCCACCAAGGAGATCCTTGAATTTCTACAATCCGGTCTTGATAAGGGTCTTAGCTACAATACCCTGAAGGTACATATTTCAGCTCTTTCGGCCCTTACGGACCAGAGATGGGCCTTAAACTCAGATGTGATCAGATTTATGGCAGCAGTTTTGAAAATCAAGCCTCCTATCAAGCCCTTCGCTCCACCATGGGATCTTCCCTTGGTATTAAAGGCTCTGAGCAATTCTCCTTTTGAACCTCTTGAATCCATCTCTCCTCAGGTACTCACCATTAAGACGGTTCTATTGGTGGCCTTAGCCTCAGGTAGACGAGTGTCTGAACTCCATGCCTTATCTACGAAAGAGCCCTTTACAGTTTTTCATAAGGACAGAGTTGTTTTGCGAACTGTTCCCGAATTTCGTCCTAAAGTGGTGTCAGCTTTTCACATCAACGAAGATATAATACTCCCGGCTCTTCATTCAGAGTCTTCTACTGAGAATGATGAATCTCTGCCTTCTCCATTGGATCTTGTTCGATGTCTGTCTGTCTATCTACAAAGATCTTCAGCCTGGCGGATCTCTCAAAGGCTATTCGTTATCCCCAACGGCCCCAAAAGAGGCCTTCAGGCTTCTAAGATGGCCATCAGTAGATGGATTGTTGCCGCCATCGTTCAGGCTTACCAAGCCTCAAAGATGAAGGTTCCGGAGGGGCTCATGGCTCACTCCACGAGGTCCCTTTCCTCATCCTGGGCAGCAGCTGCTAATTTGTCACCCGAGCTGATTTGCAAAGCAGCCACTTGGTCTTCTCCAAACACGTTTATTAAGCATTACCAGATTGACGTTAAAGCCAGCCAATCAGACTCTTTTGGCAAATCAGTCTTATCCACAGTCAACTCTTCTTGATTAATTTCTATTGCACGTGTGATTTCTAATACACCAGCATTTAAAAATGTTCTTGAGTCTGTGTTTCTTTATTCCCTCCCTTGGTTATTGCTTGGGTATTACCCATTGTTGTGCTGCCATGGATATGGCCAGGAAAGATGAAAATTTATCCATACTTACCGTAATTTTCCTTTCCTGGTCATAGGCCATGGCAGCACTTAGATCCCGCCCTGGGATATTGCTGTTAACAAGACTAAGGGACCATTGGTGGGAGGGGGTATTTATACCCCTGATTTTAATTCTGTTCCTGTCTAATTAGGGATAGGGAGGAGCTAACCCATTGTTGTGCTGCCATGGCCTATGACCAGGAAAGGAAAATTACGGTAAGTATGGATAAATTTTCATCTATATATATACCTATATATAAATAAAAATATGTAAAAAAATTATATAAATACATATATATACACATAAGTATATATATGTACATATATTAATTCTACATATATATTTATGTAATATTTTTACATAATTAGGGGTAATTTTCATTCTTGGGCTACTATAGGGTCTCAAAGGCAACGTAACCAATCTGGCGAATTTTAATGTGAAAAAAAATGAAACACAAGCCTTATATTTGACGCTGTAACTTTTGAAAACACCATAAAACCTGTACATGAGGGGTACTGTTGTACTCAGGAGACTTCGCTGAACACAAATATTTGTGTTTCAAAACAGTAAAAAGTATCACAGCAATAATATCATCCATGTAAGTGCTGTTTGTGTGTGAAAAATGCAAAAAACAACTTTTACTGGCGATATCATCGTTGTAATACATTTTACTGGACACCACACCAGCAACACCCTCCATACGTCAGGTGTAGGTTGAAAAACTTGAACTTAATGCCATTGAACGTAAACTCCATATTGTGCAGTATATGACTCTACTGTTACACTGCTCTCAATCTTCAAACCTACATTACTCCCACTGTTTGAGCACCACACTGCAACTTTTCTTAATATGTCACACTCAGAGCAATTCCATAGCACACCTTATGCCAATCTCTCTCCCTCTCTATTACCCGTGTGCAGCCCCATGCTGTTCCGTATCAGAATAACCCAGCTTGTTGGCTATTGTTATGTGATATTTGTCCACTCACATTTCTATCTATTTCATCTCTCTGCATGATTAATATGCATGACCTTTGTTATTTTCACTTCTCAACTACTGTCTTCAAGTGAATAAGCAAGTTATCATTACAAAAAAATGAGTGCAGCACATCTTGACCATATCTGTTTACATACTGGCATTATGCATTTTCTCACATGTCATTATACAAGCTTGCACTTTTCACTGGACTCCTAAAATAAAGAATAATAATAAAAAAAAAAAGATATATTCAGTGTTCAGAAATGCAGGTAGAACAAAATCATAAACATGGAAAATAAGTCCTATAATATAACTAATATAAAACAGTAATGCAGAATATATATCATACCTGACGCATGATATGTTCGGCAAGATGGTGGAAAAGACAGACAGGAGTTAAAGATAATGCTAAACGTACTGCAAAAAACATATGTTTCTGCAGTAAATATGCATCGATTCCCTTATATTTTGAGATTTAGCCAATTCAGCGTCACCCCAATTTAAATGTGAACATTCAGGATACTGCGTACCTCATTCATATGCAATAGAAAACTCTCTTTTTCGCTGTTCCCTTATAATTCCCAACCATCTATCCATATTTTTACTGATTCATTGCTTTCCATAAAGGACCATAACAAAAATGAAATAAACAGGAATAATATCTGTTTCATGGCAATTTTACAATTTGTAAATTAATTTTGCAAATAAAAAAAACAAACAAAAAAAAAGCTATTATACCCCTACGTGCCAGCAAAGATAATATTGTAAGCAAAGAGAAAAAAAATCAAGAGACCTAGAGGCTGATTTCTTTTTTTTTCCAGCAAACTGGGAAAATCACAGAGCGATAACGAGGACGGAAATGAAAACTGAAAGCAAAATAAATAGACTTATTTTTTTCAATAAGGTCAATTATGTGTTTGTTTGTGATATCGGTTAAGGATGTCTGTTCTGCTGCTTATTTTAGTTGCATGAAAGGAAAACAGTTTGAGCTGGAGATCTGCATTGCCCCATGCTATGTTTTGCACATGGGCACCGTGTTTTTTATAAATGACAACTTACCTTATTGCAGGACTCCAGGACAAAGTTAAGGTATGGCTGATTGCTGAGTGTCACACTTTGGTAAATGATGCTCAGTTGAGAATGACAGGACAGTGGGTCATGGCAACCCTACTAAGGTCAAATCTATATAGTAAATGGGGATTAAGATAGCACATGCCTTCCACCATTCCAAGTAGACAAAGAGGCACAATTTAATTTTAGAGGTGTGAATAGAATGGTGGCCAGAGGGAGTGCTGTTCTCATAAATTTTAGGTGACTTTATAAAACGAATTTATGCAACTAAAGAACAATGTATCTTATTTACACAGACTGATTTCTTAACACAGTATTATTGCAGTGGAACTTTGTTTTACACACAGATACACCAACAATATAGAGCTCCTAGAAAGTTGGACATTATGGTAGGAAACAGGGACAGAGGGATTTGGACATCTTCTAAATAGGGACACTTGGAAGGTATTATAGATATATATATAGTGTTCAATTAGAGATTGTAGCCGTATTAGTCCATTGATGTAGATGTAAAAAAACAGATAACATTTGTATCTTGTAATACCATTTTTTATTGGACTAAGAATTTTTTAATGATAGCTTTCAGGAGAACCTCCCTTTCTCAATTCTGAAGAATTTCTGAGCAAGACGACACATAGAATTCAAAGTTGATTTGTGATACAGGGGTTAAAGCGACATGAGTGCATATAAGACACAGGTTTGATAGAAAATAGACACCATTCTTGCAGAGGGTCATAAATATCTTTCTGAAGAGCAGAGTGAGGGAGGAGAGGGAGAAAAAAAAAACATCTTCTGCACTGTCTGCTTGTTTTTTTATGTTTTTCTCTCCCCCCTCACTCTGATCATCAGAAAGATATTTATGACCCGCTGGAGGAATGTTGCCTATTTTCTATCAAACCTGTGTCTTGACTTAACACAGCGATATTATACTGCACTGACACTGCTTAACCATGCCCACAATGTTTCAGGCAAACACTACTACCCACACTGTTGTAAACATACATTGTTGCACACACAAACTGACACACACACATATCCATGCACACCAGATTTGTGCACTCACACATACACACACGGACACAAACTGCTACACACACACACACACACACACACACAATCAACAAGCACAGGCATACACATAGAAATACGAATACACTCAGATACAAATGCTCTATATGCCCACAAAACAAAAAAAAATAATTACAACACACATAATTAAAATTTACAATTTTTTTAACTTAATTTCAAAATGTTGCTTTATATGTGTGATGTTTCTTATTTTTATTTATTTTGTGTCTGCTATATTTAGTAAAAAGACATAATGACTAAACAACAAAAATAATAAAAGTTTTAAATTATTTTTATTTAATTTTAAAATGTTGATTTACATTGGTAATGTTTCTTATGTTATTTAGTTTTTGTTTTTTTAAAGACTCCATTAATTTATATCTTTATTAGTTTGTATATAAATTATCCAGATTATTATTTTGGTAATTAAGTATGTCCCAGAGTTTAACTAATCATTATTAGGAAATGTTTACATATCATTATTATTTTTTTAAGAGTTTTATTAAAAAAACGGAGAGGATACACTGAAAAACAAAACATCAAGCACTTACATAAAATAAGTATGATAGGAGACAAAAAAAAACATAAATTCAATTCAAGTGAAGTTTATCATGTATGTTAATTCATTTTTAATGTTTATTTCTATCAGTTCAGGCATAGGCAACGTTCGGCACTCCAGATGTTTTGGACTACACCTTCCATGATGCTTTGCCAGCACTATGGGTGTGAGAGCATTATGAGAGATGTAGTCCACAACATCTAGAGTGCCGAAGGTTGCCTACCCCTGTAATTAGTTTATGTATATTTATTAAACAGATTTATATATAAGCTGGATACAGGCTGAGTATCTGAAACAGAATTAGCAATACATAGTGAAATAATATTATGTAATATGGAGAATGACAGTTTGCCGGCTGCACTCACAGAAATGTTGACTATAAAACCACCTCAAGGTTCCGCCCCCTATATCAATGGGGGACCAAAGCCTCTTGTGTCTTCCTTGTTGCTTAATCAGGGAACCAAACTCAGAGATCCAGCAGTTATCAAAAGATTTATATTCAATGATATTAAAATTATTTATAAAACAAATATAAAATTGCTGCAGATGCAACGCTTTTTGTTCCCCAGGGACCACACAGTGAATTAAAACAACATAAATTACATGAAAATCTATAGCCTGATACCCCTCCCCTCCCCCCCAAGTACCCATGTATATGGCTAATCCCTATTGTTCATTGGTAGTTCAGTGGGCGTTCCTCCTGGATGGACAATTACAATTTTCCTCCAGATAATTCATTAACCAGTACTTTCCTCCAGATTAATATACACCTCTTCTCCCAGCAATGATCTATTTACCAGTTAATTTCTTCATGTAGACCCTATGATAATTTCCATCTGCATTCCACCTTGAACTTCCATGTGTCCCACTGCCCATAGTATGACCACTTCCACTTGTGTTCCATTTTGTACTTCCGTGCATTCCATTACTCGTTCCTAGGGCTGGTTCAATTGTGTCGATCACGTGATCGCAAGTTCCCTCACATATGCCCATGTTATCCTTTATCACACCACATCATATCTGTATAAAAGGGTCCTGTGGTAATACCTATATCCAACCATAACCATATATTATCTTATATAGTGACATCTGCCTTAAACTTACTATTTAAATTCATATTTTCTGTAAATCACATATAAACCAAACTATTATTGATGCTATCCCCTTACTCCATATAATTAGTTAATTTGTAATAATATTCAATTTTGCCATTTAGTGCTGTCCACCAGACAATTATAAAAAACACACCATGTCTATATCGACATTTAATACCCTCGGGTCCAGTGTATTCAACTTATATATTTTAACATTGGGATAATTTTTACATTCTATATCCCCCTCTCCAATGGGGTTCAAACCTTTCGATTCCGATACAGCCAAAATCTTTTAAATTAAACGCAGGACATGAGTTGCAATGTACTTGAACATATACTTGTTTTTTAATATTGTTCATGTGCTCCATGATCCTAACCTTTAGGGCCCTTTTAGTACATCCACTATATTGCTTACCACATGGATACTGCAGCAAGTATACAACAAAGTCTGTCGGCAATCAATCCTAGAGTGAATAGGGAACATTTCACCTGTAACCATTCTTCAAAAGTGAGAAGCACAATCCAAGCTAATTAGTGAACTTACTTTACATTTGCAACATCCCCTAAAACTCGTACCATTGGATAATTTTTTGTTCTTAATTTCACTCTTTCTTTAAATTATGATTTTTTTTAAAATAATTGGGAGTTGTAATCCTTCCAATAATAGGGCAGTGTTTATCTTATTTTTTTTTTCAATGATCAACATTATATTTGATTAAAAATGCATCCTTAAAAGTCTCCATATAATCTTTTTTATAATTATCCATCAATAATTAGTTCCTACCAGGCCCGGACTGGCCATCGGGCATACCGGGCAAATGCCCGGTGGGCCGCGATGGCCATGAACCCAGGCCGACAGGGGAGATCAGTGTATCTCCTCAGTTGGCCCATGCAGAGCCAGCGCTATCAGAGCGCCGGCCCTGCTGTGTGTCTTCATGGGCCGGTGGGGAGACAAACTATCTCCCCACCGGCCCACAGGCACTAAGATGCGGCTGGGCAGGGAGAGAGGACCCGGGGGTCAGAGCGTTGCCGCGGTTACTATGGCAACGCTCTGATCTCGAGAGAGTGAACTCTACCCCAGGAACTACAGGGGTACACACTAGATCTGGGTCCCCTACTCCACACTGGACCACCAGGGATTTCCCACCTGTCTTCCAGGATCGGCAACAAGGTCCCCTCTCCCAGACATTGGTAAGAAGGGAGGGGGGATATAAATATAATAATAATAATTAAAGAAAAAAAAACTTAAAAAAAAAAAAAAACACCTACATATTTTTTAGTTTTACCCGACATCACACTACACCCACACTACACCCACAAACATCCCACTGCACCCCTCACATGCACACACTACACCCCAAACACCCAACTGCACCCCTCACATGTACACACTACACCCCAAACATCACACTACACCCCATTGCACCCATCACATGCACACACTGCACCCCAAACACCCCACTGCACCCCTCACATGCACACACTACACCCCAAACATCACACTACACCCCACTGCACCCCTCACAAGCACACACTACACCCCAAACACCCCACTGCACCCCTCACATACACACCCCAAACACCACACACAGCACCTCAAACACACACTGCACCCCTCACACACACAGTGCACCGTGCAACATTCACACACACAGAGCAACCTTCACACACACACTGCACCCTTCACACACACAGTGCACACCCTGCACCCCTACACACATTACATTCTAGACACACACTACATCGCTTATACACACACACACTACATAACTTATACATACACACTACATCCCATACATAACTATGAATCCTCTACATACCTACACACTAGAATCCTCTACACACATACACTCACTAAATCTCATATGCACACTCTGGGTTCTCCACACACAATAGATCCCCTGCGCACACAATAGATCCCCTACAGGCACACACTGCACCACCTACACACACTACATTAAAGACATACACACTCTGGGTCCCCTATGAACACACTTGATCTCCTGTAAGCAAAAACACACTACTTTCCCTAAACACACACACATTACAACCCCTACACACACTACATAATCTATACACACATACACTACAGCCCCTATGCACACACTCGCTACATCACATATACTCACACTCTATAAAGCCCCTAGCCATACATATTACACCACAAACACAAAACAAATTAAACCGACATTTACACAAAACACCACACAATGAACTGACTCTACACACACTCAATCCCACAAGCAGGATCTAAACACATGTACAATACGCTTTCCTTACACTATTGTCCTCTGGTATCCTACTTATGGAGACACAGGAGAAATGTCACAAGCAAACAGCACAAGCATCTTAATACATTTGCTTGCCCTGCATTGAACAAATACAGGGACTTTTTTTCATGCAAGAGCTCTTAAGCAAAGCTCTTAGCGTTGAACAAACCTGCTCAGTTTGCGAGGGGGCGTGCTTGTCATTGGAGATTACAAAACAACCCCTCTCTGGCCCGCCCCCTTCTCAGTGGGCGCTGTGATTCAAAAATGCCTGTGCCGAATTTTTTCCCCAGTCCGGCCCTGATTCTTACTATTGCTAGTAGCTATTTTAATTTCTTTATCAATGCTATTTTTGTTATATCCCTTTTTAATTAGTTTAATTTTAATATGTTTGGCCTGGATTTTAAAGTCCTGAACCTTTGAACAATTATGTTTCAACCTGGTTAATTGACCTCTGGATACCCCTCTCAGCCATTGTTGGTGGTGACAGCTCTTTCTATGGACATAGCTACTGCCAACTGTTGGTTTCCAAAAGCATTTGGATATTTTATTCTCCTATTCACTAAAGAGAGTAACATCTAAGTAACATCTAAGAAATATATTTCTCTATGCTTCACTCCAGAGTGAATTTCAAGTTAAATTGATTGCAGTTTAAATATTTTACAAAATCATGAAATAATAACAACAATCCAAATAATAATAATGTTATCTATCTCCACCAAAGCAACATATTTGCCCTCCAGTCTTCCCATCTCCTCATGTAGATGTTGGCAAAACCGGGGGCGAACCTGGTGCTCATGGTGGTCCCAGTGACCTGCAAATAAAACTTGCCCTAAAAAAATAAACAATTGCGTTCTAATATAAATCTCACCAAATACAAAACAAAATCACTCAAACCTTGGTGAATGTTGGCATTCTTACTCAAATAAGTATAAATGTCTTCTAACCCCAGATCGTGACATATAACCATGTACATAGATATCACGTCTAATATAACCCAGCTGTATTCCTCTACCTATTCAATGTTATGCATTTTTTGTAAAATGGGTTTTGTGTCTTTAGTGTATGAAAATGCTTACTGTGCATATTTCTGAAGATAGAAATCAAAAAAGGCGAAAAGTTTAGCAATAATAGAGCGACTTATAATGAGACACCATGGAGGGAAAAAGTATGAGAATTTTGGACAAAAAATAAAAAATAGGAATAATGGGATTTTTGTTACACAAAAACTCAAAACTCTTCTGTGAAATAATAGCCTCATTAACAGCAGTGGTCAAAAATTAATGTTGAATTGAAAGATCTGCTGGATCTTTTTCTATAAGTCTTTCTGTCCCCCGGTATATTATGAGATAGCAGATTCTTCTTAATAATATTCCATTGACATTATCCCTAGTGTGTCGTCGTCCCCCCCCTCCCCCCAGCTCCTTTATCAGCCTATTTTATTATTATGCCCTCTCTATTGGCCAGAGATTTAATACATATTCTTCTTCTTTAGTTAGATTTGTCTCATCTGATTTTTGTCTCTCTAAATTTCTAAACGACTGTTTCACCATGTTCTCAAAAGTTTCAAGAAAAGGTCTCCTATTATGTACTGGAAAAAAAATCAGTAAAATGTTCATGTTGACATTCTATATCCTCACAATCTTTTAATGTAGGATTAATGGGATGTTTTAGGAAATGTATTTTGTCAGGGATCTTAAGCATTTTTCATGTGCTTTCTGATTGTGGGCAAATTTCACGTCTCTTTCCAATATTTAGATCTCTAAATGCGACAGTGGCACATTAGATAAATTAAAGATTCCTTTACTTATTTCCTTTATTTATAAGGTCTTTTCTCTTCTGTAAGCAATGGCCATAACTCCATTTACCCTGATTCTCTTCCCAGGTGATTCGGTTTGTAAAGGAAAGAAACTATTGTGATTATAACATACCTCCCTTCTAGGTTGGAAATACTTAGCAATTGTTCTTTCTTTCTGAACTCTTCCTTTTTCTAAAACAAAATCCCATTATTTTCCTTGGGGTAGATATTTCTTGTATATGAACCTGAATCGTTTCTTAAAACTTTGACATATGATTTTCTTCCCATTTCCTTCTCAACAGGTGATCTACCTCTCTCCTCATATTATTAGGATACATTTTCTCCTATATTGATGAAGGGTCTATGAGATGGGGCACCCATACTCCCACTGAGTACCTCAGCCCAGTCGACTTCCTAATTGCTTTCAGGGACCCTGGAACGCTTCCACCCCAGTCACTAATGCATGATTGAGGTCACTGAGAATTTCTTCCACCTTGGATCAGGCTGCAGCTCTCTCCTTACAGGCAGGTATCATCCCCTCTGCCTTTGCCTCTTCAGCTCCTCTCCCTGGCAGCTACTGCCTTTGAACAGCTACTGCCTTTATAAAGGCACTTGTTGCTCTAAGGCCTAGCTCTTTTTAACTTGTCCCAGGATCCAGGAACCAAGCAGCCAGCCAACATGTTCAAAGACTCTATTACTAGGATCGCTGAATAACCAAACCAGGACACACAGTTTCAAAAGGAACAAACATGCACAGCTTTTTTTGTTTTACTCAGGACTTGCCCATATGCACATAGTGAATGGCGCTGTACAGGTAGTGAATGGCGCTGTACAGGCTCCATAACCAAAGCCCCCGAGTTGGCAGAAAGCATCTGCAGGACAGGAGAGCACACAAAACATTTAACAAATAATACACAATCTGCACCTGTAATGGGCACAGGGGGACTTAAACGTAAGAGACATCTGGTAAATCACAAGAGGTGTCAGAGACACAAACAGACAGTTCCATAACCCCAACAGCCAACCCAGTCACATGCAATCCCACCCCAAGGTGTAGCAAGTCTGGGGAAAATGGAGACCAACAGTTTCTAAAATAGCTGTCCTGAGAGAAGGGAAGAGTTTCTATGGTCCCCAGTGATGGTGACTATCGTCACAGTCTACTGTTCTAAATTTTAAATAATTATGGTGGCAAGTAGTTTCAAAAAACTTCCCAAATCTCCCAAATGTTGTATTCTTTTTTTGGGAGGGGGTTTGCATGATTATTTTTTTTAGAGGATTTTATTCTGTGTGGAAAATATATTTTTCAACTTATCTTCCTTTTCACTCCTGCATTTGTTACTTTTGGCATCTGCATTTTTTTCATCAGACGTTTTTAACCTCATGTGCATCTCCTCTCTTTACTTACACTCCCCACATTCTATATCTAATGAATTTTTTACTTCCAATTCCTTCATCTCCTCCTCTATTTCTTTCTTTTGCATGTGTGACAATCAAATCGGTTAATTGGAATGAACAAATGAATAGAATTTCATACCATTTTTTTCAAAAGAATCTCATTATCTACATTGAGTGCTGGTATTTTTTTCAGTTATTAAATTATTATTTAAATAATTTTCCAAAAAAAGCAATTTCCCACCATTTGATATTGGTTTCATTACTCAATAGTTTTTCTTTTAGCCTAAAATATTCATTAAAATCCTTAATAGGTTGGTGTGTTACCCTTTCATCAAGTAAGGATTATAATTTTCACATCCTTGATTGTTACACTTTTGAGTAATTGAAACAGTTTTTAAACCCAAAAATTAAAAATCAAATAAAACAACAAGTATATGTGAAAAAGTAGGAAACATACCAGAAATATATGTATGTAACCTATACACACCTTAACTTATATACAGCTTCCCAGGGTCGCCTTCCCAGATGGTAACCTCCTTATAGAGAGAAAATATACAAAACATAGAATACAGCTGTATATCTAAAATGGAACTAGCAATACAGAGTGAAATATTGTTATATAATATGAAAACAAGTAAATAAATCTTTAATCTATCTAATGTACCGCTGTCAGATTAAGAGATCCAAAGATTGGCAAGAGGCATAAAATTTGCTTTCAATTGGAAAGCTGATTAATTTAATTTCCCAGACAGTAAAAATACATTTCCTAAAACACACACACCATTAATGCCATTAATCTTACATTGAAAAATCGTGAGGATACAGAATGTCAACATTAACATTTTAAATCAAATTCCCATTTTTGTCCAGTATATAATAGGGGGCCTTTTCTTGAAACTTTTGTGAACATGGTGCATAAGGAGTTTAGAAATGTAGAGATAAATTAATTAATTAATTAATAAAAGAGGCAGATACAGGGGGGCTAGTGATTATGTAAATAGATTACTATTTACAAGCATCTGCTAATATATTGCGGGAGAAGAAGACGTATAGGACATTAGAAAAAGACCTAACAGAATCTTTCAATTAAACATTAAGGGAATTTTCGACTACTGTGATTAAGTAGAATATCATTTCACATAAGCATTACGAGTTTTGTTAAACAAAAATCCTGTAATTCCTATTTTTTACCCAACATATACAAATGTTTTTTTGTTTTTTTTTTACTAAGGATGTCCCATGATAAGTGGCATAAACACTATTACTGCTAACCTATCTGCCTTTATTGATTTCAATCTTCAGAAATATGCACATGAAGCACTTTGATACACTAAAGATACAAAATCAGTTTTACAAGAAATACATAACATTGAATGGGTACAGCAATACAGCTGGGCCACATTCGACATTACATATCTGTACATGGTTATAAATCACAATCTGGGATTAGAAGTCATTTATACTTATTTGAGTAAGGATGCCTACATTCACCAAGGTTTTGAGGGATTCTAATATGTATTTGGTGAGGTTTATATTAGAACACAATTGTTTCTTTTTTTGAGGGCAAGTTTTATTTGCAGGTCACTGGGACTATGTGGACCACCATGGGCACCAGGTTCGCCCCCAGTTATGCCAACATTTACATGAGGAGGTGGGAAGACTGGAGGGCAAACAGATTCTGGTGTTCTGGTGGAGATACATAGAGGACACAATTATTATTGGAGAGGTTCTTTCGTGATTTTGTTAAATATTTAAACTGCAATCAATTTAATTTGAAATTCACTCCGGACTGGAGCAAAAGAGAGATGTAACTTTCTTAAGTGAAGTGGAGAATATAAGCTCAAAATGATTTTTTCAAACCAATGGATGGCAGTAGCTATGTCCATAGAAAGAGCTGTCACCACCAATCAAGTTTTTTGGTCACCGCCAATCATGGCTGAGAGGGAAAGCTAAAAGCCAATTAACCAGGGTGAGACATAATTGTTCAAAAGTTCAGGACTTTAAAATCCAGGCTAAACATATTAAAAAATAAACTAATTAAAAAGGGATATAACAAAAATAGCAATGATAAAGAAATTAAATTAGCTACTAACAAAAGTAGGAATTAATTATTAATGGATAATTGTGAAATAAGATTTTATGGAGACTTTAAGGCATGCCTTTGTCACCAAATATAATGTTAATCATTGGAAAATTTTAAAAAAATTCTAGGTAAACACTGGCTGATTTTGTTACAAGACCCATTATTGGGAGGATTACTACATAAACAACCCCCAATTGGTTTTAGGAAAAATCTGAATTTAAATTACTTATTAGCATCAAGTTATATTAAAAAGAAGAGTGAAATTAAGAACAATAAATTATCTACTGATAGGAGTTTTAGGGGATGTTGCAAATGCAAAGCATGTTCGCTAATTAGATTTGATTGTGCTTCTCACTTTATAAATACAGTTGCAGGTGAAATGTTCCCTATTCACTTTAGGATTGATAGCCGCATAAAGTTATAGAATACTTGATGCAATGTCCATATGGTAAGCAATATGTTGGATGGACTAAAAGGGCTCTGAAGGTTAGGCTCATGGAGCACATGAACAATATAAAAAAATGGCCTTACATCCTACTCAATTTAAGTGTATTGCAACTCATGCCCTGCGTTTAATTTAAAAGATTTTGGCTGTATAGGCTTTAAAAGGGTTTAACCCCATTGGAGAGGGGGATATAGAATGTATAAATTATCTCAACGTGAAACATACTGGATATATAAATTGAATACACTGGAGCCGAGGGGATTAAATGTCAATATAGACTTGGTGTGTTTTTTATAATGTCACTAAAATTTGGGTTGTCCTGCAGTATGTTTACACATGTCCTGCAATACAGAATGGGTAAATGGGAAGAGTACTAATATATCAACAATAGAAGAAATAATTTCCCACAAAAAAATAATAATTTATTCATTCATGTATCCTAATTTTTGTCTAATCTTTTTGTCAACTGAGAGATAATAATAAAGATTGTATTGAGACTAGCAGTGCTTACATGAGTGGGAGGAACTATTTAGACATATCTATTGAAGATATGGGTTAATTGAGAATTTGAGAATAGAGAGCACTAAATGGCAACATTTAATATTATTACAAATTAATTAATTATATGGACTAAGGGGATAACATCAATGATAATGAGTTATATTTAATTTGCAGACACTATGAATTTAATTAATAATTTTAAGGGAGAAGTCACTATATAAAGTGATATATGATAAGGGTTGGATATGGGTGAATATTACTACAAGACCCTATTATACATATATGTTGTGGTGTGATAAAGGATTATATGGGTATATGTGACACAATCATTTTGATTTATTATACATTTTTGTTAATGGAAGGGAAAATTATAGCAATATTTGTTGCTTATTCCCGATTTATAGATTCCCAATATTGATCAAGATGAGGGAACTAGCGATCACGTGATCAACACAATTCAACCAGAACTAGAAATGGAAGACATGGAAATTCAGAATGGAATGCAAGTGGAAGTGGTCATATTATGGGCAATGGAACGTATGGAAGTTCAAGGTGGAATGCAAACGGAAATTACCATAGCATCCACATGAGAAAATCAACTGGTAAATAGATCACGCTGGGATAAGAGGTATATATCTGTCTGGAGGAGAGTACTGGTTAATTAATTATCTAGAGGGACCAATAAATAACTATCTAGGAGCAACATCCACTAAACTACCAATGAACAATTGGGATTAGCCCTACATAAGAGTCTGAAGGAATTCTTCAAAATTTTTTATAAAGTCTCACAACAACTATCTATTGTAACGGATCACCTGGCACCCCAACAGGGTACCTCCGTTGAAGGATTCTCCTAGCGCTTACAGAGGGCTCCAAGTGCTCCGCCAGACACCACAACCACCGTAGACCCCACGAACCGCCACAGCTTGGTTGGGGTCTCGCCGTCTCCTACCCACCCTGGACCTACGACAAGGCTCCAGGTTCCAGTGAGTGAACCTCTCCTCCAAGAGAGTAAAGCAGGAACAAGCTCTTAAAAGAGTATGCAGAGCATAGCAATCCCTTGTAGTGATATAGCAATTTCCCCAATAAGAGACAGGACTCTAGATTGAGGGTGAAGTAGAACTCTGGTTTAATGACACACACTCTGCTTTTATGCAATTCTCTCATGCAAGGGAGACGCCCACAGACAATTATACATTAGCCAATCAAACAATGGTTACAACCCACACATCTCCTCCCCTTAGCCTGAGAGGCAACACAATTAGCCGTACAGTTTAAAACATACTTTTTACCCAACTTTCATAACTCTAAATCTATACATTCAATCTTCATTACATATTCGAACTCAGCACACTTTACTTACAAACATATCCAAAATTCAACCAATTCCATCCAGGGGTTAAAGAGTTAGCTGGAAGTCCTTTTTGACCGACCGCTAGCACATTTTCCTGCCCAAAACAGTTCCATAGATTTGGGCTGTTCAGTTGGTCAATTTCACACTGAAAAAATGACTAAGTCCCATTCGAACGTGCATTTGAATCTTCAAACGGAACTTAGTCTCTGCGGCTGAAAACTCGGTGCAGGAGAAGGTGTGTTCGTTGAAATGTGTAGCCGATTTCAGTTCCATGGATTTGGCTACACATACCGCTGACCTCGTTCGATTGAACAAAGATGGCCGCCACCAGTGTTCCTTTGTCAAATGGCGGCCACTTCGACCACTTCTGCCTGAGCGGCGGATGGGGGTCCTAAAGAGGAATAAGGGGGGGACCTATTGTCCTCCCCCCCGGCCCCCACCCCTGAGTGGCGGGTGGGGGCCCTAGAGAAGAATAAGGGGGGGACCTATTGTCCTCCCCCTGGCCCCCACCCCTGAGCGGTGAGTGGGGGCCCTAATTACCAATAAGGGGGGGACCTATTGTCCTCCCCCCCGGCCCCCGGCCCCCACCCCTGAGCGGCGGGTTGGGAGCCCTAAATATCAATAAGGGGGGACCTATTGTCCTCCCCATGGACCCCAACTCTGAGCGGTGGGTGGGGGCCCTAAATTAGAATAAGGGGGGGAACCTATTGTCTTTGCCTCCCAACCCTGAGCAGCGGGTTAGGGGCCCTAAATATTAATAAGGGGGGGACCTATTGTCCTTCCCCCGGCCCCCACCTCTGAGCGGTGGGTGGGGCCCTAAATTAGAATAAAGGGGGGCCTATTGTCCCCCCCCGACCTCCACCCCTGAGCGATTGGAGGGGGCCTGAAGTTAGAATAAGCGGGGGACCTATTGTCCTCCCTCCTGGCCCCCACCCCTCAGTGGCGGGTGGGGCCCTAAATAGAAATGTAACCCCTCCCAGGTGACTAGAGGTCCCCAAACCCCTAGTCACCTCCCTCCCCTACCTACCCCCCTCACCCTAAAAATAATGAGGGGGGACCATTAACTAGATACCTGTAAAAAAAAAAAAAATACTTACCATTTGATGTCTTCTTTCTTCTATAATCTTTTTTTGTCAGCCCCAAAAAAGGCCAAATAGAAATCCATATTAACCGACGCACTTTGAAAAAAAAACAAAAACAAAACCTGAGCGCAAAAAAAAAAAATCCATCTTCACCCATGGAGGGCTCCGCGCAGACTGAGCTCTGCATGGCGGGGGAAGGCTTATAAAGCCTTGCCCCGCCCTGCAATTAGGCTCAGAGCACTCTGGTTGGTTGGTTGGTTTAAGCCATCCAATCAGAGTGCTCTGACAGGTAAATGAAGAGACTGACAGGTAAGTCTCTACATTTACCTGTCATAGCACTCTGATTGGTTAGCTTGAAATCCAGCGTTGGAATTTTCCCATGCTGTGTAATTTGACTCATAACAACACTCTGATTGCTTAATTGAAAGGCCAATGTGCCGAATTGCCGAAGTGCCGAATTGCCGAAGTGCCGAATTGAAGAAGTGCCGAATTTCAGTCTGTGCCGAATTTTTGAATTTTCCCACGCTGTGTAATTTCACTCATAACAACACTCTGATTGGTTAATTGAAAGGCCGATGTGCCGAAGTGCCGAATTGAAGAAGTGCCGAATTTCAGTCTGTGCCGAATTTTTGAATTTTCCCACGCTGTGTAATTTGACTCATAACAACACTCTGATTGGTTAATTGAAAGGCCGATGTGCCGATGTGCCGATGTGCCGAAGTGCCGAATTTCAGTCTCAGTCTGCGCAGAGCCTTCCATGGGTAAAGATGGATTATTTTTTTTGCGCTCTGTTTTTTTTTTGTTTTTTTTTTAAAGTGCGTCGGTTATTATGGATTTTTATTTGGCCTTTTTTGGGGCTGAAAAGAGAAGATTTTAGAAGAAAGAAGACATCAAATGGTAAGTTTTTTTAGTTTTCTTTTTTTACAGGTATCTAGTTACTGGTCCCCCCTCATTATTTTTAGGGTGAGGGTGTAGGTAGGGGTTTTTCTTTTTTGGGGAGAGGAGGTCACTAGGGGTTTGGGGATCACTAGTCACCTGGGGAGAGGTTAAATTTTTATTTAGGGCCCCACCCGCCACTGAGGGGTGGGGGCCAAGGGGGTGGACAATAGGTCCCCCCCTTATTGATATTTAGGGCCCCCACCTGCCACTCTAGGATGGGGGCCAGGGGGGAGGACAATAGGTCCCCCCTTATTCTAACTTAGGGCCCCCACCCGCCGCTCAGGGGTGGGGGCCGGGGGGAGGACAATTGGTCATCCCCCCCTTATTCTTCTTTAGAGCCCCCACCTGCTGTTCAAGAGTGGGGGCTGGGGGGAGTGGAAATGTTTTTTGTTTTGTTTTGCTCACTGTTTATAATTTTTACTTAGTATGAGTAAATTTGGCTGAAAGACCAATTTAGGTCTTTCAGCCTTTTAGTAGATAGCTCCCTAATACCGTGGGAATTAGAGAGTTATCTACTTATTCATTCCTGTCATTACATTGACTGGCCAAGTAACTTACATTTTATTTGAATGTGTGTTACTTAATTGTTGTAAGTGTTGCAAATGCTTACACCTGAATCCTGGCTATGTTTGTATACTTTTTATTTAAACTTGAACACAGTGTAACATTCTTTATTCTTCCACTGGGTAGGTATATTAGTGCTTAGGCAACTTCGGAATTTCGACACTTCGGAAATTCGGCAATTTCGGAAATTCGGATATTCAGATGTATCCGAATGTTCGAATTGCCCGAAATTCGTCAGAATTGACATTTGGAACAAAACGAATTGCACATTTCTAATAAACAATAAATAATCATTAAAAACATTAAATTAGAGTCTCCAGGACATTTTTATTGAGAGAAACCTCTTCACTTTAACCCTATGCACCATAACCCGAACCATCACCCAACTTACCTTATACTAGCCTTACCATAGCAGCTGCAGACCTTACAGAACTTTTATCCGAAGCCAAGGAAGACCTTCCAGATGTATTAATAAGTGTGTATTGTTTATATTTTTATGCCATGCGTTAGAATGAGTGGCAACCGTTAGCTGGAGTGCCCCTTTAACATATATTACCCTAGATCTAGAACATCTAATTTACAAGCCACCCAATCCTAATGCCAAATGTAATGTCAAATGATATTTCTCATTTTGCACTTTGCAATGTGATAAATGTATCAGTGCAATCCAAGGACATGCCATTATGGTTGGGTTTTCTCATAGCCCCTAACTGGCCGTCTTAAAACTAAGAACTGACATATAGAGCATTGCATGAGCTGAAATATTAAATATAGAAGGCTTTAGGGGAGAACATTCTAGAAATGTACCGTACTTTGTTCAATGCTATTAATTAACTCAATACCATACATCATATCTCCCAACAGCATTGATACCTCCAGGGGACATTCTCTGCAAAGCACAAATACAAGTCATCATTCATTCATTCTGTAGGAGAGTAAGTTGCAGGTTCAATCAAGATGTACAGTCAGGTCCATAAATATTGGGACATCGACACAATTCTAATCTTTTTGGCTCTATACACCACCACAATGGATTTGAAATGAAATGAACTAGATGTGATTTAACTGCAGACTTTCAGCTTTAATTTTAAGGTATTTACATCCAAATTAGGTGAACGGTGTAGGAATTACAACAGTTTCTATATGTGCCTCCCACTTTTCTTTTCTTTTTTTTTTTAAATTCTTTATTTAACATTTAGCAGTGACATACCAAGCTGATGAACATAGGAAACAATCTCTACTGAAACTAACATCGCTGTTATACACTGTGGAACACCAGGCACACACCCTTGTCCCAATCTCCTAACAATCCATCTAGTACCCAGTGCATTGCGCCTTGCGCCGAGTCTTCCAATTGAATGTGCGTCCGACTGGCTCTCCATCAGTCCCTTCCCATGTCAATGCCAATTTATATGTAACACAAAATTAATAGGAACAGATAGAAAAGAATAGATTTGTCCCCATCCCCCAGTATTAATCGGTTTTGCTCACCCCGGCCCACTGGTCCTCTATCCCCTTCCTTCCCCCTCGTCGACTTCCCCCAGTAGAAAAACTCCTCATTGGGCCAAACCCCTTTAGCGGTCCTGCCCGCATGCCTATATCTGCCCGGCAGATGGAGATATGGTAGCCGCTTCTTGTCTACAGACTATATACATTGCGTTCTAGAAATTTTTCTGTGTCCCTCCCAGAGGCTCAACTGGGGTACAGCAATTCCCCTTACCTAACCAGTTTGCCCAGTGGACCTGCGGCGACTAAGCTATGTTTACGATGGAAACAGAAGAAGCAAAAGAAAAGTGGGGTGGAAAAAAGAGGGGAAATGGGGGGGGAGGGGAAGGGGGCACGCAAGGCTCGACTCCTCTCCTTACACTCCCAAGAGGGAGCTCTCCCACGGCTCTCCGACTTTCTGAAAGGCCGGCAGGGTATCTCTTATTCTCGCAGTTAAATCATCCATAAGATGCACTTCCTTAATTCTAGTCAGAACTCCTTGGATCGTGGGGGCCGTCTGTTTCAGCCAATTTGCCGCTATGGCTCTCCTTGCTGCTAATGTGATTTTGTGCAGGAGTTTTTGTTCCCTCTGGGTCCACCCCTTATATCGACCTGCTCAATAGGTAGACCCACGGGTCTAACTCCGGGGCCCTGGAAAATACTTGGGTTAGCACATCTCTAACTTGTGTCCAGAATTTGCCTACCACTGGACAGTCCCACCACATATGCTTATAAGTTCCCTTGGCACCACACCCCCTCCAGCACAAGTCCGCAGGGGTCTTCCTCATGCGGTATAGCTGGACGGGGGTGGTGTACCAACGAAGCATCGTTTTTACTGACTGCTCCTGCATTGTGACACATACCGAAGAGGTATGGTTAGCCTCCCATCTTTCTTGCCATTCCACACCCTCAAGTTGTTCCCCTAGATCCCTTTCCCATTGCGTTATGTATGTGAGGTGTCCCCATTCTCTAGTCTCTGTACTAATATGCTTACAAAGGTGTGTTATCAAGCCCCTAGACATACGTTCCTGGAGGCATATGCCCTCAAAGAACGTCATTGTCTTTTGTGCCGCTGCTTGAATGTGTGGTTGCTTTGCGTAGGCTTTGATTTGCAGATAGCGGAAGAAGTCCGCTGGGGTAAGATGGCCTAGTTGTCGTAGGGTATCAAATGGGATGACCTCTTTGCCCTGAAATAGCTGGCAAATGCGTTGGAGCCCTACTCTCTCTAGGTTCCGGTAGTTCCTAGCTGCCATGCCCGGAGGAAATTCTCTATTGCGTAAGAATGGCATAAGGGGGGAGGGTGTTGAGGCCAAGCCATACTTGGATGCCGTGGTATCCCACAGCCGGATGGAGTTGAGAATAGCCAGACACGTGACTCCAATTTGGGGTCTATGTGCCTTGGGCACCCATATGAGGAGCTGCGGAAGGTCCGCCCCCACCATAAGAGACTCCAATTCCACCCATTTCCTCTCCCCTGGGGGTGAGTGCCACATTGCGACCTGTGCTAATTGGCTTGCTAGATAGTAGGAATATAAGCTAGGGAGGCCCAAGCCCCCCCTGTCTTTCATCCTATATAAAATATATCTCGAGATCCTGTGCTGTTTAGAGTTCCAAATAAAAGTCCCAATTGCTCTTTGCAGCGGAAGTAATTGCATCTTGGAAACGCGTAGGGGCAGAGTCTGAAAAAGAAAGAGAATCCTTGGATTTATGCAGGTCTCCCACTTGGTGGACACTCCCCTAGGGGACCAAATGGGAGACTGGAATTACAGATGGACATGAAGACATTCCAGACATACAGTCACAGCCTTTACCCACAATGCAATATGGTTTCCTCCCCTCTGCCCTGGAGATAATTGAGAAGTAATTAAATTATCTCCAGGACAGAGGCAAATCGCCATTTTAAATACAATACTAGAAAATACATAAAAATACATAACTTTAAAATAACCGAACATTTCCCATTCGCATCACATATCGAATATAATAGGTTCATTTTAACAGCATGGATTCGCCCTATCCAGGAGATCGGTCTAGCCGACCACGTCTCATGCTCCTTAATAAGCTTCTTAAACAGTGGTGTGAAATTTTGCCTGTATAGCTGCTCTGGATGTGCCGTTAGGCGTATCCCCAAATATTTAAACGATTGGTGCACTACATTTAAACCATAGGTATTGCGTATGGTATCTACCTCGTCCCCATTGATGTTAATCGGCAGAGCACTGGATTTCACCATATTAGCCCTATATCCAGCTATCTGTCCGTACTCCTGCAGTACATTTTGAAGGGCCCTCAGTGAGCTCAGGGGGCTGGTGACTGTCAGGAACACGTCATCCGCATAGGCTGACACTAGAAACTCCCTCCCTCCCGCTTTAACACCCTTAACATCTGGTTGTTTCCTCAACGCCTGGAGCAAGGGCTCCAGCGACAATATGAACAGTAAAGGGGAGAGAGGGCAGCCCTGCCTTGTGCCATTATGAAGCTTAAATGGCCTGAGCAGGGCACCCGTTATTTTGACCTGGGCATGTACATTAGCATACATAGCTTTTATTAACGTTAGTAATTGCTCAGGGAATCCTAAATGGGAAAGGAGCGTGAATAAATACGGCCATTGGACTCTATCAAATGCTTTTTCAGCATCGAGTGAGAGCAATAGTGTCGGGGTCTTAGTAGTTACCTGCTTCCAGTCCCCACTCCCCCCCTTCATTCTGCACCACATCAATGGCTCCCCTGCCCCTTACTTCCACTCCCGGTCAGTCTCCAAGACCCCCACCCAAAGAAGGCAAGTTCACGTCCCCCTGCCCTCAGTTGCAGGGCATCACAGGGCCAGTCCTTCACCATCCCCCTCTGACCCGGCACCTCAGGACCCCAGCCTCCCCACTCCCGTCCCCCTCCCCAACAGGCACTCCGTGCCCCCCCTCATGTCCCAGTTCTCACTATCCAATCCTCAAGGCCAGGGTCCATCCTCGCTGTCCACCTCCCACCATCTGCACTCCATCGGGAGTAGCTCCAGCTCCCCGCCGGCCTCCGCAGTCTTCGGCAGCTCCTTGGCGGCGTCACTCCTAGGGCCCTCAGGAAGCTCTGGGGATCCCCCCCGGGCGAGAGGGCCTGAACCCTTCCCTCCTGGAATGCCAGCAATTTGAAGGGGTATCCCAGGGATACCTGATGGAGGCCTCCCGCAGAGCCGCCGTGATGGGCCTCCAGGCTCTCCGTTGCTGCAGGGTACTTGGCGCCAAGTCTTGATACAGCTGCAGGTCTGCACCCTGGTAAGTAATCCTTGTCTTCCTGCTCTGCATCATCAGGGCCTCCTTATTAGGGAAGTGCAGAAATTTAATAATAATAATAATATCTCTCGGGGAGTTGGGAACCATGCTCCTGGCACAGAGCGCTCGGTGCACTCTTTCAATCTGCCACTTCTCCTCCGGCACATCAGGCAATAGCGGGCGAAGGAGCTGAAGAACTGTGTCCTGCAGGGGCCCCTCTCCCTCCTTCTCTGGCAGGCCTCTCAGCCGTAAGTTGTTTCTGCGTAAGCGGTTAGCAGTATCCTCTAGCGCCAGCTCCACCTCTGCAACGCGGGCCATGAGTTTATTCACTTGTTCTGCCGCCATGTTGTGGGCCTTAACCGTGCTCTCCAGGCGTTCCTCCAGTCTGTTCGCGCCCCCTAGGACGGCTATTTTCTGCTCTCAGGACCGCGGTGGAACGCTCAATTTCGCCTGCTAGAAAGGATTGTACCTCCGCCAGTTTGGCCAGTATCTGCGGGGTATCTCCCGATCTGTGCCCCTCCACAGCCCCAGTCCATGGTGAAGGAGGCCGCGAGGCTTGCCCCCGGCCGGCGCCATCTTGGCAGTCCGCCGGCCCGTTCTTTTGCGCGGTCATCAATTCTAGGACCGAGGATCCAGACTCCGGGCCCTTCTTGGGAGGCTTTTTGGGGTTCCTCTTATCCATGGAGGACAGGTTTGAGCTAAAGGAAAATGCTTAAAAGTGCTATTTTAGGTGCGTTGGGGCCAGAGCTCTAGCTTTGTGTGTCCAGCTCGGTTCCTGGTCAGGCCACGCCCCGTGCCTCCCACTTTTCAAGGGACCAAAAGTAATGGGACAATTGGTTGCTCAGCTGTTCCATGGCCAGGTGTGTGTTATTCCCTCATTATCCCATTTACAAGGAGCAGATAAAAGGTCCAGAGTTCATTTCAAGTGTGCTATTTGCATTTGGAATCTGTTGCTGTCAACTCTCAATATGAGATCCAAAGAGTTGTCACTATCAGTGAAGCAAGCCATCATTAGGCTGAAAAAAACAAAACAAACCCATCAGAGAGATAGCAAAAACATTAGGTGTGTCCAAATCAACTGTTTGGAACATCCTTAAAAAGAAATAACGCACCGGTGAGCTCAGCAACACCAAAAGACCCAGAAGACCACAGAAAAAAACTGTGGTGGATGACCGAAGAATTGTTTCCCTGGTGAAGAAAACACCCTTCACAACAGTTGGCCAGATAAAGAACACTCTCCAGGAGGTAGGTGTATGTGTGTCAAAGTCAACAATCAAGAGAAGACTTCACCAGAGTGAATACAGAGAGTTCACCACAAGATGTAAACCACTGGTGAACCTCAAAAATAGGAAGGCCAGATTAGAGTTTGACAAACAACATCTAAAAAAGCCTTCACAGTTCTGGAACAACATCCTATGGACAGATGAGACCAAGATCAACTTGTACCAGAGTGATGGGAAGAGAAGAGTATGGAGAAGGAAAGGAACTGCTCATGATCCAAAGCATACCACCTCATCAGTGAAGCATGGTGGTGGTAGTGTCATGGCGTGGGCATGTATGGCTGCCAATGGAACTGGTTCTCTTGCATTTATTGGATGTTGTGACTGCTGACAAAAGCAGCAGGATGAATTCTGAAGTGTTTTGGGCAATGTTATCTGCTCATATTCAGCCAAATGCTTCAGAACTCACTGGACGGCACTTCACAGTGCAGATGGACAATGACCCGAAGCATACTGCAAAAGCAACCAAAGAGTTTTTTAAGGGAAAGAAGTGGAATGTTATGCAATGGCCAAGTCAATAACCTGACCTGAATCCGATTAAGCATGCATTTCACTTGATGAAGACAAAACCGAAGGGAAAATGCCCCAAGAACAAGCAGGAACTGAAGACAGTTGCAGTAGAGGCCTGGCAGAGCATCACCAGGGATGAAACCCAGTGTCTGGTGATGTCTATGCATGCCAGACTTCAGGCTATAATTGACTGCAAAGGATTTGCAACCATGTATTAAAAAGTGAAAGTTTGATTTAAGACTGTTAATCTGTCCCATTACTTTTGGTCCCTTAAAAAGTGGGAGGCACATTTACAAACTGTTGTAATTCCTACACCGTTCACCTGATTTGGATGTAAATACCCTCAAATTAAAGCTGAAAATCTGCAGTTAAAGCACATATTGTTTGTTGCATTTCAAACCCATTGTGTTGGTGTATAGAGCCAAAAAGATTAGAATTGTGTCGATGTCCCAATATTTATGGACCTGACTGTATTTTGCTAAATTAGAATAACCTTACAATTAATTTGTCATCTACAAGAACATTGCATTTTTAAATAGATAAAGAGAAACTGACTGCATCTTGTCTTTTCAATCTTTAACTGTTCAGTAAAATCCTAAAGGCGTGGATGCCTGAGAGCCGTGTGCAAGCAAGGAAAATCGTGGTTAAAACTTTACTAGCAGATTCAAGGAACACTTCAAGCACCATAACCACCAGAGTGCATTGGCTAACAATTTTTTTTAAATAGTTTGACAACTTACCCATGAACTATGGGTGCTGATCACTACCTCCTTTGAGAACTGGAAGCTCCTGTTACAATCAGTTCTCTTGAGCTAAAGCTCTGCTGTGCAAGGCTAGCTCATTGCATGTTCATTGAGCACTCTCCGCAAATGAGCTAAGTCCATTACTGATGGCATAGCTCATTACAGAGGGAGTAAGTGGCAGGCTCCCGGTAACTATTGGTACCATAACAATCAATAAAGCGTCCTGTACTGGCTATGGTGTTTAGAATCTTTCTTTAACTTGAAAGAAGTTAAGTTGACATTTATTGACCACTACCATGTCCCGTAGTGGTTATGGTAATTAGCACTTTCCTTTAAATTGAAAGCAGATAATTTGACATTTCTTGACCACTTGATCACAGCGTCCTCTAGTGGTTATGGTGCTTAGAGTATATCTTTTACTTGATAGCAGATAAGAAGCCACTGGTCAACTGATTTTTGTGCTTATCCTGGCTCCCAGTCCACCAACTGCCCTCATTAAAGACTCTCTGATTTGGCTTAATATAGCACAGTGGAGATTTAAATGGAACTTTAAGTTGAGCTTTGCTTGCTTAAAACTTTCGCATATCTTTGTAAAATACATCAATAAGTGGCAGCTTCACAATAAAGTTCATACATGTTCCAGAAGATGTTTTCATGGCTGCTTGAGAAGGTTGTCACCTCTGATTATAGTACACTGTTTTTTCTTCTGCTTTGTCAATTACAGCTATTAAGAGTCAATTGACCATCGCTAACCGAATCTATATTTACATATATGTAATGTTTATTTTTCAACCATGGTTCAATCCCAGATTAATATGAAGGTTAGGTTAATTGTGTGTCTAAGCACAGTACAATAATGCTCAAAGGTCTGTTTACGAGAGGACTCTACATGCAATGTGAATTATTCTAACTACCACTTTATATGCTGCTTGCACCATTTCACTTTGTGAGGCTCAGATTGTGTGTTAACTAGAAGGCTTTCCACTACATAGATCCACACAAATATTTTATGAAATTAAATTAATATTTCAGACTTGGATGTAAGAGGATTTTTTTTTTCTTATTTTGCATCTTCGCTTTTAATGTATTTCCCAATATTTAAATATGCACTGTTTCAAAAGCTTTTAAAAATGGCATACTTGTATGAAATATGTAACAGGTGACAGTCAAATTATCAAGCTGAAAAACACATCAGAACACAAAGCCTAATGAGCATGATCACTGCAGGCAAGATGGTGTTTGTCAGAATTATAAAGTGCAAAAAACATTCTACAGGCATACCCCGCTTTACATGCACTCTGTGACAGACCCATCTGTATGGACTAAAAGTACTGTGTTCATCTGTTTTGCCATTTGCATGAATTCCCCATTTGTATGCTTTGTTTAAGGGAATGTCTTTTTTTTTGTCGAACGAAACTACCGAACGGACAGCCACCCAGAAGAGAAGTGTGCTGCTGGTTAACCTATTGATCCCAATTAGAACGTTGCGGTTAACCACAGACACTTCTCAATTAAAACCGAATACCGGGTGGTCGTCGTTCGTATGTCGACCACGAGGCGGCGGCCATTTTAACCATGCGAAAGACCAGCGGTGTTCGACGGTTATTTCATGGAACTGAAAACGGACACTTTTTCAACCGAACACCGCTGAAGCCGTCGACCTCCCCTTCTCAATCGACAAAAGCATACGAATGCCGGCCGTTCGGGAGATTCAACAACACGAATGGACTTAACCCAGATAGCCTTCCCATGGAGTCAATCGCATACCGAAGAACTGTAATAAACTTTGACTCCATGGCGATTGAACTATGCGAATGGGATCTGAGCGCTATTCGCCAATAATATGCACTCAGATCCAGGCTATCTGGGGATGTGTTACACGAATACAATATGTTCGGCAGTTAGAAAGTTATATATTTTAATATGTTTTGTAACTTTGAGTTAAAATGGCGATTTGCCTCTGCTCGGGGAGATAATTGAATTACTTCCCAATTATCTCAAGAGCAGAGGGGAGGGAACTGTGATGCATGCTGGGAATATTGTGGGGATGTATGTCTGAAATGTCCCCATGTCCTTCTGTCATTTCAGTCTCCCATTTGGTCCCCTAGGGGAGTGTCCACCAAGTGGGAGACCTGCATAAATACCGGGCAGGTAGCCCACAGTTAATCAGTTTGTGTTTTACCCTCAAAGCGGAGCTTGGTCTCGTTATTGGGGGGATTTTATTACCGGCGCCTAGAGACTGCTTATTGGAATTATTTGCCCTTTGGAAGATATTGGCGTTCGGCTAATATTGTCAGTTCGTGGATTTGGAGTTTGTGAAGGGAAAGAGCCATACAGGTACCGTTCGGGAGTTTGGAGTGTTCCCTAGCTGGCGGTTCGCATGGTTATACTGTACACGCTACCAGACCACATTATTGCGAACGGGGAGCATTCACTAAACGGCGGTTTGCACATTTATTACTGGAGGTACCGTAACACACTCACTTTACATACATTTGCGAGTACAGACATACCCATGAGTGTACTTAAAGGTGCCAGTCGTGAGTACAGACATTCCCGCGCCTCTTCTGTTTGCGAGTGAACAGGAAATGGAAGGTTCTATTCTCGCCCGGAGCAGCTCAGTTCAGTGTCATTGGGGGAAGAACTTTTCACACCTTCTGACATGGCACAGGCTTATCATCTTAAATTTATAATGTCTGCTCCTAGCTGAACAAATAGATATTTTATTCTGCCCATACATTGTCCATGCAATCGGCAGCACTCCAGTGAAAGGGTTTACCCTGCCCTTTTCTAAAACTATGACTTAGCAGCTTAGCTGCATTAGCCACAATTCTGAGGATTCAAAGTTAAACCATAAATGCTTAAAATGATGAAGAGGTGTTTCTAAATAAAGTGTGCAACTAAGCTCCTAACAAATAAAAACTGGCACTGTATTGACAGAAAATGGCCAGTGGGCAGGTTTATTTTACTTTTCCTCCCAGTTTAAGGTTGTCAGATGAGTAAAACATTAAAGATAAATGGTACAAACTGGAATTAGATTTTATTTTTTATTTTTTTTTTACTGTTTGTTTTAACTGCATAAAAGCCCACTGGAAATCACTAAATAAATCACTGGAAATAAAATCACTGGAAATCTGCAGCTGCAGTATCAGTTATGCCTGTAAATTACTATTGCAATCCAGTACATGCTTACATACTTAAAAGTGGGGTATGCCCAGGGCCGGACTGGCCCACCAAGATACCGGGAAATTTCCCGGTGGGCCACAGCACCTGGGGCTGGGCTGACAGCCCTAATCATTGCTCAGGCTCCTGTAATCCCGGCCAGCTATGTGTGAGCTGTGCGGCAGCACAGGGCCCCATGGGAGCAGGGGGAGCCAGGCGGCCGGCACAGCTCACACATGGCCGGCCGGGATCATAAAAAAAAAATTTGCGGCGGCGGAGGAGCTAGCATGTGGCGGGGGTGGAGCCTAGTGTGCAGCGGGGTGGGGCTTACTGTGCGGCGGGGGCCTGGCTAACTGCAGCATGGGAAGCAGGAAGGAGTCCCTGCTTCCCCAACAACCAGCCTCCCGGAGCTCCAAGGGATGTGAAGGTAAGAAGCAGGTCAGTGTGTCTGTGTGTGACTGCCTCTGAGTGTGTGACTGCCTGTGAGTGTGTGTGTGTGTGTGTGTGTGTGTGACTGTTGGTGTGTGTGTGTGACTGTCTCTGTGTGTGTGTGTGTGTGTGTGTGTGACTGTGGGTCTGCGTGTGACTGTCTGTGTCTGTGTGTGACTGTCTGTGTGTGTGACTGCCTTCCTGTGTGTGACTGCCTGCCTGTGTGTGTGACTGTCTGTGTGTGTGACTGCATGTGTGTGTGACTGCTTGTGTGTGTGACTGCTTGTGTGTGTGACTGTCTGCCTGTCTGTGTGACTGTCTGCTTTTGTGACTGTGTGTGTGTGACTGTCTGCCTGTGTGTGTGACTGTGTGTGTGCGACTGTCTGCCTGTGTGTGACTGTCTGCTTGTGTGTGTGTGACTGCCTGTGTGTGACTGTGTGTGTGTGACTGTCTGCCTGTGTGTGTGTGTGACTGTTTGCCTGTGTATGCGGCTGTCTGCCTGTGTGTTTAACTGTCTGCCAGTGTGTGTGTGGCTGTCTGCCTGTGTGTGTTTGTGTGTGGCTGTCTGCCTGTCTGTGTGTGTGTGTGGCTGTCTGCCTGTCTCTGTATGTGTGAATGTTTGCCTTGGTGTCAGTGACTGTCTGCCTCTGTGTGTGTGGATGTCTTTGTGTGTGTGCATCTGCTAGTGAGTGAGCGCGCGAGCTTCTGTGTTTGTGTGTGTGTGTGTGCGCTCATCTGCTAGTGAGGATGCCTCTGTGTGTGTGTGTGCCTGCTAGTGTGTTTGTGTGTGTGTGTGCCTGTTAGTGAGTGATCTTGTATGTGTGTCAGTGAGCTTGTCTGTAGGGATCATATGTGTGTGTGCGTGTTAGTGAGCTTGTCTGTAAGGAGCATGGGTGTGTCGGAGCCTGTTTGTGGTGAGCATGTGTACAGTGAGCTTGTCTGTAGTAAGCATGAGTGTGATCGTGAGCTTGTCTGTAGTGACCATATGTGTGTCAGTGAGCTTGTCTGTAGTGAGCATATGTGTGTCAGAGAGCTTGTCTGCAGTGAATCTGTGTGTTAGTGAGCTCTTCTGTAGGGAGCATGTGTGTGTCAATGGGCTTGTCTGTAGGGCGAGTGTGTGAGCATCAGTGAGCTTGTCTGTAGTGAGCGTGTGTGTGTGACTGTGAGCTTGTCTGTAGTAAGCTTGTGTGTGTATCAGAGTTTGTCTGTACTAAATTTGTGTGTGTGCCAGTAACCTTGTCTGTGTGTGTCATTGAGATTGTCTGTCAATGAGCCTATTTGTGTGCGTCAGTAAGATTGTCTGTGTCTGTGTGTGAGTACGCTTTAGTGTATAATTTAATTACCCTGAAAGAACTAATATTTTGAATTAGAATAGGAAATGTATCAATAATATTATATACCTATACCTATTATGTACCTTGCACTCAGGCTTCAAAGTTGTGTGACCGGGTGCATCACCAGTGCTCCAGTATCCAGGCAATTGAAATAATTGGCTGCACTCTCAGATTTCCTTAAAACGTAACTTTTATTGAATTTTTTAAGAGAAGATCAACGTTTCAGTCCCTCTTGTGGACTTTCATCATGATCCTGATGCAAGTCCACAAGAGGGACTGAAAAGTTGATCTTCTCTTAAATATTTCAAAAAAGTTACGTTTTAAGGAAATCTGAGAGTGCAGCCAACTATTTCAATTGCATATATATATATATATATATATATATATATATAAACAACCTACATAGCACAATGACTTATGGGGCTGGCATAGATTTTTTTCCAGGGCTGCTTCGTATCCCCAGTCCGGCCCTGGGTATCCCTGTATTTACCAGCATTAGGAATGGTGGAATGGGATCTCTGGCAAAAGAACCTAGGTAGATATGTTCTTTGGAATACTGTGCGATTATGCAAAATATTGCCATGAGGCATTTCTGCCTAAGAGAGACTCTGCTGAGGGCAGTGTTGTATCCTGGTTTTGTGCTGCCCTAGGCATGAATGACATTTTTTTTTTTTTTTTTTAATTCAATCCCCCCAGCCTCCCAACATTTAGGAGTGCTAAGGTGGATGGATTCTCGCTTTCCTTGGGGTCCAGTGGGGCTGCTGGGTAGCCAGTCTGTCACTGCAGTCGGCGAGGGAGCACTGGTCCTCCTGCTCAGCTGCCTCGCGCGCCACGTAGTTACCGCATAGTTACACCGGGGCCGGAGTGACGTCATATTCCGGCTCCGGCATCACTGCGGTGCGTGCGAGGGAGCTGAACAGGAGGATCAGTGCTCCCTCGCCGCCCGCCCGGAAAGTGCCACCGCTGGCAAGGCATTTGCCATGGTAATTGGGGGGAGGCTTTTTTTGCCACCCCCTAGAAAGTGCTGCCCAAAGCAAATGCCTTGCCAGCCTTGCGGTAAATACCATTTAACCATTGATCACAATAAAAAAAGAAAATTGCGACCAGTACAAAACAAATTGTTGTGAGGAGTGGAGATGTCGCGAACCGTCCGCGAACGGTTCGCCACGGTTCGCTGCGAACTGTTCGTGGCGAACTCCGGTCAGCTGACACATCCCGGCCAATCTCCAGCAGACCCTCCCTCCCAGACCCTCCTACTTCCTGGACAGCATCCATGTTGAAGCTGCGGACGGTTCGCGACATCTCTAGTGAGGAGATGATTAGATTTAGCTTTGAAGAGGTAGAGTAACCCAGATATTCAGTGGAATAAGTAGTTGAGATTTGGAGCTAGCTGTAATGGTTATGGTGCTGAGAGTGCCCTCGTGTTGCCCCATTCAGTAGCAGCTCTATAATTAGTCAATTTAGGCGGCTGCCTAAGGCCTCTCACCCCCTGGTGCCTCGCGGCCGCCTAGATCGTCTTAACAGACTGACATTTTGGGTCCTCGGTCCATGACCGAGGGCCCGACACTGGGAGTGTAGCGGTACTTACCCTTTCCAGGGGCCGGCCGGGGTCCTCTGTTCGAGCCGCGCGCGGTCCTGCTGCTGCACGAGCCGCGTGCGGCTCATCCGACGGCTGTAACAGGAAGGCGGGCAGTGACCGCGAGAAGCGGACACGTGTCCCACCTAACTCTAAGAGCGCGCCGCGGGTCTCGGGCACGCTCTTAAAGGGACAGTGGGAGCCTAAATTGGAAAAGGCATCCCATTGGTCCCTGTCATGCCACACTCCCCATACCTTTTGGGGGCGTGGATGTGACAGGGACCAATCAAATTAGATGTTTAGGTATATATACTCACCTTTTTCCCTTAGTTCCTTGCCCTATCGTGGTTTCTGTTTCAGTTCCCTTTAGCGCTTGTTGTGTTCAGTTGTGTTCCTTCGTACTTGACCTTGGCTTTGTTTCTGACTACGTTATCTCTTTATCCTTATCTGTTCTGTTTGCCGGCTTGCTGTTTTCTGTGTACCAGACCCCGGCTAGTCCAAGTTTACGCTGTCTCTTTGTGCCCTTGACCTCGGATCGCTCCTGACTCTGTATCTCTCTCCTTTACGTCGAGTCCAGCCACTCTAAGGTCTGGTAGACGTACCTTCCCTCTGTGCTGACATTTGTTTAGCTTAAATCCTGCGTGTTGGGGTATATTTTCGTTACATTACGATAGGGCCATGGACCCCGCAGATTTAGCTCAGCAGATGGCTTCTCATGAGGCTAGATTTGTAGAGCAGGATCACCGTATGGATCAGATAGCCCAGGCTCTCCAGACGCTCTTATCTAGAACTATTCCAGCAACCACACCTAACCCTCCTACACCTCTTCTTCCTGAAGTGTCTACTTTGCCTAATACTTTGGCCCATTTAACACCTCCTCCTAGGTATGGAGGGGACTCTAAGACATGCAGAGGTTTCATTAATCAAATAGAATTCCACTTTGAGATGTATCCACGTTCCTTTCCCACAGATAGGTCTAAAGTGGGGTTCCTTATGCATCAACTTACCGATAAAGCACTTGAGTGGGCAAATCCTATTTGGGAGGCTAATGGACCTATGGTGCATAATTTCAATAGTTTCCTTACGGCTTTTCGTAGAACTTTTGACACAACTAAAAGGTCAAAGAAAGCCGCCAGAACATTAATGAGAATTAAACAGGGTTCTAGGTCTGTTGCTGACTATGCCATTCAGTTTCGTACCCTTGCTTCACAGGTAGATTGGACCAACAATGGGCTAACAACTGCATTCATGGAAGGTTTATCTGACACTATATTGAATGAGGTAGTGGCTAGGGAGCTTCCTATTGCATTAGAGGACCTTATTGACTACCTCATTGATATAGATAACAGGATTCATGACAGACTCTATACTAAAAACCGGAATAGACGTTTGGTTACACCTATTAACCCCAGAGTTGATAAACCTGAGACTGCCAAAGTATCAGAGGAGGAACCCATGCAATTAGGGGTTGCCAAACTCTCTGAAACTGAAAAATTACATAGGAGAAGGGACGGACTCTGCCTATACTGTGGTAGGAGAGACCATATGATAAAAGAATGCCACGTGCTTCCGGAAAACTCTCGCACCTAAGGCCTTATAGGGGACTGGCCTTGGGTGTGATATCTAAGTCTCCTAAATTGCCTCCTAACCGTTTGCTTCTTCCTGTTTCTTTGTATATGGGAGAGGGTTGCATAGCTGAGCACATACAAGCCTTGGTTGACTCCGGGGCAGCTGATAATTTCATGGACTCAGGTTTTGTTAAGAAAAACAACATTCCCATCAGAGAGAAGGAGATACCCTTGGCCGTTGAGGCCATAGATGGTAGACCATTAAGTTCTCCAGTTATTACTCATGAAACTGTACCATTACACATGTATACAGGGGTTTTACATTTTGAAACCATTCGGTTCCAGGTCATCACATCTCCCTCTTCGTGTTAGGGTACCCATGGTTACGTACTCACAATCCCATTTTCGATTGGGAGTCAGGGCAAATAAAATCATGGAGCGATGCCTGCCATGAGTCTTGTACTATTGAAGTCACCCCTTTGAATTCTATTAATGTTCCTACTACTCCTCCTTTGTCTACTGTTATACCCCCTCAGTACTTATTTCTCAAAACTGTCTTCGATAAAAGGGAGGCTGACAAATTACCGCCTCACAGATCCTGCGATTGTGCTATCGATTTATTGCCTGGCACAATACATCCAAAGGGCAGGGTGTTCCCTTTATCTGTTCAAGAAAACCGTGTCATGGAGGAGTATATTAAGGAATCATTAAAAAAAGGGGTTTATTAGGAGATCCTCTTCTCCGGCTGGAGCGGGGTTCTTCTTTGTATCAAAGAAAGAAGGTGATTTAAGACCGTGTATCGATTATAGAGGTCTAAATAAAATCACCATCAAAAATGCATACCCTATACCTTTAATCACGGAATTATTTGACAGGCTCAAACATGCTTCTGTATTCACTAAATTGGATCTTAGAGGTGCATACAATTTAATATGTATTAAGAAAGACCACGAATGGAAAACGGCATTCAACACTAGATCTGGCCATTACGAGTATACTGTTATGCCATTTGGTCTATGTAATGCCCCAGCAGTATTTCAAGAATTTATCAATGACGTTTTAAGAGACTTTATTCACACATTTGTAATTGTGTACTTGGACGACATATTAATATACTCTACAGATTTACACACTCATCACAGGCATGTTACGACAGTTCTGAAGACCCTTCTTGCTAATGGTCTTTATTGTAAACTGGAAAAATGTCTATTTGACCAATCCGAAGTCCAGTTTTTGGGGTATTTGATTTCCGCTAAAGGTTTTCGTATGGATCCCCAGAAGCTTTCTGCTGTCATGGAATGGCCTCTACCACAAGGTTTGAAAGCCATTCAGCGTTTTCTTGGATTCTCTAACTATTATGGACGCTTTATTAAAGGTTTTTCCTCTATTGTAGCGCCTATCACCCGTATGACAAAAAAGGATGGCAATACTCGTGTCTGGTCTCCCGAGGCACTTCAGGCTTTTGAATTTCTTAAAACTACGTTCGCTTCTGCACCTATTTTACAGCATCCTATCCCCACACTGCCCTATATTCTTGAAGTTGATGCTTCTGATATCGGGGTAGGTGCTGTCTTATCCCAAAGAGAGTCGCCTGAAAAACCATTGCATCCTTGTGGCTTCTTCTCCAAACAAATGTCCAAAGCAGAAAAGAATTATGATGTGGGTAATCGCGAACTCCTTGCTATTATTTTAGCACTGAAAGAATGGAGACATTTGTTAGAAGGAACTAAGGATCCTATCCTCATATTTACGGATCACAAGAACCTATCCTACCTTAGTGAGGCTAAAAGATTGTCTTCTAGGCAGGCTAGGTGGTCACTGTTTTTGTCTCATTTCAATAACATTATCACCTATAGGCCAGGTGACCGCAACACTAAAGCAGACGCTCTGTCCAGACAGTTCGAAACTGCTGACAAACAGGAGATTGATGTTACTCCTGTAATTCCCCCAGAAAGGATAATAGCTACCACTATTTTGTCTATTTCTTCGTCCCTCTTGCAGGCCATACAAGCGAAACAAAGCATGGCACCTAGCGAGAAACCTACTGATAAACTGTTCGTTGATGTTCCCGAGAGACGGGAGATTCTGTTGTTGTATCATGACACTAAGACTGCTGGACATCCTGGTATTTCCAAAATGGTGTCAGCTGTTTCTCGGTATTTTTGGTGGGATTCCTTACGCAAGGATGTCACCGACTATATAGGTGCTTGTACTACTTGTGCCTGTATGAAATCTTCTCGTAGGGTTCCTTGTGGGCTGTTGCATCCGTTACCCATTCCCGAGAGACCTTGGTCTAACCTGTCCATGGATTTTATTGTTGAATTACCCCCTTCGAATGGTAACACAGTTATCCTAATGATAGTGGATCGGTTTTCCAAGATGGCTCACTTTGTGTCTCTTCACAAGCTGCCCACGTCCAGGGAACTAGCACTTATTTTCGCCAGAGAGGTGTTTCGATTACATGGCATTCCCGTATCTATTGTGTCCGATAGGGGTAGCCAATTTATTTCCAGGTTCTGGAAAGCCTTTTGTTCGGAAATGGGTATTTCTCTCTCATTTTCTTCCGCTTACCAGCCCCAGTCTAATGGAGCTGCTGAACGTGCCAATCAATCTCTGGAGCAGTACCTTCGTTGTTTCGTATCCCACCATCAGAACAATTGGTCTGACCTTCTTCCTTGGGCTGAGTTTGCTCGGAATAACACTACTCATGATTCTTCCGGCAAGAGTCCTTTTTAAGTTGTCTATGGCCAACATCCTGTTGTTCTTCCAGCTGCTTTCTCCTCACAGGGCATGCCAGTTCTGGATGAACATTTGGCTAATTTGCGTAATACTTGGGAGCAGGTTCAGCGTTCTTTGGTGGATTCCGCTGCTCGCCAGAAAGTGCAGGCTGACAAGCATCGCAGGGTGGCTCCTTCTTATGTCGTGGGGGACAGGGTTCTGCTTTCCACGCGAAACATTCGCCTCCGGGTGCCTTCTATGAAATTGGCTCCCCGCTTTATTGGTCCTTATCGTATTCTGCATAAGGTTAATCCTGTTTCGTATGCCTTGGGTCTCCCTAAGAATCTGCGTATTCCTAATGTCTTTCACACCTTGTTGTTGAAGCCTTTCGTATGCAACCGCTATACCCGGCATACTCCTCCTCCCCCTCCTGTCTCTGTAGAGTTTCATGAGGAATTTGAAGTTTCTGCTGTTCTTGACTCTCGTTTCCTTAGAGGTCGACTTCAGTACCTGGTGCATTGGAAGGGCTATGGGCCTGAGGAGCACAGTTGGATTTCCACTGACGCTGTTCACGCTCCTCGTCTTGTGCGCTCTTTCCATTCTCGTTTTCCTGCCAGGCCTGGCCCTCCCCGCCCGGAGGGCGTGTCCTCAGGGGGGGTACTGTAGCGGTACTTACCCTTTCCAGGGGCCGGCCAGGGACCTCTGTTCGAGCCGCGCGCAGTCCTGCTGCTGCACGAGCCGCGCGCGGCTCATCTTACGGGTGTAACAGGAAGGCGGGCAGTGACCTCGAGAAGCGGTCACGTGTCCCGCCTAACTCTAAGAGCGCGCCGCGGGTCTCGGGCGCGCTCTTAAAGGGACAGTGGGAGCCTAAATTGGAAAAGGCATCCCATTGGTCCCTGTCATGCCACACTCCCCATACACTTACCTTTTGGGGGCGTGGATGTGACAGGGACCAATCAAATTAGATGTTTGTTTTTTTGTTTGTTTTTTTGATGTTTAAATCTTTTTTTATTTTCAAGATTTAGGTGTACATAACACTAGACAATATAAATCTTTACAAATAGTGCAGGATTTGAAGTGATACAGTTAATAATGCAACAACGTGAAGGAAAAAAAAAAGATGAAAGAAAATTCACATTGACAGAAGGTGTTCCTGATGTCTCTCTAGGTCTATCTCCACTTCTAATGTGTTGTAGTGGCCTGGTTGAAGTGTGGGTGAGTTCCAAGGCGTGTGGGTGGTGGAAGTAAGTACTGTTTTTTTCTGTGCACACGTCTGGATTCCTTCATGTTTGTGCAGTTTGTACCTGAATAGTAAAGTGAGTAACTCACATCTGGTTACGGGGCCTACTTTGAGTCATTCTAAGTGAAGTATGGGATGGGGTGGTGGGTAAAGTAAAGTGTCGGAATAGGGCATGTAAAGGAGGGAGGGAGGGGGTTGACTCAGCTGGGGATAACTGGTCTTGAGTCAGTGGTGTGAAAGTTTGTTTCCCCATTCTAGCCGCTGGGTCTGGAGGTGTGAGCGTGTAGATTTAGAAGAGGTTGGTAATCCGATTATGGCTCTCTATGGTGGGGTTTGCTGTTAGAGTGTGTGGATAGCCACCGTTCCCACATGGCCCAACCTTCCATCTTTTTGTGAGGTCTCAAGGAGTTGGTGTGGGCCATTTTTTCATATTGCCCGTTGGTGGTGACTAACGTAGTAAGATCTAACAAGCTAGGCAGTGTGGATGATTTCCATTTTCTAGCAATGAGTAGGTTTGCTGAGATTAGGATGTGGAAGACTAAGGTCCTTTGTGCATGAGTTAGTGTTTTGGGCAGCATGAACAGTATGAATGTCTCAATGGTGCGAGGTATGGGTTTGTTCACCACTTCCAATAGCAAAGTGGCTACCATGTCCCAGTAGGGTTGTAAGGCCGGGCATTTCCACCAGACATGTGACATGTTGCCTCCTTTTTCTCCGCACCTCCAGCAGGTGTCTTTTATGGTTTTATATATTTTTGCTGGTTTCGTAGGAACTAGATACCATCTTGTTAAAATCTTTCTAAGCAGTTCGATGTGGGATATACAGTGGGTGAGGGATTTATGTGCGCTAAAGGCTGTATGCCATTTTTCCTTTGGAATTGTGTATTCCAACTCCCTTTCCCATGCAGATGTATAGGACAGTAGAGACGTCGAACTGGCTGCCAACAACGAGTCTTAGCAGATTGATATTAATCTTCTTTTGGGTAGTTGGCCGGTGCACATTTTCTCAATGGGTGTCATGTTATGGTGTTGGTTTGCGTTCTCTGTGGTTTTGAGTTGTGTGCGGCGTGTGAGCGCTTGAATTTGCAGATAAGAAAGGTACAACCCTGTGGGGATATTGTGTTTCAAGCACAGTTGTGCAAATTGGGATAGTGAGTCTCCTGACCATAGGTGGTGTAAGTGCGTGAGGCCATGATTTTCCCAACTATTACTGTTGAAGGTTGGGACTAAGTAGCGAAAGCATCTGAGCGGCGTGGCTAGGGAAAAAGGTAGTCTAGAGAGGAAGGAATACTTATTGTTGTCCCAGATTTTTAGCATCACCGCTGTCATGGGTAACAGGTTATCAGTTTTAGGGCGAGAGGGCTTGGGAATCCAGAGAAGGAGGTGAATCCCCGCCGGGAGGGACCAGTGAGATTCAATTTCTGCCCACGGAGGACCTTTGTTGCCATCCTGTGTGGTTATTGCATGCATGAGTATAGTGGCTTTGTAGTATGCATGAATGTCTGGGCATCCCATCCCACCCTCTTCGAGTTTTTTATAAGATGTCGATTTGGGGATTCTAGCTTTACGTTGGCCATTTATGAAACGGTCCGTCTGTCTCTGCAGAGTGACAAAGAATGACTTCGGGATGTCGATTGGCAGGGACCTGAATAGGAATTGGAGTTTAGGGACGAGGGTCATCTTAAAAGCTGCTGCTCTGCCCAGCCAGGACATGTGTTTGCCCTTCCATTTTTCCATTTGCGATCTGATGGTCGTGGCCAGTTTCGTGTAGTTGGCTTTAAAGAGTTTGGTGGGGGTTTTTGTTATTACAATTCCCAGGTAGGAGATATATTCTGACCCCCAGTCTAGGTCAAATTGTTGTTTTAATGTTTGTATCCGTGTCTGGGGCAAGTTAATTGGTAGTGCCTGCGTTTTGGTCTTGTTTAGCTTATAATAGGAGATTTTACCATATTCTTCTATTAGATCCATAAGGATTGGGAGAGAAGGCTCTGGTTCTGTAATGGTTAGCAGCACGTCGTCTGCAAAAAGACTAAGCTTGTGCTCGGTCTTACTTATCTGCACTCCCTTAATGTCCCCCCTTGTTCTAATTTGAGTTGCCAGTGGTTCGAGCGCTAGGACATAGATGAGGGGAGAGAGGGGGCACCCTTGGCGTGTGCCATTAGTGATGGAGAATCCTTCTGACAAAAAGCCTCCGTATAACACTTGTGCAGTTGGTCGGCTGTATAGGGCCTTTACCGCTGCCACAAATTGGGCCGGAAATCCGTATTTTTCCAATGTGGCCTCCATGAAGTTCCAGCTTAACCGATCAAAAGCTTTCTCCGCATCTAACGAAAGCAGGAGACTCCTCTCGCCCCTCCGATTCATTGATTCCACTATATCCAGCACTCATCTGGTGTTGTCAGTGCCCTGTCTACCTTTCACAAATCCCGATTGGTCTGGGTGTATAAGAGCTGTCAGGGCCACCGTCATCCTGTTCGCCAAAACCTTGGCGAACAATTTGGCGTCTGAGTTTAAGAGGGAAATAGGGTGGAAATTTTTGCATCTGTCTGGGGTTTTACCTGGTTTAGGTAGGGTTATGACGGTAGCCCTCAACATCCCTTGGGGCAATTGTGCATGGTGAATTGCTTCATTGAAGATTGATGGGAGATGGGGGGTTAGGATTGAGCTGAAGGTTTTATAGTAACTGTTTGGTAGGCCATCAGGGCCAGGCGTTTTATGGGCTGGTAATTGTGCAATTGCCTGTTCTATCTCTTCTTTAGATATTGGGTTCTTTAGGGTTTCTTTTTGAGGCTCAGTTAGGGTAGTGGTTTGTATTTTTGAAAGGAAGTCTTTGGCTTCATCTAATGAGGCATGGTGTAGTGAAGCATCTTCTGTGAGGTTACAGAGGGATTCATAAAATTTGGCGAAAGTATTTCCTATTTCTAGTGGTGAAATAAGTTTGTTGTCTAGGTCATTGAGGATGTAAGGGATCCTAGTCTTAGCCTGTGCACTTTTGATCGTGTTTGCTAATATTTTTCCTGCTCTATTGCCTTGAGAATATTGTACTTGCCTAAGTTTATGCAGGAGTCGCCCAGTTTTTATTACATGGGCTTCTCTTATTTGTGTTTGGAGGAGAGTGAGTTCCTCCTTTATTTTACTGGAGGGCCTCTTTATATTCTCTTTGTTGAGGTTGTGTAATTTGTCTTCCCAACCTCGCATATGCCTTTCTGATGAACGTTTAAGGTGTGACGCCTGTTTGATGAACAGGCCTCTTACCACTGCCTTGTGGGCCGACCAAAGTGTGAATTTTGACATGTCAGGAGTTGAGTTTGTGGTGAAATATTGTGTGAGCTGCGTAGACATGTAATTAACGAACACTGGGTTACGTAATAAGGTTTCATTAAGTCGCCAAGGGGGTTTATGTTTGAAGGCGAATTTGTCTGCCAGTGTCAGTATTACGGGGGCGTGGTCTGACCATGTCATTTTCTCAATGGCGCAGTCTTGTATCTGATTAAAGTGTGGGCCACTGATGTAGAATCTATCGATTCTCGTGTAGCAATTATGCACCGTGGAAAAATAAGTGTATTGTTTACCAGAGGGATATAAGGTTCTTCATATATCATAAAGGTTGTAGTTTGTGAGTGTGGAGGCTAAGCGTTTTGCAGCTCGTTGGAGTTGGGCCTCCCGAGCGGGGGATTTGGTGGAGGAGGTATCTAAGGTATGGTCTGACACGCAGTTGAAATCACCTACTATGATCAGTATCCCTTTTTCCGAACTTTGTCTATTTTTTCCAGTACTCGGTTTAGAAAGTGAATCTGTCTCTCATTAGGGGTGTAGAGGTTGGCTACGGTGTATGTTTGCTCGTTGATGTTTGCCACTATTATCAGGTATCTGCCTTGGGTGTCACTTATTTTCCTGATCAGGGAAAAGGAAAGCTGATTACTAATGAGAATTGATACTCCCTTGGATTTGGTGTCTGCGGTGGCGTGAAATTGGTTAGGGTACTGACGTATCTGCAGCCTCAGGTGATCCGAGCGTTTAAAGTGTGTTTCTTGAAGACACAGTATGTCTCCCTGTAATTTTGATGCCTCCCTGTAGAGAGCTTGGCGTTTCCCTGGGGAGTTCAACCCCTTAACATTGTACGAGATTACCCGCATTATGTAGTAGTTGTAGGACGTGCGGATATCAACCGCACGGGTGATCTTATTATGGGGTTCTTGTGGAGTGTCTTACTTGGTATGAGGTGGGGACAAGGATCAGGACAAGGACAGGGAAAAGGGAGGAAAGGAAAGGTGACCTAGTAGAGCGGCAAGTACACTGTTGGTTATACCTTGTGAGGTTAACCAGTCCCACCCGCCGGCGGGTTAGTGGAGGTTCCGGTCGTGCCGAGCGCAGCACCCGGTGCCTAGGGTCTCTTGTGTTGAAGGTTAGAGAGCTGCGCTCGCCACAGGCGGAATATCAGTTGTGAGAGAGGTGTTAGTTATGCCCTTCTCGACATGAATGCTAAATATAATTTTTATTTTTTTATTTTTTTTAACCCAACAATAATTGAACAGTTCGTAAACTTACAAGAGTTAAGGATTACAAATATAACCCAGTATATGCGTGGGAACAAACAGTGACCGCAACCGTATTGGGGTCCCCCTCGGAGCGGTTGGTCCCCAGAGAGAGGGTTAAACAATATCATATGACCAATAGTGTTTTAGATCTACCTATCAACTTGTACAACAAAAGAAACGTAGAATAAAGTTACAAGTTCAGGTGGAATTTGGCACACTAGGAGAGTCTAGTAAAATGTCCCGGCTGTGGGAGGTCGAGGGCTGACCAAGCATCTCCCCCTCCCCCGTCCCTGCATGGGGACAACCTGGATCCCAGTTCCCAGGTACCTGAGGGTATAGAGCGTGAGGCACCGATGAACATGTACAGGGAGTGCAGAATTATTAGGCAAGTTGTATTTTTGAGGATTAATTTTATTATTGAACAACAACCATGTTCTCAATGAACCCAAAAAACTCATTAATATAAAAGCTGAATATTTTTAGAAGTAGTTTTTAGTTTGTTTTTAGTTTTAGCTATGTTAGGGGGATATCTGTGTGTGCAGGTGACTATTACTGTGCATAATTATTAGGCAACTTAACAAAAAACAAATATATACCCATTTCAATTATTTATTATTACCAGTGAAACCAATATAACATCTCAACATTCACAAATATACATTTCTGACATTCAAAACAAAAACAAATCAGTGACCAATATAGCCACCTTTCTTTGCAAGGACACTCAAAAGCCTGCCATCCATGGATTCTGTCAGTGTTTTGATCTGTTCACCATCAACATTGCGTGCAGCAGCAACCACAGCCTCCCAGACACTGTTCAGAGAGGTGTACTGTTTTCCCTCCTTGTAAATCTCACATTTGATGATGGACCACAGGTTCTCAATGGGGTTCAGATCAGGTGAACAAGGAGGCCATGTCATTAGATTTTCTTCTTTTATACCCTTTCTTGCCAGCCACGCTGTGGAGTACTTGGACGCGTGTGATGGAGCATTGTCCTGCATGAAAATCATGTTTTTCTTGAAGGATGCAGACTTCTTCCTGTACCACTGCTTGAAGAAGGTGTCTTCCAGGAACTGGCAGTAGGACTGGGAGTTGAGCTTGACTCCATCCTCAACCCAAAAAGGCCCACAAGCTCATCTTTGATGATACCAGCCCAAACCAGTACTTCACCTCCACCTTGCTGGCGTCTGAGTCGGACTGGAGCTCTCTGCCCTTTACCAATCCAGCCACGGGCCCATCCATCTGGCCCATCAAGACTCACTCTCATTTCATCAGTCCATAAAACCTTAGAAAAATCAGTCTTGAGATATTTCTTGGCCCAGTCTTGACGTTTCAGTTTGTGTGTCTTGTTCAGTGGTGGTCGTCTTTCAGCCTTTCTTACCTTGGCCATGTCTCTGAGTATTGCACACCTTGTGCTTTTGGGCACTCCAGTGATGTTGCAGCTCTGAAATATGGCCAAACTGGTGGCAAGTGGCATTGTGGCAGCTGCACGCTTGACTTTTCTCAGTTCATGGGCAGTTATTTTGCGCCTTGGTTTTTCCACACGCTTCTTGCGACCCTGTTGACTATTTTGAATGAAACGCTTGATTGTTCGATGATCACGCTTCAGAAGCTTTGCAATTTTAAGAGTGCTGCATCCCTCTGCAAGATATCTCACTATTTTTGACTTTTCTGAACCTGTCAAGTCCTTCTTTTGACCCATTTTGCCAAAGGAAAGGAAGTTGCCTAATAATTATGCACACCTGATATAGGGTGTTGATGTCATTAGACCACACCCCTTCTCATTACAGAGATGCACATCACCTAATATGCTTAATTGGTAGTAGGCTTTCGAGCCTATACAGCTTGGAGTAAGACAACATGCATAAAGAGGATGATGTGGTCAAAATACTCATTTGCCTAATAATTCTGCACTCCCTGTATGGTCGAAAACAGTCCAACACTGACGCAGGACTGCGCACATGGCTCATGTTGTCCTTCTGTTTGGTGAGTGAAGAGGTTTCCGATGGGTTGAGGCTAAGGTAACTGAGTATGCCTTAATTCTTCCGATTGCAGGTGCTGGCAGGAGGGATTGGTTTTCACCTCGCCGTAATGTTCTATCTGGATAACTGTGGGTGAGCCCAGGTGTGGGAGAAGTGGCTCCGGTTGATAATCTCCTGGTTCAGTGTGCCAACTGTGGGGCCTTCCTGAGGCAGGTGTTAGAGTTCAGTGTGGTGGTAGCCAGGTGGGGCGCTCCGCGGGGTTCCCAAGGTTCGATGTGTTAGCGGACGCTCTGTTTCTTGAAGTGATGCATTCCGTTGGTCGGACGCCTTAGTGATGAAGAAGATTCAGCTGGAGATATGTTCCATTCGTGGAGAAGCTGCAGTCCCTCTTCTGGTGTATAGAGGACCTTGGTTTGCCCATTTCTTGTCACCAGCAGCTTTGTGGGGAAACCCCAACGTTATGTTATTTGCTGGTTACACAACGCTCCTGTTATAGCCGCAAACTCCCGCCTCTGAGCTAGTGTTGCAGGCGACACGTTGGAGAATATGTGTATATTTCGACATTTTTCCGCCCTGGTGTTGTTGTTGCGTCTTGCTTTAAGGATTTCTTCTTTTATATGGTGGTAATGGGCTCTCAGCAGCACATCTTTGGGCGCTGAAGGCGGCGCTGTTCTAGCTTTTGCCACTCTATGAATTCTATCAAGTAGGAACATTTCTGACGCTATGTCAGGACACAGGTGTCGAAATAGGTCTGTGACATAAGCATGCAGGTCACCCACCTGTACGGTCTCTGGAATTCCCCGCAACCTTAGGTTATTCCGGCGGGAGCGGTCTTCCAGGTCTGTAAGTTTAACCTCATGTGCATTAAGTCTGGTTTCAATGTGTTGAAGTTGAGTTGAGAGTGATTCTTGGGCAGCAGCTTGTTCTGCTGATCTACTTTCCAGGGCTGTCGTTCTGGATGTTATTTCATGTATGTCTTTTTGCATACCTGCTATAGCAGCTTGGAATTGGGCAATTAGCTGTGCAGATTGTGCATCTAACATAGCCTGTAACTTGACTTCCGTCAGCAGGCTGGCTAGATGATGCTGTCCCTGGTGTGAGATGCAGAAGTCACGGCTGTCTTCCGAGTCCTGGGCGCCATCTTCCTCGAGGCCTTCACTTGGGCTCAGAGTTCCCATCCGCTTTTTTGCCACAAAAAACGCCGATTTGTCCTGTTTGTGTTTCGATTTATTGTGGGACATGGTGGCAGAGGTCTTGTGCAGGTATTGTGTCGGGTTTAGTGCCGATGGTGTCGGGCCAGGGCTATTGTTGTTTCCGCCCGTGGAGGAGCTGGGCAGTTAAGCGGCCATTTTCCGTGGCTTTCAGCTCCGCCCCTCCCCCAAATTAAATGTTTAGGTATATATACTCACCTTTTTCCCTTAGTTCCTTGCCCTATCGTGGTTTCTGTTTCAGTTCCCTTTAGCGCTTGTTGTGTTCAGTTGTGTTCCTTCGTACTTGACCTTGGCTTTGTTTCTGACTACGTTATCTCTTTATCCTTATCTGTTCTGTTTGCCGGCTTGCTGTTTTCTGTGTACCAGACCCCGGCTAGTCCAAGTTTACGCTGCCTCTTTGTGCCCTTGACCTCGGATTGCTCCTGACTCTGTATCTCTCTCCTGTACGTCTAGTCCGGCCACTCTAAGGTCCGGTAGACGTACCTTCCCTCTGTGCTGACATTTGTTTAGCTTAAATCCTGCGTGTTGGGGTATATTTTCGTTACAGGGAGGGAGCATGCCGCCGGGTGCGCGGTCCCTCCACTCAGTGTGCCCGGGAGGGGAGCGCCTTAGGTCTGCAGCTCCGCAATGTGCCGAGCTGCAGCATGTTCGAGCGAGCTCTGACCAATCAGAGCGTTGCCGCGGATTATCACGGCAACTCTCTGACCGGAGCTCGCAAGCACATGCTGCAGCTCTACACATTGCAGAGCTGCAGACCTATGGCGCTCCCCTCCTGGGCAGATTGATTGTATGATACCACTGGACCACCAGGGAGCCCACAAAGGTACTAAACCCTTCCCCCACAAACATTCACCCCCTCACACTACACAGTGACCCCCCACAATCAGTCACCCCAAACACTATAATGTCACCAACCCACACTGCACTGTCACCCCCCCACAAACTGTTATCTCCCTACACTATACTGTCACCCCCTCTGCACTGACACCCCCCACAAACTGTTAGCTCCCCATACTATACTATCACCGCTCACTACACTGTCACCAACCCACAGTCACCCCCTCACACTATACTGTCACCCCTACTGCACTGACACTCACCCACAAACTGTTACCTCCTCACTCTATACTGTCACCCCCCCACTACCACTGTCACCAACCCACACTGCACCGTCATCCCCCCAACAAATAGTCGCCCCTACTGCACTGTCACCGCGACTGCGCTGTCACCACCCCATACTGCACTGTCACTCCCCCCTTGCCCTTTCACACTCACCATGCTCCTGTCACAGTCACCAGCTGCAGACATTCATCATACACACACAGTCATGAACATAGCAATGGGCAATGCAATGGTAATGTGTCAATATATATAATATACAAACATATACAATACATGGGAAAACACATACATTATATAGGATAATATATATGTGAAAGGATTACAGAATATGTGGGGAAAATCTCTATGGCACTTTTTATCTGTAATTATTTGGTAAAGTATTTTTTAAAAGCTTTTTTGCTCAAATAAATTTTCGCATTTGTTTCCACAAACCCTTCACACCAGCACTTAAATATACGAATGCCAAGCTATGCAACCATCCCCACAATTGTGTATGGTTGCATAGCCTGGCATTCGTATATATGCAAATTACATTTGTTTATTGCAAATTAATTTTGTTTGCAAATTATGCTACAACTACAGCCAGAGAGCTCACAATGCAGCAGCACAGGAAGCCACTACACTGCAAGCTCCTGAACAACGAATGCAGAGACTCACTCTCAGTATCCAGTGCTGAAACTCTGCCTTTCAATACAATGACTGCTCCTTATACACACACATAATGCAACCCCTATTTTTATTTTACTTTGCGTGTTTAAGTTTTGCCGAAGGCCTCACAAAGTCTTGAGCCGCCCCTTGGCCCATCGTAAGCAGTTTTTCAACTGATTGACTTCTTACCTGTGATTCGCCACAACCATCGCCTAAGAGCCGGATTGTCTTAAACAGGAACTTCCTTTGCTCTCCTGTGCTAAGCCCTAATGAGATGTCCAATACTCTTGCGCATTACTGCCTGAAATTAGAGTGGGTGCTTGTATGAATTTCGTATACGTCTCCAAGAGCTTTTCATTTCTATGTGTGTAACTAGCATAGTCACAAATGCTGCTCTGTAGGAATGACGGTCCATCCTCGGGCCACAAGTACCCCATGCCATCTTTTGTTTCAACGAGCCCTTTATTTTATGAGCCTACTTCTTTGATGTGTATGAGATTATAACAGATTACTACCATTAAGGAGTAGGGGGGGAGTTGGGGACACTTGTGAATGTTTCCTGATATAAATTAAAAGGACCATGCCTTTTACACACTCACACACATTCTGCAGCACTTTATAATCCTGCCAGGCGTAATGAAGGATTCACAAGTGTTGGGCTAGTATATTAATCCTTACAACAAGTGCTCCCATCACAACAACAGCAAAATATATATGTGTGAAATATGTCTGCAGTCTATACAGAATGTGCACTATATAATAGGGTGTATTGCAATAGAAGGAAATAAGTACTGCCTTATTGCTGTGAAAATAAATCATCTATGTTAATAAAATGTGGGGCTAGGGGGTTAAATGCATTTTGTATCAGTGAGTTACAAGTTGTGTGTGTTTTATTCCTTGCTATGTTCATACAGGGCTCACACTGCTGCCTCCCAGTGTAGCTAGCTCACTCTGCAGCCACTTCTAACCCATAAGCTACAGAGCGCGAAGCTGATTGGCTGTTCACTGGTTTGATCCGCTGCGGCACCCGTAGCCTGGGATTTGTATGAGTCTGGTTGCTAGGTTACCGTGTTACCGTCTATAGTACTTTCCCCGCCTGACACTCCGTAGAGGTGAGTGCGAACTTCCCCGGGTCTCGGCCAGAGCTCGGAGGGTCTCCTGCAATAAAATAATATGAATACTCAATAAATCATACGTGTGGCCAGTGATTTATCCTCTTACCGCGACCAGCTGCCAACAAAGCAGTCCCACTAGGGACTACCACCCCCATGACTCTCAGCCAGCATCCTCTACCAAAGCAGTCCCACTAAGGACTACCACCCCCATGACTTTCAGCCATCATCCTCTACCAAAGCAGTCCCACTAGGGACTACCACTCCCATGACTTTCAGCCATCATCCTCTACCAAAGCAGTCCCACTAAGGACTACCACCCCCATGACTCTCAGCCATCATCCTCTACCAAAGCAGTCCCACTAAGGACTACCACCCCCATGACTTTCAGCCATCATCCTCTACCAAAGCAGTCCCACTAAGGACTACCACCCCCATGACTTTCAGCCATCATCCTCTACCAAAGCAGTCCCACTAGGGACTACCACTCCCATGACTTTCAGCCATCATCCTCTACCAAAGCAGTCCCACTAAGGACTACCACCCCCATGACTCTCAGCCATCATCCTCTACCAAAGCAGTCCCACTAGGGACTACCACCCCCATGACTCTCAGCCATCATCCTCTACCAAAGCAGTCCCACTAGGGACTACCACTCCCATGACTTTCAGCCATCATCCTCTACCAAAGCAGTCCCACTAAGGACTACCACCCCCATGACTCTCAGCCATCATCCTCTACCAAAGCAGTCCCACTAGGGACTACCACCCCCATGACTCTCAGCCATCATCCTTTACCAAAGCAGTCCCACTAAGGACTACCACCCCCATGACTCTCAGCCAGCATCCTTTACCAAAGCAGTCCCACTAAGGACTACCACCCCATGACTCTCAGCCAGCATCCTTTACCAAAGCAGTCCCACTAAGGAATACCACCCCCATGACTCTCAGCCAGCATCCTTTACCAAAGCAGTCCCACTAAGGACTACCACCCCATGACTCTCAGCCAGCATCCTTTACCAAAGCAGTCCCATCAAGGACTACCACCCCCATGACTCTCAGCCAGCATCCTTTACCAAAGCAGTCCCACTAGGGACGACCACCCCCATGACTCTCAGCCATCATCATTTACCAAAGCAGTCCCACTAAGGACTACCACCCCATGACTCTCAGCCAGCATCCTTTACCAAAGCAGTCCCACTAAGGACTACCACCCCATGACTCTCAGCCAGCATCCTTTACCAAAGCAGTCCCACTAAGGACTACCACCCCCATGACTCTCAGCCAGCATCATTCTAGCCATGGCTGCATTCAGCATATTGAATATCTTAAATCCAAACACGCACGTGGAAATCCATTAAAACATTCACAATGACCAAAGCAGTTATATCTAGAAGGGTGATGGATGAGAGTCATGGGGGTGGTGGTCCACCAGAGCTGCATTATTAAAGGTTAGTGACTTGGCACTTTTAGTAAATAGCCCTGTAAGTGTGAACTGTCAGCGATTTAAATTACATTTCTACTATTAGCCCACAATAATGACATTGGAAATATATCTCCAAGCCAGCAACACTTTTAAATTTGACTATTTAGACCAAAAAATGTAAAATTAATTTTGACTCTCCTACAACCATGCTAGGGTTAGAGAGTGACCCTGACATGGTTTGCACATATTTCGCAGCTCTGTATATCGTGCCTTCTTTCCCCATTTTGGATGATTTGTGATCGCACAGTGCATGTATTATAATTATTATTATTATCGCCATTTATATAGCGCCAACAGATTCCGTAGCGCTTTAAAATATTATTAGAGGGGGGATTTAACTATAAATAGGACAATTACAAGAAAACTTACAGGAACGATAGATTGAAGAGGACGCTGCTCAAACAAGCTTGCAGTCTATACTTGCACTTTAGCTGCTGTGGCCTACAACTCCCAACATGCTCACACAGCCTTTGACCATTAGCGCTTGTGTTATTGCACACACATATTGTATTCATGGTGAATGCTGACTTGTACTTACAGTATGTAGAATGCATGTGCTGCAAGGGGAAGGTCAGTTAAAAAAAATAGTTAATTAGTAATTTCTCTTGATTATTACGTTGACTTGCATTCTACAGCATATACAGAGCATATATAGTGAAGTTCTATAAGCCCAGAGATATATGGTGCAATTTGTAGCTATAGCTGCAGCAGATAACGTGTCACATTCTGTAATTATCAGTGTTTGTATTGTGTTACTGATGCACAGAATCTCCTGTATTCTACAACACTTCTTTCCTAGTTATTAAAATACATTTCTTACCATGGGATAAATTACACTATTTAATTAAAGGACCACTCTATGCACCCAGACCACTTCAGCTTAATGAAGTGGTCTGGGTGACTGGTCCAGCTAGGGTTAACCCATTTTTTTTATAAACATAGCAGTTTCATAGAAACTGCTATGTTTATAAATGGGTTAATCCAGCCTCCAGTGGCTGTCTCTTGCGTGCTTCTCACTGTGAAAATCACAGTGAGAAGACGCAAGCGTCCATAGGAAAGCATTATGAATGCTTTCCTATGAGACTGGCTGAATGCGCGCGCAGCTCCTGCCGCGCATGCGCATTCAGCCGAAGAGGCGGAGTGGAGGAGAAGATTTTAACCCCTTCCTCTCCCCAGAGCCCGGCTGGAGGGGGACCCTAAGTGTGGGGGCACCCTCAGGGCACTATAGTGCCAGGAAAACGAGTATGTTTTACTGGCACTATAGTGGTCCTTTAAGAACTGCAAAACCTTTGGGCAAAATGGCCAAGGTCAACAAGCACTAAATCAGCTTTTGTTTTCCTGACATTTTGCTAATGTTTCTAGTCTGCTGTTTAGTGAATAGTAAGGTACATTTCTATGAAAAAAGGATTAGAAAGTGATGTGTTACAAGTAACCACTTCAAATGCAGCAGAACTTAGGAAATGTAGGAAATGTTTCAATATTTTTGTTTACAAAATATTCCTCTGAATACATTATATTTTGTTTGATTTCAAGTGTTTACTTGTAATGTTTTGTTTATTTTGAGATTTAGTCTGTAAAATATTACATCCAAAATAGAAACTGTTGTTACAGTTTTAAGTGCAGTTCATTATTTTTGAAAATGCAAAAAAGCTAACTTTTGCAAAACAGTGTGAACGTATCCACAACTGCAAAACTAAGTTGTTTCCCTCACAAACAGAGTATAACACTCTGACCTCCCATTCACATAAAGGCCTATACTCTCAGTATGTAACTTACTGCCCTCCAACAAGATCAAAAAATATATCTATAGAGGCATAAAATATAGCATAGGTTCCCATGGAGTATATATGTGTTTGGTGGGAATATTTTTAACACATTTTTAAAAACAGGGATTTTTCATGTATAAAGGCAACTTAAATAAAGAATTCGTTTTTTTATTATTTTTTTTAGTCGAAAATAGGGAATAATTCTAAACGTATGCTTTATTTTATGCTTTTACATTGTTTTGTTTTCCTTAGTTGGGTTTCTTTATTAAACAATGAATAGTGATGAAAATAAAAACAATATTGCTGCTTTTATGAAAAAATAGCTGCCTTGCAAAATTCTTCATCTTGTCTCCTGACAAGTTTGATTTTCAGTTCACTACACTTCACCGTTTAAAGAGAAACACTATAGTCACTCTCATTGAAGTGGTCTAGTTGCAGTGTCCCTGTCCCACTTAGTCCTGCAATGTAAATCATTGCAGTTTATGAGAAACTTCAATAATTACATTGCAGGACTTTAATAATTACATTGCCACTAGAGGCGCTTCAGGTTGCTGGCCGACTTTTGGTCACCTAACTGACACCGGACACGTCTTTACGCTCCTAATGAGGGCAAAAAACGTCAGCGAAATCCCCATAAGAAAGCATTGAAGCAATGCATTCCTATGGGGAGGGCCGATTGCCACTAGCCCCTGTCAGATGACGTCAGAGTAGGTGAGGCGCCAACCTAGCGCGCAAGAGACATTAACGCTAGAATCTGGTAAGTGTCGAAAGGATTTTTTTAATCCTGTAGATGCCAAAGGAGGATCAGGGGGTGAACACCAGAGAGCTTTATAGTGTTAGGAATACAGATTTTTATAGAATCCCTTTAATGAATAAATCCCTGGTCATTTAGACCAAAATAGCCACGATGGGAATTTGCCAAAGATGAAGAATATTTACACACTTGGTTTTTTAATGAATCACAATATACCTGTCAGGTATTATTCATAAAGTACAGAGTTGTAAAATCATTCAAGGTTAATTCATTAACTTGCGATAGAATATGGCATTTCAGATATTAGGATGAACGGAAAAAGCATCAGTTCAGCTATTGTGGAAAAAAAAGTGAAGTATCCTTTTAATTCACCAAGCAACTTTAGTGAAACTGTGTTGATGTTGCTACTAGGTTGTAACGATGTTTATTCACGTAATTATTTGTTATATTCATTATTATATTATGTTTATAGCAGCACATCTAGTGCAAGCCATGGATCTGATTATCAGACAACACCTCTCTACAGCGGAAAATCAGCAAGGTATTTTCATTAGTTCAATTTATGTTAAGCTCGTTCAAATTAAATTAGTAGAATGTTTTGGGACTACGGAAGACTTAGGGAAAATAAAAACCTTCGTTTAAAACAAAGTTTATAACAAGAAATTTTCATATTGCTTTTTCAAAATTTCATAGATCTCTCTATATATAAAGATTTTAATTACCAATGTCCCTGGGGTTAGCCAGATGTTTTAGCTGCATCTGGTAAGGAATCACAACCTGCTATCCTCCTGACAGTGCTACCTTCAGCTGGGGAAAATACCTGCCACCCACAATTATTGAAAAATTAAGCCTTAGAATCCATTTTGTTTTTGTCTTTGTCTAAGGCCATTGTACCTCTTATTCTGATTAAAATGTAATTAAAAAAAGAATTTTACTAAATCCTTAGACTGCTTTGGGACTATGGGAGACTTGGAAAAACAAATCTTAGTTTAAATCCAAGTTCCAAGAACAAATGTTCACTATTGTTTTTTTTTTTAAATGTCTTAGCTCTCTTTCTCTCTCTCTCTCTCTCTCTCTCTCTCTCTCTCTCTCTATATATATATATATATATATATATATATATATATATATATATATATATATAAAGATCTAATGTACCAATGCATTGCATGTCTCTGAGATTAGCCAAATGTGATAGCAGCATCTGTCAAACACATTTAACTTCAGTGGGGGCAAATAGCTTCCCACAAATTATTGAAAAATTAATCCTTAAAATGAATGTTGTGCAAAAGAAGTCACAAAAATGATTATTCTGTCTCATTTTGTTTGTTTTCAAATTGAACTATGAAACAACATATAGCAAATATAATTGCTCTATGGTGGGATAAGTTGCATGGAAAATGTCACTGGTACAAAATAGTAATGAGTTATTCGATGAATTTAACCTATGTGGAAAAACGTATACCACAATATATGCTCTGAAAAAAAAAAAATTGAATACGATTGACAGGTTTAACCTGAAATAGCTGTTTGTATTAAATTCAGATTTGGTGTTTTGTGTATAACCATGCTAGAATAGCCAACTAACTAATAATGAAATGTGATTTAAAAGGACTCTCCAGGGCCAGGAAAACAAATCTGTTTTTCTGGCACTGCAGAATCCTGCAGTGCCCCTCTCCCTCCCACCCCCCATTCCATGTTGCTGAAGGGGTTAATACCTCTTCCGTCACTAGCCTGAATCCAGCGCCCCTCGATGTCCCTCGATCAAGAAGCTATTAGCCTACAGTTGAAAAATTATATCATTGAATGCATCTGCATTTTGAAGCCAGTTCCACCATCTTGTCTTTTAATGCCATACTCTCATATTCTCCTTCTCTTAGTACAATTTGTCCATATGCTCTATTCCCTTCAAGCATGTCCACCATGTCCCCCTTCCCTTTCTATCAGCTCTTCATTCCCCTTGTTTTCATGCTGTATCTTCATTGCTCATTAATATATATGCCAGTTTTCTGCATGGCCTCTACCCTTTGTTAGACTGATTGTGTGACTCTATACTCATACAGTCTGTGAATTTTGCTGATTTCTAAATCAGAGGCAATAACAAACAAAATGGTTGTGCCAGGCAAATAGAGCAGCTGTGAAATCACTTTAAAATGAATCGTTCCCAGACCTATGTCAGCATATTATAATAAGATCTTAAAACTGTCATAACCACAGCAAAGAGATGCTCTAAGGCAATATGGGGAGAATAGCTGAGCGGGAGAGGGCAGTTAATACGTTCAATTCCTTAAAATCATTGTTTTACTACATAAAACCAATTAAAATCCTAACAATGTTTGATGTTATTAAATAATTCTCAATGTTAGTGGATGTACTTCTTTAAAGGCCACTTTAACATGCATGTACCTGTTTAGAGGCATGCAGTTGTCAATAACTAGGTCACTCACTAACTTCTCCCAGGTGTAATCCTAAGTAGAACAAACAAAAACCTCATTATGTGCTACACAGAATCCCATTTGCTATGCCATTAAAGTATCAGTCATGCATATATTATTCTCAATCATCTGAAAAGGCATACTCAGGAGTTTGTCACCGACATGTAGTGCCTAATTTCTTTATAGCACTGGCTTCTGTACTACTTTATTCACAGTTCCTTTAGTTCCCCATTCAGTAAATGGAATGTACTGATAGTAGATAGTATTGATACACCCAAAGCTATTGGCTTGAACCACTAGCCCAGCTCCATGATACTGCATTGCTTTGCAGCCAAAGTGATGTATCCAGGGATGGACTTGTGCAAGACGTAGAGGAGCCAATACACATCAGGGAGCAGGAAGCCAAAGATGCTCTTGAATTAATAAACACAAAGTGATGAAGGCAAAGTATATCCTAACATAGTCTCATAACACCTGTATTGCGTGAGATTGTGGGAACAGACCGTTTTCAGGACAGTTAGTTCTCCTTTTTCAGTACAAATGTTAACCTGGACGAGGTGACTAACTATCTCAAGAAAATGTAAATGTTGTAAATGCATCACTTTCGTGATTCTTTTATTTTTTATCACAAAAGTACATTTCTTTGTATCAATTCTAGTAGTTAATATTCTATTAATATATATATATATATATATATATATATATATATATAATTTTTCTTTGTGAGAGTTGCTATTGGTATTTTTTAATGATCCTGTATTTCTTTTTTCAGATACTGTCGCTTTGCTGAAGGCTTATAAATTAATTAAAGCTGCTAACTCAGACAGATTACCAGGAGATGGTCTGGAGAACTTCAGCCCAGATTTGTATGTCTTATGTGCTGAACAAGCCCTCCAAGTAAGTTTCTTTTAAGCTCACTATAATGCTTTGAAAATAATTTAGACCTCGGTCACTTATGACTCTCTCCTGTTTAATGAGTTAGTTTCCAGGCTCTGTTTGCCACTGATTTGGAGGTAGTCAAACAACAGCTTGTTAAGATTAATGCATGTTTCCTGTCACTGAATTAATATTGCATACCGACATTTATTAAAGGGATGCTTCAAGCACCCTGGATAGTATACATGCATATTAAAGCTATAATACAGTTTACCAAGCTTTAAAGGAACACTCCAAAATAAATAAATACATAGAGAGGAGATGTTACGAAGCTAGAACCAAACAAAATAGGATGTGCGCTTATTTTGTAGTTATACCCACAAAGGAAGCATAAAGGTTATTCTTTTTGCATGCTTTCTTTGGAGTTTATGAAATCTTGGTTTGCAGTAGGTGTCACTTGCCTTCTTCCCCAGTGCATACTTCCTGTAACTTTCGAATCACAGACTTGTCAATGAGCTGTATTACAGCTCACTGAAAACTCTTTGCAAGGCAGGTGCTCTTGGCGACTGTGTGCCTATTGGGTTAGGTTTCACCAAGCTAAACTAGCAGGAGGAATCAATTTCTGGTGTTCTATTGCAATTGCTTTTGAAATTAGCACTTTTGTTAAATTAAAGAGACATTCCAGATAACTGAAGTACTTCAGCTTACTCTTTTTGAAATTTTACAAATAGCGCAGATTTCAATAGAAATTGGCACTTGTTAAAACATATTAAGCTTGTTACACCCTCCTGCGTGTCAATCAGAAAACCGGCATTGTTACTTTATTGTTGTTTAGCTCACTAGACCTAACTCAAGAGCCAGGAAATTGCCCAGAGCACCTGATTTGCAAAGACTTCTCATGGAGCTGAATTGGGAAGTCTGTGATTGGACAGCCACAGAACGTCTAGGCGGGATTAGAAGACAATAGATCTGCAACTTTTGCAAACTATTTTTAGATAAACCACACAATATATAATAAAATGCATGCACGTTTTAATTGGGGTATATCTACTAAACAGTGTTTTTGTTTTTTTTGTTTGGGCTGTGGAGTATAACTTTAAGAGGACACTCAATTCACACAAAAGTACTCCCACAAACTTGTTCTTTTGCTATGCTTACAGTACTCTCCATGTTGAAATGTTCATGCTAAGTCTCCTTATGTAAGTGACATTTCAAGATCCCCTTAGCCGTTGAGAGAATTGTTTGCTTCTATTCGCTTTTTAATTTCTGAGTTTGCTGAGTATTTCCCATATCTTTTCTAAAATAATAAGTTATAGTTTTTACACGACTGATTTAATTAAAAAACATTTCTTTGTATTCCTTTACAGTTTGAAAATCATGTTGTAAGTACAGACTGCCTTCAAATGTATTTCAAGTGCCAACCTCCTCAAAACCAGTTCTATGGAAGGGCTTACTTGTGCAAAGGACAATTGCATGCCCCGAAATCCTCAAATGTGGTATGTTCAATGGACTTTCAAGCTTGTAGCATATAAAACTGTTCATAAAAAGTAATCTTTATTAGAATGATTTTTAAGAAGTACACTGTGTAATTCTAAAGCCTAATGGGTTACTCCAGGCACCATCACCACTTCATTTAACCCTCTGCTGCTGAAGGTGTATTAGTTCCAAGAAGTTCTGGGCTGGCTAAAATCAGTTATGTGCATTTTGGACATCTGTCTTCGGCACACACATCATGCTGGTGATAGGTATCCAATGGCAGTACGGCCCCCCTCTGTGTTTACCCTGTCCTCCCTCAACCAGTCCTCCTCTACATCCCTCACCCTGCAGTGAAGGGGGACTGACATCAGCTGAAAGGTGCTGGAATAGATATAAGTTTAGGCTTTTTGTGTTTTGGTTTCTTTTTAACTTTGACAGTGGGAATAGCACCACAAGGATTACTCTAAACACATAGGTAAATTCTTTAAAGCCATTCTCATTTAAGCAAACTAAACAAACACAAAATTAGGTTTTGCACATTTTAAGCATAGCTACGTAGCAGTTCATATTAAAGGTAAGTGCTAGGATACTCTGTTCATCTAATTAATTATTATTAATATGGAGCATCTGTTTAAATGTTCTTGGTCTGAATTTTTCATCAAACTTGAAAATGTCTTTTGTCAGAACGCAGTGCATCATTTTTGCCAAGGATTCGTGTTAGTCAGACCGGAACAGAGGTCTAAGCTGACTAAGTCATGTGTTCAAAGGGTGTAATTACACCCCTGGACAAAATTACAGATTTCTCTTTATAAGTATTGTTTCGAACACTACACATACAGAATGTTTGCACCATAACAATGTCTAAAAGCAGACGTGATCACGTGGTTAAAGTAACTTTTTAACTAGGCAATTGTAACGTGAATACCTACTATTTCATATCCTGTACAATGTTTTACATTTTAAAAAGTAGAGAGAATATGCTAAAGGCTATAACATTTTGAGAGAGATTTACCAATACAAAACTGGTGCTATTTTGGGTGCCATAAGTTGCCATACACTCATTAAAGGACCACTCTAGGCACCCAGACCACTTCAGCTTAATGAAGTGGTCTGGGTGCCAGGTCCCTCTAGGATTAACCCATTTTTTTTATAAACATAGCAGTTTCAGAGAAACTGCTATGTTTATAAATGGGTTAATCCATCCTCCAAATCCTCTAGCGGCTGTCTCATTGACAGCCGCTAGAGGCGCTTGCGTGATTCTCACTGTGAAAATCACAGTGAGAACACGCAAGCGTCCATAGGAAAGCAATTCTCATAGGAATGTTTTCCTATGAGACCGGCTGAATGCGCGCGCAGCTCTTGCCACACGTGCACATTCAGCCGAAGGGGAGGAGAGGAGGAGGAGGAGAGCTCCCCGCCCGGCGCTGGAAAAAAGGTAAGTTTTACCCCTTTCCTCTCCCCAGAGCCGGGCGGGAGTGGGACCCTGAAGGTGGGGGCACCCTCAGGGCACTATAGTGCCAGGAAAACGAGTATGTTTCTATTGAGATTTCTACTTATTTAATACTTTGCCCCAGAATAGTTCCTGTTTTTGCCTTGATAAATATCCCTCTTTTGGCTCCTTGTATAGTCTGCAGAGTGGTGATCAATCACCCGAGAGTGGACGTGGACACAATGTGCCATAACTCTCAGATAAGGCCTTGGACACAATGTTATTGTGTCCTTCTCATGCACCTATACAGACACTCTGGTGCTTTGCAGCTCCCTACTTTATAAAAAATCCATCTGATCAGATAGGCTTTTGTTACTTGTAACCTTATCAGTCTAATATATTTTAGTATTCCTGTTGGAAATTTGGAATTTGCATTATTGACAATGTCTTACATTTTATGAAATTCCAGAAAATCTTGAAAATGAAAAATGCACATTAAAATGTACAAAGCATGCAGAGTGCTTCTGGTCAATATAATTCTGGTCATTATCTTGTTGAAGAATAAAGGTCCCTTCTGTCTTCAATCTTAAGTGTGGGATGCTTCAAAATGTGTTCCATGGTAGCTATGCTGGTTAAAGGGACACCGTAGGCACTGTATCTGCTTCATCCCATTAAACTGGTTATAGTGTCTGGAGTCCCCTGGTGCCATCATTTCTTTCAGCATTAAACCGTTTTTAATGTTGTAATGTTTTAATGCTAAACAAGAGACCCTAGCAGTCTATCCCCTCTGTGCTGCTTTGATTATTAAGGAAGTATTACCCTGAGCAGCAATGGGCAGCTGTGATTGGCTGAGAGTGTCAGGTGACTGCTTTTAGCCTGTCAGAGCTCCAACTGACGGTATGAATGGGTATGACAACAAGGAAGTGTGTAATCTCTGCCTTAGCTACACATACAGAAGGGGCTGGACTGTGGGTGGCCAGGGACTCTTATTTTGTGGCATACTACACAAACATGGTGCAACGCTGAATGGAGGGACAGCGCCAGGGCACTTCAGGCACTATAACCAATTCAAAGAGATAAAATGGTTATAGTGACTACAGTGTCCCTTTAAATGTTTGTGAAGGACTAGTCAACAAAATGAACTGTGTGCACAAACCTTTATGTGGTACAGTAAATCAAATGATAATTGACTATAGATGATTTAACTGTAGTTGTCCTTTACACTTATTTGTTCTTTGTTGCAGGAAGACCTGGAGAAGTCAGTGGCTTATTATCTTAAAGCAATCTATTTTGCAAAACAGCAACAGAGGTTTGGTCAACAATGTGTTTTACTACCTTCTGACAATAAAAATAGTTGATAAAATCATCTTTTTGTGACATGCTGGAGACATGTAGTATTTCTTTTGTAACTTTTTTTTACTCAGTGTTAAGGGATGAATTTTACCTTGGTTTATACTTGGCAGTGGATTTTAAGCATGCCCCCATTAATTGCATTTATATTGAAACAAATCTAGATCTTTATGGTGCATCTCAACGGATTAGATTTTATATCATTTGCATCACAGGAGATGTGCAAAAGTTGAACTCGATGGACTTTAGTATTTTTAAATATTAGTTAGTGTTTAGTGTTTAGCCTCTGCAAAATGCAAAACCACATAACTGGCAAACTTTCACAGATAGGAATTAAATCACTTACTAATTTTTCTTTTTCACTTTAATAGAATTGACTTGAGAATTGCCAGTTTCATGTCAAGATATTTAAAGCTCAGCTATGGTTTTTCCAGCATAACATTTTTTGCGTAAATTGCACAGTTGCTTTATAATTTCTTACATTTCACGATATATCAAATGACATGAAGCTGGGCGGCAGATTGTGAACGTGTGTTAAAGAAGTGAGTGCCATCTGGTCTAAGTTTAGTTTGCCTTATACTGATGCCCTCAGAGGTGATGTTACTGATGGGAAAATGGAAGAAATGTTCTAATTTTATATTTGGCCCGTGACATATTGCCAAATTGAATCAAACAGAAAACTACCTTATTACTTCTGGAATAGGGTACTGGTATGCTTAGTGCAAAACACAGAATTGAGGGAGTAGGACTATTAATATGCTGCTCGTACTGGATAAGGATAGGTTTTTTTCACCAAAACCTATCTTAGCAAATATAGAAGTAACGTCTTACACAATGAAGTATATGGGATCCAGGAGCTAGCCTGTCTGGAAAGTTCAGATACATTTACTAATAAAAGATGGTGTACAATGTATAATAATGTGAACAGTATAAACGTGGAGGTAAACTCAATGAGAATAAGAGATATAAATGAAGGATAAATGAAATATATAATAAATGGTATGTGTATCTTTAAATGCTATTTTCACTTTAAACCGTCTAAAAAATACCTTAGAAAATGTATGCATATATACTTTAAAGTGCAACAGTTATATATGGTGTGAGTATCCTAGTCTCTGTAATAATACAGGACCAATGATACAAACACCAAATTACATACTTTAGTAATAAAGATGTGAGAAAAAAAGGTGGATGGTAGTAAATAGTAATATATAGTAATATAATTTGGTGTTTGTATCATTGGTCCTGTGTTATTACAGAGACTAGGATACTCACACCATATATAACTGTTGCACTTTAAATTCATCAAGTATTTATGTATACATTTTCTAAGGCATTTTTTAGACTATTTTTAAGTGAAAATAGCATTTAAAGATACAGATACCATTGATTATATTTTTCATTTATCCTTCATTTATATTTCTTATTCTCATTGAGTTTACCTCCAAGTTGATACTGTTCACGTTATTATACATTGTATTATTAGTAAATTTATCTGAACTTTCCAGACATGCTAGTTCCTGGATCTCCTACATTTCATTGTGTAAGACGTTACTTCTACCTTATTACTTCTAACTTTTCATTATAGTGATAGTATATGAATACCACAGTCTTTATACAACTCACGTTGTAAATACTCATGTGGTGCTGGTAAATATGTAATCATCTTTTTCTTTTCTTTTTTAGATATTACTTTTTGGTCTACAATGCTTCAGTCTTATATTGGCAAATGGTACGGCCTTTTCTAAAATCAGGGAGCCGCCACTTACTTATTTCCAGCCTTACCATTGTTTTGAAAGCTTTAGAAGAAATTAACGAACGTGACGCAGACTGGCGAGCAGAACTCATGATGTAAGTTTATCTTATTGCTTAAAGAATGGCTATGTGAAGCTAAACCTACTGTCTACAATCACCTCCCACAGAAAAAAGGGAGAGCTTCTTTGTCCAATAAATATTGTGCAAATTTTGAAATTGGAGGGTGCTGTACCTTTTTTTAGATCAACTCAGCCTTGTCCATCACATTAGTTTCAGTGCTAGACAAATGGCTTGAGCCTGGAATGTAGTCAATTACAAAAAGTTGTATGTGGTCTGTTCAATAAATATCACTTAATGGTAGATTGATAATAAGCTTTCAAAATGTAATCCCATATGTGTAAATTGTTCTCAAGTCACAGTCTCATGTTGGCTTTATTGAGTACCCCTAACCAGATATTCGTAACAGTATCCTGTACGCCAATAGAAAAATGTTCTGTCAGACATCGATATCACTTGATTTTCTTGCAAAAATAAAGGCTGTGTGTTATTTCATGCCAAGTTATGTTACTTACATGTATGTCGTATGTATGTAACAGTAAAACGTTGGCGATGTTTATGTTTTTTTCTCAACTTTAGTAAAATAATGAAACCAAGGTTTTTTTGGCACAAACTATTAATTTGCAATGTTTTGTATAGTGTAATGCAAATATTGTCAAATATTTTTTAATTTCAATAAATTGTATGTAAACACGTAAAGTTCTTAATCATCCTGCTTGTTTCTTGTTGGGTTTTTTTCTCAAAAAATTGTATCTGCATAAACTCAAAACTTTAATTCTGTTAAATTTTTTTTACTTCATGAGTATTATATTTTTATTCAGTTTTTAAATACATTTATTCAAATTCTTTATGAAAAAACTGCAATATCTCAATGCACATGGACCAATAATGAACCTAACTTTGTGATGTTTATCTTAACATTTCTTGTGTGAAATCCCAGCTCCCTCCATTTCCTCATCCCCTGTTACTGGTAGTGATATTTTGGATAAAATGAAAGTGTAAATACTTGATCTCTTTCAGGGAATTACTTGAGTGTATGCTGGAGGCCGAAAAAAACAAGGAAGCTGACGATTATGCACCATTAGTTGCCGAATACATCAAAGCGAATGTTCCTCACAAATACCCCCACCTTTTCTCTAAAATGGTGATTTCTCAAATTAGAAAAAGTTGTGTTATTAAAAAATGCTATGATGGATCTGAATTTTAATGCTTTTGTCATTGATTTTTCAATGTAAAGTTGGTTTGTGTTCTACAGTTGAAAATACAAAAGTGCCTATTGTTTGTCAATCAGATAACCTTGTTTAAGAATTGGTTGTAGTACCTGTTCAAACCTCAGCATCACAGGTTCAATTCTCATGTTAGCTCTTCTTTTCATCATTCTGAGATAGGTAACATTAGTAATATCATCTATTGATCAGCTGAGCTTCTCTTTATAGCTCAGAGCTTGAAAGGGCTTTGAGTCCACACAGGGATTCAAAACGTTTTTTATTATTATTATTTTTGCCAATTATTGCCAGATTTTTGCTGTTGTGCCAACAGAAATGCTAAAAAAAGTATAAAGCAAGAGTTAATGACAATCATAAGTGATAAGGGGTATATGGGCTCAGGTGTGCACATAGTAGACTTGCACACACCTGCTAATTGGCATTAAGTTCACATCACTGAGATAGATCAATTTGTCTTTTTTAGGTACATGTGTGTGTTTGTGGGCAATTGGATACTCGCTAGTGAATAGTTTTCCCATTCACACACTGATACATACATAACACTCTAAATGTATAACTGTATATAAATAGCAATAGTTTACTTCTGAGCAGGTTTTTCCATATTTCATAAAAAAGAGAGAGATTGATTATGTAAAAAAAAAAAAAAAAAACTTTTTTTTTGAAGACTCATTGATTTTTCTGAAAGCCAGAATATTCTGTTCCATTATAATGTTGTCTTTAAATTACTTACTTTAAACTTTCTATAATTATTATTTTCATACTTATTCTATTTTCTCTCTTTGTATCATCATATCATACAATATTTCCATTGTGTTAAAGACCCATGTTTACTAGATGGCATATATTTATCAGATCTGTTTTTCTTACACTTGTTTTTTAAATATTTTAAATATATTTTTAATTTTAATATATGTATATTAAAAATAGAGATTTAATTGTGCCTTCTCATGCATTGCTTTAAATGGTATACTTAATACGTTATTTTTGGTGTTTTATAGTGTAGAGGGTTTTTTAAATTCGTGTGCAGGTATTCAGAACATATCATGAACTTCCTCTTAATATTTTACTAAGAAATTTTATATTTAATTCCATGTTTTCTTATTGCTGTTGAAAAATATATTCAGGTAGACATACTGCATGCGTGGAAAGTGCACTTGGTGTTTGTTTGTCACCATGATAAATAATTAATCATTCTCTTACATTAAGGTACATCACAAATTAATTGATTCTGCTAAAGCAGTGAAGGAAACAAAGATTTCGGTGACTTTGTCATCCATCCAGAAAATCCAGAAGCTGAGATCGTAAGTATACATTTTTTTCTGAGCTTGAAAAACACGTGCCTCGGCTTTCAATAAAAGGGGAAAAAATGCACAAAAAGCAGTATTGAGTAAGATAGAAGACATTTTTTTTAAACAAATTCACAGTTATAAAAGTTTTGTATGCAAAAAAATATATGTTGCTGACAGCTTTCCCCTTCTCATTAGGTTAATTTTTAGCAGAGACATACAGATCCATCGTGGTTAGCAAATAGCAATATAAAATACATTGACAGCTCTGTCTTTTACCGCTTTCCTAATGTTAAGCACAGACCTTGGTTACCCCCATATCTGTTATGTTTAGTGTTTACTATTTCAATCCTTTGGAGGAGAGAATCAGGGACCTGTGCCAATCCTTAACCGTCCCCAATCAGTTATTGAAAATATAAGGCCATACCTATAGTAGCATTATTTGAAAAATATGCATCTGCAGGTAGAACATAATTTGTTGTTTTGATGTTTTTTTTTCTAGAGCTTTGAGGATTTTTTATTTAATTTTAATTTGTGTTATTATAACAGTTATGTTTGCTGGCTGGGCATATAACAAGCGTTCATTGCTCATTCTACAGGAACAATACATCTTATCTGACTTGCCATAAAGTAATTATAGTTGTTTGAGTATAGATGTACAATAAGGCTTTCTGGGGATTTTTGCTGCTAGCAACTGCAGATCAATCATTGGCGCAGGTCATTGACTGCTAACTTAATCTTTAGGATTACTGGTTGGTATTCATTTTAGCAGAAATTCCTATTTTTGCAAACATATGCAGTTGTTGTTTTGATTTTGCTTTGTACCCAGTTACTTTGCCTTTGTTTTACCTAAAAATAGCTGAGCTACATAACTATTTTGACTCAACTTTTTGACCACTTCAGGAAACATAACAACTTCCTTAGAGTGAAGTTGCTATGGAGCAAGGAGGTCCTTGTCCATGTATAAAGAATGTATCGTTTCACCCTGTTTTGTGAATTGGGAGCTACTTATAGGCTGAAAGCGGTCAGTCCGAGGCATCCTGATTGAATTCTTGGACTGGAACGGAAGTGAAGGAGCAGAGCAGATGAACACCAGATTGAACATTTTGGGTTTAAACTGTCCATTAATGGAAAAGCCTGTGTCCAGGACCTCCTTACACCTTAGCAATTTCTTTATGATGATGTTGTTGTGGTTTCTGGAGTGTTGCTTTAATTTAGCAAATTTCTTTGCCAACTCAAAAAATAGTGAATCAAATTAATACTTAATGACTCTAATTTCATGTATAAAAAAAATAAACAATTAGTAAAGAAAAATAAATAAGGCTTTTTATTTTAATTTAGTTTTTTTTTTTTTTCTTTAATAAAGGCAACTGGACAGTGGATTAACCGCAAAAGAAATTCATGTAAACCTGAATGACGCATATAAACTGATGTCAACTTTTGAAGAGGAAGCCTCCTCACCTTTACAGGTGTCAGAAAAGTATGTTTTACAACAATTTATACCTTGGCTTATCTACAGCTATACACAAGAAAAAAATAAACTGAATAAAAATCATGCTTTTATAAATGGAAACGATTTTTCCTGCTGTTTTTAAAATTTCCATCTTATTTCCTTAAAAAGATCAAAAAACGTCTGTTGCTATTTTATCTATATGGATGTATTTTGTTCTATATTGTGATGTAAATTACGAGCTTTTTGGAAGTTGGCAAGGAGCTTGATGGAAGGAGATTAATATTCCTTTTTTAAATATTTATTTTTGTTGGACTCATTTAGTCCTTCATGTAGACATACTGTTGGGTACATACAGACTGGTTTCTGGATATAGTGTTAGAGTTTCAAGCCAAATACAAATAAAAATCATCCACAACATGTCATAGGAAATAGAAAAATAAGCTACAAAACACATATTAAAAATACACACCCTAACCTAGATGTGTAATTGTTAAATGAATACACCCTGCATGAGCTCCTTCCTTCAAACATTGATGTTGCACCGTTGTACGACCGATGCAGTGATTTTAGGCTATAGATGATGGAATTGTGGGGCACAGATAATGCCCCTGCAGTCTTGCAAATGAGAAACAACATTGTTTATATTTTGCAAAGCCCATGACTGCTAGTCACAGTCAGACCGACATTCTCTAAGAGCACCTGACACAAATATATTCAATTATTCATTTATTGAATCTATTCAACATCCAAAGTCGGCATGGAAATATGCTGGCCGTGAACACTATGTTTGCATAGTACTTCTCTATGAGACGTGTTGGATTAGCAGACTGGGGTGATATTTTTAATGCTTTTTATTGGACAAAATGTATCAGTCTTAAAGAACTTCATGGTAGGAGGAATCTGTCTTAGCTCTGGATTAAAGTGAAGTCCAGTGTTCTGAAAATAAAAGAAAAAGGTAAAACAAATATATATATATTTATTTATTTATTTTCTTTCCTTTTCTGAGCTAACGTCATGTTTCCAGCATTAATAAGATACAATTAAGCCACCCGTGCTACTCTCCTATTAGCTCCAGTATGTGCACAGTGGAGACCAGTTTTTGGATAGATGCAAATAAGCTTGTTATTAAAATTTGCATCAAGCCAGTGAGTACGTAATATTTGTCGGTATATACAGCATTATATTTACATTTGATTTGGGGGTCCAGTCTTTAAATCTGGAAATGTAAAGCCTTGGCAAAGGAATTGCAAATTTTAGAACTATGTTTCGAGTTAATTTATTTTAATCAACAAATTCCAATTCCTTTGTCAGTTCATCACAATTCACAGTTTAGAGAATATTTCCAGCTATTAACTGTTAAAGAATGGATGGCAAGATCTATTTTGGACAGGTAATATGGGGATCACTACATATGGTACTAGCAAAATGTCCAGCTAGTGAATAGGATAAATAACAGAGGAGAGGTAAAGTGCTGGACGTTCTAGTGCAGGCAGTCCGAAGGCAGCTAAGTGTGTTTGAGAGAGAGAGAGGAGCGAAGGGTGGAGAATTCTTTCCTTAACTGTTTATTCCTGTCAGTTAGTATTCAAAGCTATTGACTGAAAGGTTAGTTTGGGGTGGGGTGGCCACAGCAGAAGAAGAGAGTTGATCTTCCAGAAATGCTACCTCTGCATAAGTCTTTGGCTGCAAAACATGGTAGCTCTAAGTCCTGAGTGCAAACCCATGAATGCTGTTGTTTGGTGCACAGGCTGTAAGAGAGAGTCTGGGGTTGGATAGGTTAGGTGGAGAGACATGCAGATATTGTGGAAAAAAGTAGAGGCGAAAGCATTTGAGATTACAAGATATGAGGGAATTTTATTATTATTATTATTGGTAGTTATATAGCGCCAACTAATTCCGCAGCGCTTTACAATATTATGAAAGGGGGAAATTTACAATAAATGAGACAATTACACAGTGACACAGGAACAATAGGTATCGGAGGGCCCTGCTCAAACATGTTTACAGTCTAGAGGAGGTGGGGTACAAATACACAACAGGGCAGCAAGGGTGAGAGCCACAAAAGAAGGTGGAAAAGTAGCATAACTGGATGCGAGAGTGGAATGTGCCTCTTTAGGAGAGCAAGAGACAGATTTGGATAAATATAGATAAGTTACTCTGGGAGTCCATAAGCATTTCTGAATAGATGTGTTTTGAGGGACTTTTTAAACAGTTGACGACTAGGGGAAAGTCTGATGGGGGTAGGCAGGCTGTTCCAAAGGAAGGGAGCCGCCTGCAAGAAGTCCTGCAAACGCAAGTTAGCAGTAAAGGTGTGAGCAGCGGACAGGAGGTGGTCACCGCAAGAGCGGAGAGCCCAAGAAGGGGCATATTTATGAATCAATGAAGAAATGTAAGAGGAGCTAGAGTTGGCTAGAGCTTTGTAAGTAGGGTGTTAGTATTACGAATTGACACCTATAGGATTCAGAAAGCCAGTGTAAGGATAGACAGAGGTGTGAAGTATGGGAGGAGTGACAGGTGAGAAAGATCAGCCTGGCGGTAGCATTCATTACTGATTGTACAAAATGAAAGAGATCAGGTAGGTGAAAGTCCTAAATGGCGAATATAGATTAGCAAGACTATAAGAGCAATAACTCTAACAAAAATAAACATTTAACATAGCAAGAGTTGAACATGGAAGGTACAATAGTTTTCATTTAAACAGTAATGCTGTAGGGGAGGGAGGGAGGATTACAATTGAAAAATAAGAAACAGATAATAAAATAAGTAAGACAGGTATTCAGAAGTCCAGAAAGGTCTGCCTAAGGCATTGGCTGTAAGGATCACTTTATTTCTACAAGTAGCTATCCTAATTAATATATGTAATATACATATATATATATATTTGTGTTCGGGCAAATAGCCATATATGGAGTAAGGTTCCAGCATAAGTGTAGGATAGTATAAAGAGAGCAAGTCGGTTGTGGTGTGCCGAGACTGACGATATGGTAGGCCTGTAAGTAAAGTAAATGGAAAGAAAAGAGAAAGTGTTGAAATGAGGAGTGGGTGGGAGGGTCATTCTGATGCTGACCTCAAGCGATATGAGTCAGGTAAGGGGTGTCCCTTATATAGGGGAGTGAATTAATTTAAGCCCCTCCCACAAATACAGGCCAAACGGCCTTAAAACTTGTGTTCGGGGCAAATAGCCGTATATGGAGTAAGGTTCCAGCATAAGTGTAGGATAGTATAAAGGGAGCAAGTCGGTTGTGGTGTGCCGAGACCGACGATACGGTAGGCCTGTAAATAAAGAGGGCAAAAAGAATAATCAAAGATTTAATACAGTCAACAATATATACAAATTAACCAGACATTTCCTTAAATGCATTACGGTATTTAATTCCTTGAAGGATTTTGAAGGTAGGAATCTAGGACCGCAACTGGACACCATTTGTTGTGGGTAGGATAGTATGTTATCTCTACTGTTGGTGCGTGTTGACTTGTTTCGGAATGTGGTAAAGCCAATAGGTAATGATATATGTGTTTACATACGTGGGATCGTTGAAGACAATGATCTGTCTGAATGGTGGTTATGGTAGTGGATTATCTGGCCTGAGAAAGGCATAAAAGGCAATGTGCATGGCTGGTAATGGCCGACTTGGTAGTATAATTGAATGGCTGTAGCTCTAATAGGTCCGATAAGGATGGAAAAGTTGGATGGCTATTGGTAATCTCTGAGTGGAACGTGGGGGGATGGTATAGTATATTCTTGTCTGGTATGATAGCATGAAGTTATGGTAGTTTTGGCCATAGGTTATCCTCTGTTGTTGAATGCCTGTAAAATATATAATTAATGGTGTGTGAGATGGTTTTATTGTATTATTTTCTACTTCTTATTATAAAAAGCTATATTGATATAATAAAAATTATACATATTATTTTCTAAAAGGTTTCCCTAAAGAATCTTAGTCTGTGCAGTTTTTCTTAAAGATTGTGAGATAGTGATTTCTAGCTATCTGTTTGTGTTGACAGAATCGATTTATTGATTGAGCTCGCCCGTCTCTCAATAGAGCTGAAGTGCAGTCAGATTGCTGCATCTTGCCTAGAGGATTTGAGGAACACAGAAATAACAGTAAGCTGGGGTTTTACTGCATTCTGTGCAATGCACTGCTATAAAATGGTTTGTCATCTCATGGTGGGTAGTATGAAGACTGAATATTTTAGTATAGACTATTTAATGCTTGGACTATCTGCTGCCATGTTCACTGTATAGTTGTACCTGATAATGTAGTTAAATGAAGCAAACTAAAACTCTATCTAAATACGCTATGATTCCTGATAAGCTCTCCAATTTCTAGGACAATTATACAATGCAAATAAAATGACACAATGCATAATGTCTTATTACATTTCCTTTCCTTGTATCACCTTATATTTAAGTATCTAAATACTTTGCAAGTAAGTGATATTTTCATCCCCACTCCAATACGTGTTATTTTTAGGTATATATTTTGTCCAAAATTTTTATTTTTACTAAAATAGTTATTTTTTAGAAGTGGTCTAATGCATTGCAGAACAAATTTTGTATACTTCTTACCCTCTCCAAAAAAAAATCATATTTTTGAATGTATATGTATTGTAAGCATCATGAATTATATATATTGTTAAACTTGCATAACATTAATTTTTATCTCAGCTGAACAGTTACTTGGTGTGAAACTCCAGCTTGCCTTAATTTTATGTGCTAGTTATGCATTCCATTTCATACAAGTAGTAGTAACCTTTCCTCCCTTCCCTCCCCTTGCCCCCCCCTCCCACCCTCTCTCCCCAAAAATGAAAATAACTGCCCTTGGTTCCAGTACTGGGGGCTAAGCTTTCCATAAGCCGGAATATCCTCTCTCAACATCACTTCTCCCATGGATGTCAGCTGAAGGTAGTACATGGGCAGCAGGAAGGAGTGGGCAGTGCCATAGTTGGCTGTCAGGAGCCAGCATGCTATGTGTGCTGGCAACAAACACCAAACATGCACAGAACTGACATTAGCCAGCCGGTACCAGGATTTCTGAGTTGGCTAATGATGCTTCAATGACACTGCTGGAGGTGGCATTGAACCTCTGGCAGCAGAGGGCTTTAACTGTGTACGTGTAAGGACTATGGCCTTAGCACTAGAGGTGCTTCCTGGAGCAGTACGGCACAGTGTGCATCACTGGCGTTCATCATCTCCACGCTCTGCATAGAGGAGCTAAACGTTTCTCGTAGAGATGCATTGATTCAGCCAATCGGCGCAGCCCAGTGTTTTGCCGTGCATGCGCAATAGCCTCTAAATATTTTCCTATGTGAAAGAATTGGATTAACTGAGATCATCAAGATTATCTCAACCATGGAGATAGGGCCAGCAGCATCGAGACATGACATGGTGAGGGGGACCAGGAGAACTAAGCAGTCACTCCATGACTATAGTGTTAGGAATACATGTTTGTATTCCTAACACTATAGTGTTCCTTTAAGACAATAAAGCAGACCCCAAAAATATAAAAATATCCTTCCTGTTTTAATATTAACTTTCACGAGTAGTAATAACTGTCATAATATTGTCTTACACCAGAAACATTTTACATCAGTAAGTGACATACAACACACCTAATGTAAGAAATGTTCCTTTATTAGTTAATTATTATTATAAAAAACAGGTTAAGTTATAGAAGGCATAAGGTAACAGGTAGAATGAATATATCTTTTTGGCTTTGCTTTTATGTGTAATGCAATTGCACACATCTACCGCAACCTCTGAGATTTGTATTAATACATTATTCATATTTACATCTGCTTCCTTCTCCTAATCAGAATCCGCAAACTCATCTAATCCTCGAATGTCTTCATAGTGAGCTGGAAGTGCTAAATCTTGGCACTAGAATTGCCTTGTACACAAAAAGCGCAGTGGAGGTATTAACAAAACATTTATTTTTGATTAAATATTTTTGCAATTATTATTTGTGCGAGAAGAATGAAAGTGTGCTTTTATTAAAGGAACATTCAGTTCATTTTCAAAAGAGAAGCCAAATGCTCAGTAATTAGTACTCCAACTATAATATCTCCAATAGCTGTACAAACTCAGGTTTGATTCCTAGCTGGGGCATCTGAGCCTTCCACAATATATATCAGTATCAGGCCAATGAGTTAGGTAGCAATAACATCTATTCCCCTAGAATATAGTTGGAATCTAAATAAAGCTTAATATGTCCTTCCTGGTTAAATACAATAATGATAATTTATTGTAAAAGTAGCTGAACTGGAAACATAATTGACTTGGAGAATATTTTCAGTTTGACTATATGGGCCTTAAAGGGATACATAGCTGTATTCCTAGCACTATAGCTCCACGCCCTTATTATACTTACCGTTTCTAGGACTGATGTTCCTCGGCGCTGGGTCGCTGCTTGGCCCCCTGTAACGTCACCTGCTAATGTAAATGTGCTGCAAATCTGAATTAAATTTAGAATGCAAAGTGTCAAGGATTATTCCCATATCCTAGAATAACAATTACTTTGCAGGCTCTGTGTTTGAATGTATGTCTCAGATACATCTGATGAGTTATTCAGACTTTTCTTGTTCTCTCAACACCTGTATAATTTGCTGCCTGTTAACATGACCAACTCATAGATATAGCTTGGCACTACAAAGCAGACTGTTTGGACATCTCAGATATCTGTTGCCTTGTAGAAATGTTTGGTGTTGCTTTTGTACTCTAACAAACTTAATTTTTGTTTTTGTATAGTCTCAACTAAAAGTCATACAGAAGCTTGACTCAACATTACAAAATGCAATTCGTCTAGCAGACCCCAACATTATACAGACTGTGTGCACAACTCAGTGGAATCTCTGCCTGCCATTGCTCCAACATAATCTACGCAGGAACTTGCGAAAACCCTTAATAGCCATTTCACAGTCACTGGAAAAAATTGACAGGCAAGTTATGTTTTATTTTATAGTTTTAATTCTTTATTTTTGCGAGTTTGTGCAATCATTACAGCATGTCATGTGCTTGCAGGAACGGTACACTGAATGCAAAATACATTTGAAAAATAATTACACATTGCAGGCATCTGCTCAAATTTTATTTATTTTTTTGGAAAAAGGTACATGTCTAAGGGACCCTTTCTCGCCTAGACTAGACTGGTTCAAGGCACGTCTTGTGGGTGCTCTCCATGTTGGCCAGTTGTGCCTGCTGGTTAGTGCACTGTTTTTGCAGTGCTCCCAATGCGGCCTCTGTATCCGTTTGCGCTAGCTTGGCGCCCTCCATGCTTTTTTTCACCGCTTCCGTGCGATTAATAAGCGTAGAAATCTCTTCACAGAGTGGTGCCATGTCCGCATTGAACATGGCTTTTATCTCCTGCATTAACGCCTTGAAATAAGCTTTTGTAGATGGGGCTGAGTCTCCCAGTTCCATAGATGCCTGTCGTTCTGAGCCCAGCCGGGCTGGGGGGTTAGCATAGATGCTGTCATCATAGGATTAGGGTGAGGTGTAGGCCTCACAAGGCGCCATCTTGAATGTATCTGGCAACAGGACTAAGCACAGGAAAGCCCCGATATTTCGGAAGCCCGATCCCAGGTCCGCCCGCTGCTTTTTATTTTTCCTCCCCATGTGGTTGGGTACTTGGCAGGTTCATTCAGCGCTCATCATGTGTGCCTGATAGGTTGGGAAAGAGGTGCGGATCACAGGGCTCATGCAGAGCTGCCTGGCGCTGGCTCCGCCCCCCAACAGGCAAGTTATTTTATGTTATATTTTATACCATTTTGTGAGCCTAATCACACATAAAACCTATACAACACCAATATGGCCCATTGCACACACCTCACACCCTAATGCAGTCAGTGTCTCATTATCACAGACTTCTGTGCAATCCATACTCTTCTTTCTTACATATGGAAGAAACGTGTCGAAGGAACAATGCGAGGTCGAGCTGGTACTGCACACATCACCATGTATATTCCCAACCATCCACCCTAGCCTAATCTTTCAGCAAGCTTCATTTTAAGTAGCACCAGAAATTTCATTAATATAAAATACATTTTATTTATATGACCATTGCCCAAAAAATCAAATGTCTATTTTTTTCTCTGTGCAGTAACAGGCTGTTTATTTTTAAATTGTTTACCATGTATAAAATTTCAAAATAGCCATGGTGTGAATCCAATCTCCAATTAAACATGTACAATAGGACATAGGACAATAAGTGTGCCGTCAGTGTATTTTATATTTTTAACGTGCAAGAGATTTGATGTGCAAAGAATGCTGAGTAAAGCTCGGAAGAATGATTTAAAGGGATGGGCTGATATGAAGTGTGTTCATATGTATTCTGATGTGTTTAAATATATTTAGGGGTTTATTCAGCATTTTTAACGCAAATTTAAGGGGAATTTATTTTATTAACTTCAGCAGAACTGACTGTATAGTAAGTAAGTAAACTTGTGGTATGAACACATTTTGTTCCTATGTCCTTCGTTAGCTTGCTATTTGAGCTGCGCTGTCAAATTCACTTAGAAATTGCTCATATTGAAGAAGATGAGGATCGGATTGAAGCTGCAATAGAGCACATCCAAAATGCATTGCTATTAAATGACAATGGACAGTACCAGAACTACCTGAAGGCATTCCTCCATCGCCTTCAGCTCAGAGCCACACTATACCAAAAACCAGAGAGATTGGAGGATCAGGCCACTATGATTATTGAGCAGGTAATTGCATTATCATGACTGCTTTACTATGTGTTTTGTGCTCATTTTGAACTATATAAATTGGTGTCAAGTGAGTTACATATATGCTGGGAGCAGTGTATAGAGTTGGTAAATGTAAATATTTTACTCAATCCCTGGGGTTTGTGCTGAACAGACAGACTGCCTCAGTTGACTGGAAGAGATATATAAATATAATGTGCCTTCTTCCAGCTGGTAATTCAGACCATCTTTTATTCTTTTGTTTTAATTAACGTTTTTATAGCGATAATTACATCGTATTTATGTTTTTCTTCATTTTGCATTTTAAAACCAAAGTTGTTTTTTTGTTTTAAGAAACAATCTGAACAACTGTGTTCATTGCATAAAAACTTTAAGAATGAATCAAAACCTTCCTGTACATTGAGATACAAAGGCAGATTTTAATTGGCTGACAATTTTCTGTGTGCAAAATGCAAAGTTAAAAGTAAACATACCAGATAATGTCTGCTCCTAGCATGCTTGGGATGAATTGAGCTGCTGTTTAGGCAATAAGCAGTTACATGGTAGCTGTTATCAACATTATTTACAGCCGTGTGCTGTGCGCAGCAACTCTCACTGTTACTGGTCACACCTTCCAAGTGGCCTTATTGACGAGAGGCAGGCCCTATTTTGGCTCAAATCCAACAGTCCCTCTATTCTATCCTAATGTCCCTCTTTTGTAGGGGCTCCATATTGTTGGTGTTTCTGAGTGTATAACAGCTCACCAGTAATGTGTCTTTAAACTACAATAAATGTGTTTAGAAATCAGTCTGTGTAAATCAGAAACATTGTTCGTGTTCTAAATTGCATTGTATTTGCTTTAAATTGTTATCAATGTAAGTAATTCACCTTAAGTTTTTCAGAACGGCCCCACCCCTAACAACGCTCCCACCCACACCCTAAATTTCAAGTGTCCCTTTTTGTCCATTTAACGTTGGGAGGTATTTCTGGTGTAATTCTGTCTATAGAGGAGGTTGGTACACGTGAGACATGCTCCTTCCCAGCCTGCGCACTCCACACATTCAAGATGGATGAATCTTTAGACAGCAAAGGAGGAAGTAAAATTCCTTATTTGAAGTCACTGAGCTGCTCCCGCAGTTATTACAGATCCCTGTGTAATATTTTTAACGAAGGTTAGAGGAGGGAGCCGCAGTAGGCAAGAGATGGGATAAATAGTTTGTAGCAGAGAAAATGATGAGCAGACAGATTTCCCCGATTCTAATGATGTGTGTGTTTAAGGTGGATGTAAAGGAGGAAATGTGTTTGTGAATGATTTGGGAAGTATCCAAGATGATACTTTGTTGAAAGCAAAAGCAATAAAACACAGTAACGTGGCAAAACTAGAAGCTACATTTACCATATGTCCTATTCTATGTCTAGGCCAAACAATGCAACTCTAAAGACCCTGTGAGGAAAAAGCGCTGCTTACTCGTGAAAGCTGGAATGTGTTTGGCTCCAGATGTATTTCAGATGGTACTTGATAGTGAAAATGAAGCTCGGGGTAAGTTAAAATTCACCCTGCTGTTGTGTAGCCTTGGAATATAATTGATTGTCCTACCTACTATACTATTATAATCGCTCTCTGTGTCCTGGAACTATACGTAAATAGTGCCATATCAGACCCAAGACTCCATACTAGCAGAGTCCGGGCAGGTTTCACAGCTCTATACAGCATTCCGTTCATATCAATAGGGGCTTCTTCTTTTCTTATCGCTAGTGTCCCAATTGCAACTAATTTGGGAATTGCTGCGTTCGATTCGCCCCATATATCGGTTATAGCCATTACTAAAGACTCTATCCACCCTCCTACTTACAAGTGCCCTTTTGAGTAACAAGACTAAGAGATAGATTTCTACATTGTATTTACTTACTATACCACAGATTAAATTGATATCTCTTATTACACTGCCCTTCATGGATAACCATTCCAATTCACCCTCCTAATTAGACACAGCTCAGTACCCTTAATTATTGCAATTCTTTGCAACACTGCATTGGGTCTATTAGCTAGTGTATCTCGATTTTAAGTGGGTGTGCAATCTTGGAATTACCATTGAAGTTTTGAAAGTTGGTCCGATTTTAAACAAGTATATTTACTTTACTTTTTCATTTTTCAAGCACATTTATTTTGACACTTTCACTACATTTATTATCTTTTTGTGTGTGATTTCTTTACCCGTATAGGGATTCAATAAAGTTTGTGTTTTTAATCAAGGCACCTAGCCTAATACCTATTTAGTTCATTCAAACAAGGCTAATATGATTAGTATTGGTCTTGGTTTTTGCAAGCCTAGTCTAATCTTTCTCTGTAAGTTAAAATGGTTATTATAATACAGGATGTAATAAGGGGGACAAAAATGGCTGCTGTTCCAAGAGCTAATTAATTTCAACCACCGGGGAAACCAAAAGGAGTCTGTTAGTTTTTGTTTTTGTTTTTTTTAATGCTTTAAGTGCAGTAATCTAAGGAACATAACATATCTGGCTCAATCCCAGCATGCTTTGTTGTGATATGCGAATGAGCACACACAGAAATTTACTTTTGAAATTCATTTTCAATTTTTTTTCACATCCCTTAGTTATCACCAAATTCTGTATGAGCAATCTTTGGTTCAATGCCTGGGGTCTAATCTATAAATATGGTCTGTCAAAAGTCCACTGTACTTTCTTCCATGGGTCTGACTGGTGTGGGACTTACTTTTTGTTTGTGTTGAATGATTTCTAGAAATTCATATGCTCAATGTTTCATGCCAGTATTGTTAAAACTTTAACTAATAATATTTGTTAGAACACTGATGAAAAACTGGTGAATTCAAGTGGTGAGCCTCTTTCATTGTCTGCTCGAGCCGTATTAACCCCTTAAGGACACAACGTCTGGAATAAAAAGGAATCATGACGGAATATTTCCATCATGTGTCCTTAAGGGGTTAAATAAGAACAAACTAATTTTGTTTGGATTTTTCTTTTATGTATTAGTTGCTACAGGTAAAGGTAACAGAGGCAGCATAGGTTTCCTGTGTTTAAAAGCAGAGCATCATGCAAAATGTGTCCAGAAGACAGAAGGACATTTGAGACGATTGGAAAATAAGGACGACAGAGAAAGGTTAGTGATAGTGTACAGCGCTACGGAATCTGATGGAGCTATATAAATAATAAAATAATAATAATACTGCTTAGTAGCGAAGCACTATAGCACAATATCCACTACTGCTCAGTCAGTGGGGGTGTTTTTTTTCTTCAGTGACTTCAGAGAAGTGTATGATTTGGACATTTGTGTACATTGTCTCTTTACAGACGAATATTAACATTATTATTAGTAAGAATATACGTTGCACCAGAAAAGAACTAAACAATAGTAATATATCCATATGGAAAAATAGATAATGGACTTAATGTAGATTCTGGCTTTCTGACACACTACCAAAACTTTTTTCAATACTCTCGCAGTACCTATGTGTATATATGCACATTTATTTATTCATATTTTTTTTATTAGCTTGTTGACTCTCCTCTGTTTATTTACTTGTTCTGGCTATTCTCAACCAATCTTCACCTTTCACTCTCAGACACATCTTCTGCTATTTATGACACCCCAGTTATATATATATATATATGTATATATATTCAGCTTCCCATTTAAATTAGCCCAGGAGCATCTCCAGCCTGGATACAATTGTTGCAAAAACAAGAGCACTCTTGGGACTTGAAAGTACTTTTCAATATTACTTTATTCACATAAGGCAAGGAAAAGTAAGTGTTTCTGGCAACGTTTCAGTCCACACTTGAACTTTTTCAAGACATTGTTACTATTCACAAGCCTGGTTATATAGGAAAAGGTGCATGAAAACAAGGATAAGACCCACCCAGAGAGAAAACAGAATCCAAAAAAGGGAGGTGTGCCTGAAAGATCCAAAATCCAATAATTGTCAGACCTATAATAGCCTGAGTGTTTTCTTGAACTAAAGGAATCGATCACCTAAGGTGTGTTATTTCCATGGTGTAAACAATTAGCAAGTCTCTATAGATTCCCACGCAACTAGTGAAGAAATCTCTATTTTTTTTTGTTAGAAGAAAAAGAAAAAAACATTAAATGTGAAACAAAAATAAATGCAAAGGCACGGATTACCGAAGATGTGCTATTTCTTTAGTGTAAAAGACCAATATATTACCCTAACAAGTTACTATGGAATCCCAAGGCAACCAGTTAAGAAACCTCTGTGTTGTATGAGAAGAAAGGAGAAAATATAAAACAAAAATAAATGCTAAATAAAAAGTTGACATCCTGTAGGCTTGTGAATTGTAACAATGTCTCAAATAAAGTCCAAGTGTAGATTGAAATGCTGACAGATACACTTATTTTCTATTTCCATGTTTGAATAGAGCTACATTTAAAACTACTTTCAAGTCCCAAGAGTGCTCTCTTTTTTGCAACATTTGATATATATATGTGGGTGTGTGTGTTTGTGTGTAAAAATTGTCATTCTTTGTTTTCTTCCCAAAGAGTCTTTTAATGTACTTTAAATCTCAGTGTGATGTGAACTGACATACATCATACATGGTGATCACACATCACACTGATAACCTCCATACAATAAAATACTGTTTCTGATCAGTGAAGACTATATTTCAAGTTCTTTATTAAGCACTATGTTTCCATTTATTTTTATTGTTCCGAATGTAAGGTGTAATATATACTGTTTAGTTATTTTACTTGCATATATACTGCGCTCCTACAGTCGTTTTGTTATTTTCTAGCACAACTCGCTCCCCTTGTTCTTTTTTTTATTTTCTAGTATCTGTGAGGATAAATAGATCCTCACACCCTGGGTGTTTGCTGCCTAGTCCCACTTCATCTTTTGACTCCTAGTGCTTGACCCATTCTTGTTTCTTGGAAGAATATTAGTTGCCTTAACAATTCTCTAGAATAACTAGTTTAGTGAATGACCCAATATAGATTATTATATTTCATGCCTACCTGAAGCAGACAATACAAAACAAAATGTGACCGATTGGTACACTTAATTTAAAAATATCATATTTAAATACTCTGCTTGGATTGTTTTTCAATGCTTGTATTTATTTTTTTCTGTGTAGGGTCAGACTCTGGGCAGATTTGGCAAAGGTAGCGAGAAAACAAGAGGTGTGGGATGTGTGCAGAGCAGCATGCAGGTTTTGTCTGCTGTATGACGATGGGCGCTGGAATGTTACAAAATACGATGTGTGTAAGTAAAAGTTTGCTTATATGATTATTTAACTTTTACAGCAATATTGTATTATTATTTATAATAAATTCTTAATTTTATTTAGAGGATAGAAGCAAAACTTGCTCTGTCTATGTGATGTGATGATGAGCTAGATATGTGTGAATGCTGTTAAATCATATTTTAATAATATTATAAAGTATTATTATGTTTTAGGGATTTGTATGTGATAGCAGATAGAGTTAATAGTATAACTGCAGCAGCTGATAGCATGTGATGGTAATAGGGAGGTGATTGACTATGGTTCCAAACAGCTGGAAGAGCATGCTATATAGTTAGAAGGAACGTGGGTGGATAGAGCTGAGCAAAATTAAAAGGCCTTCTTGCAGGGATGTATGGTGACTTGGGGCGAATGTGATTTAACTTTTACATTATTTATAAAAAGTTTTCCTTTTTAAACTTTTACAATAAATCATTATCATTAGTGCAAAAGAAGAAATCCACAGCAAATAGTGCGGATGAAGGAAAACCTCTCGGTTTAGAAATACAATCACCAAAACCCAATATAATCACGTATAGTGACGAAAGAGCCATATTACGAACTTTAGTGGAAATCCGGTTCATCAATGCAGAGGTGAGTGACGCAGCAAAATAGGACCAAATGTATTGATAAAAACAAAATGGTTAATTTAATAGGCTTTAGATGAAAATCTTTTAACACATGATTCCCATATAGACTGTAAATTTTCAGGTTCCTGGGGGGAAACATATATCTCTGATTAATTTACAACATAATCTAGGAGTTGTGTAAATAGGCATGCTACTTCTAATAGTTAACCTTAATGCACATATTGTTATTGATAATATCTATAAAGGTAATTGATATTCACTTACCCCTCTGGCAATGTAAGGCTTTTGATGCCCTTTGCACAATACAATGTCAACACTACTATGGTTAATAACCGTAGTGAAAAGTGTACAAATACTTAACTTGAAATTCATAATGCAGCCTCCCAAGATCTTTACCCAAAGAAGACAACCTTTTCATAAATAAACAACCAAAAACACAAAAGTCCGGGATACGGCTTGAAATAAATCTAAAGGGAACATAAAAATATACAAATAGCGAAGTACAGTTAACACACTCAATCATGCGCTGTACATAGATGCACTCACAGAATTATGTAGAATATATTGCTCATAGGGTGCCTCCCCCGATGAAATGGGGGGCTAGTAATACCTTGGTTCATTGTGAAGTTTCTCAATAATGCTCAGGACTTCAAACAGGTAATGGTAGGAAAAAAACGATGATTTTTTTATTGATAAAAGGTGAATAATCACCACCAATATAAAATGTAGTATAAGAAAAAAGGTATGGTCCTACGCGTTTCGTTCTGCGAAGAACTCCATCAGGGACCGCAATGTGATGCCCTTTGTATTGTACAGTGCAAACATTTATATTAATTGTGAATTGTGCATTTTGTTTTCATTTCAGGCAACTATACACTTACTGAAATCAGAAGGTTGCAGGTTGAATGACCCTTCTAAGGCTCCAGAAGACTCAAGTGTGCATCCAATGACATATATTGCTAAAAATGTAGAGGAGAATCCAGAATGGATCATTTATAGGTATGTTCTATCCGTATGCTATTTTCATATTGCCACGTACAGTTTTTAATCTAAACATATGTTGCTGCTAATAATAATAGTAATGGTGATTTACCAAATTATAATATATATAGAGAGTTAAAGAACTCTGCTTGTTATGATTATTCCCCTGGTGAATGTGTCTCGTGCTTTGCCCACTTTTTACTCAATTTCATTGCTGATGCACGGCAATGACGTTAGCAGGTCAGTGTCATGGGAAAGGTGCACCTGCTTAGAAAAGGTTTAATAGCTACTGGTAACCCATTGCTACTTACAGCAACCAGTAACTAGTAGTGGATGCTAGTTACTGAGTTGTTTCCGGTCCCGATTTAATATTTTCAAATTATTTCATATTTTGGGATCAAAATATTATAAACTAAAAACAGTTTTCAGAATATTAAGTCCTTTTAAAATGTTGCACATGCAAGTGCCGATTTACCTATTAAATCTATACCGTTATTATCAGTTTTTCAAAATTCCTTTTTATGCCTCCTCCAGTGTCCTTTTCGTCCTAAATCTCTATATTCAAATTTCTCTCCTACCAATCAAAATTTTCTAATGTCTTTTTTTTTCAATCCTTTAGCACATTGTCCCAAAATTCCCACCAGTCCATCACTGATTTTTTACCATTAATATCTATGTATTTTCTCAAACACCATACACTTTGTCCTCCTTCCATTGTCTTTTTCATCCTCTAGTCCCCATCTCCACTTTTATCAATATTTGCTGATAATTTTGATTGCACAGTGTATAAATTACACTTCAATACTTATCTGAAGTGGATATTATCCTCCCAAAATAATTGACTTTTAAACGATTACACTAATTGTTATTTTTGGAGATATCCGACAGAAAAGGTAGATATTTTTTCTTCTCCCAAACTACGTTTCAAAACTATTGAATCAGAAAAACTTTGTACAAATAAAGCAGTTTATGGTCCATTTTTGATGCATGTGATATGACATTGTTGATTCCTGTGTCTGTAAACATAGCCGGGAGACCCGTGTAGTTCTGTAGATCTGGTTTGAAGTGGGTTCAGGTTCAGTGGTCATAAACATACTCCAGGGAGTCTGTCATTCTGAGTAAAGAAGAATAAATAGAATTAATTGGACCAGAGTCCCACATAATGCCTAACTACATCTGTACTTCCCAATTAACATATCAAGTATTACTTAGAGACTCAACTCTCTGAATCTACAACTCTATCAAATACTTTGTGTGGTCTGTTTGTACAATTCCATCCTAACATTTTGTGTTCCTTCTTTCCAAGTGTCTTGTGTAACTTTATAACTAAATGAATACTTATTTAATTCTATTAATGTGGTACCATGACATGCTATTCTGCATTTGAATGAATTGAGTTGTAATAGGTTGTGTGCTCTATAGTAGTATGGTAAGATACAGAATATAAATGCCATAAACAGTGTAGAGCTGCCACCAAATTTCTAATTGTGAGTATCAATTTCCATAGCTGAATTTTGTCTGTAAATGATGTCAGTTCAAACCTGTTATGCCATGTATGTCTTTTCTGTTCATGCTTTGCATGTATCCACATTCCAGGTCAGAGTTGTGAACAAAATATTTGAGCGTACATTTTGGGTTTTTGTGTATATTGTGATATCACTATAAAGCTCTTCATTATTCCACTTTGTATTATTGAACAATTATTGAGGTCAGTAATACAAAAGTACTTGCAACTCTTACTTGCAACTTGTACTTGCAAAACTAGATTTTAGAAAATCTGTGTGTGTTTTTATATATATATATATATATACAGATTTTCTTTTAAAATAATAAGTGCTAATTCTGTCACATTTATATAGTTACATCATTTGTGTTGAACAAAACACATTTAAACAGTTCACACGCATCATTTGCGATATAACTCAAAACTGCATCAGGTACCACAGCAATAGTAAGCCTGATTATATTGGAAGGACACAGCAGGTGACATTTTAAGTTACGTTGATTAATTATGATGGTTGTCCTTAATGCCATGGTTCAGTGCACTCTCTAGACATGCAATACTTATTTTACTTAAAACAAGTACTTTGATTTCCAGCATTTATTAAACGTACAAGTGGTGTAGTGTTAAACAAAACTTTATCATCGCCACCAGATTTTATCTCATATTTGTAAGAGAATCTGATTTTTGAGTATTTATTATAAGGACTTGTTCCTTTTCCATGGCTATCAAAGTCGTCATCTCTGCTGGTCCAGTGAATGCATTACTAGATGTTCAGCATCAGACTGCAGTAGAACTTTGGATTTAGGTCGGTGTGGGTACAAGATGTTTATGATGTCCTAATCCGGTGCTGTGCATTACTGAGATCCTACTTTCAGACTGTGATGGCACCTTGAATTAGACAAGTTCTGGTGTAAAGTGTTTGTATTATTATTATTTTATTACTTATAAAGCGCCAGCAAATTCCATAGAGCTTACATGCTAGAGGGAGTGGTGTATAGTAACACAAAGGGTATAAGTAGGGGTATCAAACTGGGTTGCTAGAATAGTATTCACTGAGGGATTACAGGTTATTTTTTACAGTTGCAGGAGAGGAGTCAGGGGGTGGGGATGAAAATCTGTTAACATTTAAATTGATAGCTTTCCTGTAGAAGTATTGTTCTAATATAGTGCTGTATATTACTAGGATCATAGTTACAGCATCGGACTTTGAGGGAATCTTGCAGTAAGTCATTGTTAGTGTATTATTTATATATTCAATGTACTAACATGAGAAAGTAAACTTTTTCTTATTATTTATTAAATATGATTATTATTTAATATTATATTTATCCCAGTATAAAATACATATCTTGTAATAACTCTCTAAATATATATTGGCCAGTCCTTGACAAACAGTGGGTTTAAATTCTGGGAAGGCATTTCAGCTTTTGTATGCAGAACATATTTACATCACCGTTAGTGTGGAGTACAGCATTCAGAGATTTCTTAGCAATTATAATACTGTTAATCTCTATACTGTAGGAACTGGATTTCTCATCTCTCAAAATATGCCACTGACAATTTCCTGCAAGCTGCTGAATTGGGAACAGAGCTGCAGGAATCTTGGATTACCCATAATGCTGCAGTGTACATGTTAAACCACAATAAGCATCTCCTGGTGGCAGGAAGAGTGTCTGAATTGACAGACACTTTTCAAAAACTGCTTGCAGCACTCAAGAAAACTGGACACCATGGGTATGTTATCTACTCAGCTTATTAAATAATGCTAATTTCAAATTTTTTAAACTGTGTCTGTGTTTATTGTGTGTTCTAATTTATTTTAAAACAAAACTAGTGCGTAATATACATCTAGTTAGCTTGTATTAATGATGATCTGCCTAGTAGAATATTTGGCTTATTGTTTGTTTTGCATAATATAAACTCTTTTGCATGTAATATTAATGAACTAATATGTACTATCATAGAAGTAAAAACACATTATCATTTCCGTACAAGTAGAATGCATGATTGATTCTTGATGATTTTTTTAATTTTTTTTTTTTTTCAGGAACCCCACTCTGTTTTTAATGTTGTCTAATGCTCTAGCTAAGGGTTTGATTCATCGCTGGATTCCTGTGTCATCAGTTAGTAAAAGTCCAGAGATAAATCCACAATCAGCCAGGGGAAAAAAACCTCTGAGAAAAGGATCTGGAAAATCTAACATGGGAAATATGCCAGTTGATCCAAATGGGCTTCCTGATGTGAAACTTGCCCTAGAGGTACTAGTGCAACATTATCAGTTACAAAAAAAAAATCAGTTTGCTACAATCATTAAAAGATCTCTGTCATATTACACGCAACCTTCTTGTAGTGGTCTTAGTTTAACCAATTCATTTTGCTTCTCATGCTTACTGTCTTGGTCTCTTTTTCCTGAGCTGTCCCCGCTTTGTATAAAGTTTGCTACCTCATGCGACTCCATTTATAGCTGCATTTCCACAAATTATGGGATGTATATACCATTGTCCAGCAATCTGTGCCTATTGGGAACAGGCTGCTAGTCACTCAGCAGCTCATATACACAACTGGTGTGTATCTTAGAAGCTGCTGTGATCGTTATGGGATCGTATCATTTAATATCTACATTTGTTTGCAATGTCACTGATACACAGTTTAGATTAAATGTGTACTATTGAAGGGGGGCATTGCCATCCACGTGTTTAATGAGTGTCAATGCCCCCTTAAATCATGAAATTACTCCAAATGATGTGCCGTCTCTTGAAACTAACTCAAAAAGTTGGATTTAAATTATTATAGATTTTTTGTAAACTGTCTATGACCCTTTCTGCACAGCTCAATTGCCATTAATCTGTTTTGTGGGTGTAGTGTAATTTTGTAGCACGGCGCTCAGAGCTTTGCATGTTAACATAATCCAAATATATGTCCAGATCATGGTGGTGTTAAATCTATGATTAGGGCATTGATAAAATCAGAGGTTTATATACCCTACATTATAAGAAAGTGATCATGCATTGTTTTAAAATAACAGACTTTCCACCCCCATTAAGTTTTGTATTCCCATTGGTTTTGATTTAAGTAAAGTTTTGTGATGTGGTCTGGTGCCTTCCCTTACCCCCGCTAAACTGAAAGAAAAAAACCCGTAAATATTACCTCCGTTCCATCGCTGAGGCCAAGTTCTCTCCGTGGTCCAATCTTCTGAAGCTGACATCACTTTCTCTCACCAGAGGTGGAATGAGATCAAGGAGGACATACTGAGGGGAGTACAAGGGCAGAACGGGGAGATGGGGGAGCTATTGTCTGTCTGTGGCATTTGGCGTCAGATGCCGGTTTTGCACAGAATTCTCGCAACCAGAGGTGGAATTACTTCTCCAGCAGCTAAGGGGTTAATCTCGGTATGTGCAGAATTTAATAGTGAAACACTGCACATACAGGCTCCAGGCACCATGACCAATTCAGATAATGCTTGCCGTAACACTTTAAGGCTGACAAAGCATCATGGGAGTTGTCCAAACATAGAGTCATTGTACTCTACACTAAACATAGAGGCATTGTACTCTACACTAAACATAGAGGCAGTGTATTCTACACTAAACATAGAGGCAGTGTACTCTACACTAAACATAGAGGCAATGTACTCTACACTAAAAATAGAGGCAGTGTATTCTACACTAAACATAGAGGCAGTGTATTCTAAACTAAACATAGAGGCAGTGTATTCTACACTAAACATAAAGGCAGTGTACTCTACACTAAACATAGAGGCCTAGTACTCTACACTAAACATAGAGGCAGTGTATTCTACACTAAACATAGAGGCAATGTACTCTACACTAAACATAGAGGCAGTGTATTCTACACTAAACATAGAGGCAATGTACTCTACACTAAACATAGAGGCAATGTACTCTACACTAAACATAGAGGCATTGTATTCTACACTATTCTACACTAAACATAGAGGCAGTGTATTCTAAACTAAACATAGAGGCAGTGTATTCTACACTAAACATAAAGGCAGTGTATTCTACACTAAACATAGAGGCTTAGTACTCTACACTAAACATAGAGGCAGTGTACTCTACACTAAACATAGAGGCATTGTATTCTACACTAAACATAGAGGCATTGTACGCAACACTAAACATAAAGGCAGTGTATTCTACACTAAACATAGGGGCCTAGTACTCTACACTAAACATAGAGGCAGTGTACTCTACACTAGACATAGAGGCAGTGTATTCTACACTAAACATAGAGGCAGTGTATTCTACACTAAACATAAAGGCAGTGTATTCTACACTAAACATAGAGGCAGTGTACTCTACACTAGACATAGAGGCAGTGTACTCTACACTAGACATAGAGGCAGTGTACTCTACACTAGACATAGAGGCAGTGTATTCTACACTAAACATAGAGGCAGTGTATTCTACACTAAACATAGAGGCAGTGTACTCTACACTAGACATAGAGGCAGTGTACTCTACACTAGACATAGAGGCAGTGTACTCTACACTAGACATAGAGGCAGTGTATTCTACACTAAACATAGAGGCAGTGTATTCTACACTAAACATAGAGGCAGTGTATTCTACACTAGACATAGAGGCAATGTACTCTACACTAAACATAGAGGCAGTGTATTCTAAACTAAACATAGAGGCAGTGTATTCTACACTAAACATAGAGGCCTAGTACTCTACACTAAACATAGAGGCAGTGTATTCTACACTAAACATAGAGGCAGTGTATTCTACTCTAAACATAGAGGCCTAGTACTCTACACTAGACATAGAGGCAATGTACTCTACACTAAACATAGAGGCAGTGTACTCTACACTAAACATAGAGGCATTGTATTCTACACTAATGTATAGAGAGAGGAAGCTAAATAGAAATATGTATTAAGATTTTTACCTGTTTTGAAAATGTTCAGCATACATTTATCTCAAACGTGCAATCTTAATTTTAAGAATTGATACCGCTGTTATCTGGTAGTTCTGTATATCATACTGTAATTTCAGCTACCATTTGCACAACATTTGTAACAACCAAGACATTTTTTAATTGTTTCTTGTCTTTTGTATTCTGCTTTGTAATCTGTAATAAAACCTATAATAGTACTTTATATAAGTTTGTATTATTTTATCATGTCATATTTGCCCCCCTCCCTTGGCACTGAAGGGTTTAAAACCCCTTCAGTTACTTACTTTAATCCAGCGCCAGACTCCCTCGGCGCTGGTGACGTCTCCTCCCACTCCAACGTCAGCTCCCGAGTGGAGCGGAATCGCATGCGCGGCCATAGCCGCACACGCATTAAAAATGCCCATAGAAAAGCATTTCTCTATGCTTTCCTATGGACTTTCTGCACGCTGGATGCGATTTTCGCATCCAGCGTTGCAGAAGCGTCGGCTGTCAGCTGCCACTAGAGGCTGGATTAACCCTGCAATGTAAACATAGCAGTTTCTCTGAAATTGCTATGTTTACATCTGAAGGGTTAAAACCTGGGGGACCTAGCACCCAGACCACTTCACTGAGTTGAAGTGGTCTGGGTGACTATAGTGGTCCTTTAATTATGTATCTGAAGTGTCACTGAGCAAAAAAATAAATAAATTCCTATGAAAGTTCATCAGATAGACACGTATTTCATGTTAGTGATAATAAAGGTTTTCAAATATCCTGCGTATAGCTTCACATTGATTTTGCATTACATGTAGTCTACCTGTCAACGTTTGAGAGTCGCTGTGCATTAAAAGTTTGCTATGCAGACAGCTGTACATTTAGTGCAGAGAATTCATGAATGAGCACTTTGAAATGTCCCTGTATACACAAAAGCATGTTAAATAAACACTCCATGAAGAGTATTTGAGACATTGTAAGTGATTTCTTGTTTCGCAGAGAAGAAAGATGGAAAAGTGATATAACAGGAAGCTGTGACACAGGACCCAAATCACAGTATTTAATAATCTGATGCTCAGAAACAGATTACTTCCTTAATGACTATTCCTAATTTAAATAGGTGAAGTGGTTTTCCTATTGAGCATGTCTCTACATATCTCTCACCAAGCTTTTACTCTTTAGATTTGTGATTATGCTTTGGATTTGACAAATGGGAATAAACCTGAAGAAGTGGTACCCATGTCCATGCGGCAACAGATTATCTCCACTTGGGTAAAAGCAAAGCAGTTGCTCCAGCAGCAGATCGGGCAGAAACTTGGAACCGATGATGAGGTATGGTTATTTCTTTGGGTTTATTCAATAAACTCTGAAAATGAAAGGGACACTCTTAGTACCAAAACAACTTTAGCTTAAAGAAGCAGTTATGGTGTACAGATCATGCCTCTGTCATCTCCTTTTCCTATTCTCTTCTATTTTGGAGTTAAATCACTTTGGTTATGCAGCCCTAGCCTTACCATCGCCCGGGCTGTGACTTACACAGCCTTCCTACACACTTCCTGTAAGGAGAGATTTCATGTTTAAACTTTCCTTGTTTCTCAGATCTTCCCTAGATAGTACATATAGTAAAGCCATACTAGCCTTTGCTATATCGGATTCCTGTGTCTGTGAAGTCAGTCTTTTTTCCTCTGTGTCTCTCTGGGTCTGTATTATATCTTATATGTATTGTATCTTTTTTGTTTTTATCTGGGTCTGTTTTTCAATCTTTCTTTCATTCCATCTCTGTTTTTATTTAGATCTGTTTCAAGTATTTTGTTTCATTCTAGCTCTGTTTTTATCTGGGTCTGCAATTACTAAATATTTGTTTCATTCCATCTCTATTTTTATCTCGGTCTGTTTTTCAATCTTTCAATCTTTGTTTCATTCCATGTCTGTTTTTATCTGGGTTTGTTTTCTTGATCTTTGTTTCATTCCATCTCTGTTTTTATCTAGGTCTGTTTTTCAATCTTTCAATCCTTGTTTCATACCGTCTGTTTTTATCTGGGTTTGTTTTTCAATCTTTTTTCATTCCATCTCTGTTTTTATCTGGGTCTGTTTCTCGATCTTTATTTCATTCCATCTCTGTTTTTATCTGCGTCTGTTTTTCAATCTTTGTTTCATTCCATCTTTGTTTTTATCCAGATCTGTTTTTCAATCTTTCAATCCTTGTTTCATTCCGTCTCTGTTTTTATCTAGGTCTGTTTTTCAATCTTTGTTTCATTCCGTCTCTGTTTTTATCTGGGTTTGTTGTTCAATCTTTGTTTCATTCTATCTCTGTTTTTATCTCAGTCTGTTTTTCAATCTTTCAATCCTTGTTTCATTCCATCTTTGCTTTTATCTGGGTCTGTTTCTCGATCTTTATTTCATTCCATCTCTGTTTTTATCTGGGTCTGTTTTTCAATCTTTGTTTCATTCCATCTCTATTTTTATCTCAGTCTGTTTTTCAACCTTTCAATCTTTGTTTCATTCCATCTCTGTTTTTATTTAGATCTGTTTTTCAATCTTTGTTTCATTCTATCTTTGTTTTTATCCGGATCTGTTTCTCGATCTTTGTTTCATTCTATCTCTGTTTTTATCTGGGTCTTGTTTTCAATCTTTGTTTCATTCCGTCTCTGTTTTTATCTGGGTTTGTTGTTCAATCTTTGTTTCATTCTATCTCTGTTTTTATCTCGGTCTGTTTTTCAATCTTTCAATCCTTGTTTTATTCCATCTCTGTTTTTATCTGGGTCTGTTTTCCAATCTTTCTTTCATCCCGTCTTTGTTTTTACTGGGTCTGTTTTCCAATCTTTGTTTCATAGCATCTTTTTTTTCTGGATCTGTTTTTCAATCTTTGTTCCATTCCATTTCTGGTTGTATCTGGGTCTTTTTATTGATCTTTGTTTCATCTCTTTGTTTTTAGAGACTGTTTCTCAGTCATTTTGCAATATAATTATTGTTTCTTTTCCTCTGTATTTCTTTCAACCTTCTCTCTGTTCCTTGGTCCAGCTCGTCTCTTTCACTAGGCCTGTTTGAAAATACCTTTGTCTTTTTCTTTTTTCTTTCACTATTACCCAGTTGTCTCAGAGGGCATCTAACACTCCTCCTTCTTTTTTTTTCTCTCTCCCTGATTCATTTATTTCTGTCTTTAAGCCTGCTAAATTTCTCCCTGCACAAAACCTTTTAAATCTCTTTCATCTCCCCTCTCATATAGTTTTCTTGTTTATCAACTCCCCTATGTCTGTCTCCTAGCCTTATGTCTGTGTGTCACCTTTAGGTCTTGTCTCTCCCGTTGATCTCAGTTCACCTTTCTGGATGCCTCTCTCAGTATCCGTACCCACTTTATATAGGTGTACCAGCTGCCCCCATTCTTTTTGTCTGCCTTCTTATCTGTCCATTTAGATCTTTCTGATTATGTCCCCCATTATTCTCTTTAAAGTATATGAGACCACTCCTGTGTGTCTGTATTTCTTTCGGTTAAGAGAGAGCATTCCCTCTGCATTTGAGCCCAGTGGATACATTAGTCTTCTGTATCACATGCAAAAGTAGTAAAAAATCGCTCTGATATTGTCACTTTGCTTCATAACATTTTGGATGACCTTGCATATTTTAATGGGTTTAGTGATTTTAATGGGTTTAGTGATTTGCAGAGAAGTTAGGCAGGTGATGAATGGTGGTATGCATTCATTAGACATAAAATGGAATTATTAGTTGCCAGTTTGCTGTTAAGGAAATCATCTGCTAATGAGGACGGACTTATATAGCAGAAACTAAAATCCTACCTTACAAAAATAGACCTTTTAAAGCTCAGGGGTTGTAGAGACCCTCAGTCTCTAAAACACAGTTCACAGCAGATTTGTTGGAATCCCACAAAAAATGGCTCCAATAGCAAGGCATCCTTAAGATCAGTGTTTATTTGCAAAATCCAAAAAAGGAAAAGATATACAAAAATGACATAGCAGACTAGGAGTGCCAAGACCCACACAAACATGTAGAGCCACCTAACGTGTTTTGTACATCAAAGCTACAGTCTCATGAACTCAGGTTTGGTCAGTGCTAGTTTTTTTATCAGCATTATTTTTAAGTTCAACGTGTAGGTTCACATACAAAAGGCTATTGAATGTATTTTCTAAATGTAAAGGTTTATGCAGGGTCTGCGTTTCCATTGATGCTTGTGGATAGAGAATGGGTTTGGGGATTGATTGAAGAGGTTTTTGTTAATTTTTTAGAAGTTGGTTGCATTAGGCTAACTCATTCTGATGTTTTGCTTTCTTTAACTTCTAGTTGTGGTCTCAGTATATTGAATTTAACATTATTTTGTTTTCAGGAAAATAACGAAGGACAAAATCCAATGACAAGGGTACTTGTTGCTGTTGAAATGCACGCTTGCAATGGATTAGGACTGATGGACTTCACAGTGCCTAGCCTCTCCCAAGTACATATTCTCAACTAATGATGATGATTCAGTAATATTCATGTTAATCAAATTATCATTTGCATCTGCTATCATTGGCTAACATGGTGCTGTTGTATTCCTATCGTTTATACAAAGAAAATACTTGGGTCACAGATGTAATCCAGTGTAGAAAGAACAAGTATATAACACCAGTATTTGACTACAAAACAACTTTAGCTTAAGAAAGCAGCTTTGGTGTATAGCTCATGCCCCTGAAGTTGCACTGCTCAATTCTCTGCCATCTAGGAGTTTTTAGGAATCAGTTTTGTTTCTGTTTTATGCAGTCCCAGATACACATCTACCAGTAGTGATTCACACAGCCTGCATTAAAAAATTGGTTTAAGTTTCACTCAGATGTTACTTTATAAGTTTTTATCTCCTGCTTTGTAAATTGAACTTTGATCACACACAGTAGGCTCCTGCACGTTCTAGAAGATTATTAACAGAGCAGGATATAAGAAATTCTAGATTAAACAGAATGTGCAGTACAGGAACTTAAAATGTCTAGGTTATTTTTCAGGAAATGTTTAGAAAGGCTGTGCACATTCCTTGTGGGAAGAGTGACTAGGGCTATATAAACAAAGTACTTTAACTCCTAAATGGCAGAGAACTGAGCAGTAAGCTTTCAAAGGCCAAAACTCCTTCATTAAGCTAAAGTTGTTTAGGTGCCTGTTGTGTCCCTTTAAGGTAATTATGTTCAATCAGTGCTATAACATAATGTTAAATTTGAATGGAGTCTTACCAAAGTATCCTGCATTTATGTGCTTAGCGTAGTGTTGTTCTTACATTGTTTAATAGTAATTAACAATGATTGCTGGCGTGTTTGATTTCCGTTTGTTATTTCATGCCTCGCCAATTCTAGACTCATGATCCTTTGCCTGTGATATGCAGGAGTTGGTCATGTCAAAGAATAAATGTGTTACGTCCTCCAATCATTTCTTGATTTTATTCAGCAGATGTAGTTATTTTAGGATTTTCCATCAATCGACAGAGGAGGAATGATCAGTCTTTTATTCAGTTACAGATAGCTGCACATTGCTACAGTGATTACATTGAACTGTTCTTCTTAAATAACTGCCTGACATTTGACAAAGGTTGCTCTAGGTGTTACTCTAGAATTATAGAGCAAGACTGACTAATGATCTAGCGTATTTTGAAAGGTTAACAAATACTAGCAGGACACAAGGAACATGTGCTTTGACCACTACTAACCTTAGTGACCTACCGATACTCAGCTTGACTGACTGCCTTACATAGATTGCAGCTTAAGGAAAAAGAGAAATTGGTATAGTAGTATTTATATAGTGATAACAAATCCTCCAGTTGTAGAAAGGAGAAGGAGTAAGGGGCTTGCAACATTCCCCCCAAGACCATGTTTACATGGGATAATTGTTGTTTTTCATTGCAAATTAAATTTGTCCTATAGAACCCCATTTTCGGCTTTAGAGGATTACAATTCCTAACAGTTCTTTATTATTTCCCACTGCATTTGGGAGGTCCTTCAATGTTCTCCAGCAGCCATTGCCAGTAAAGCTCCTTGACTGTATACTAGCAGCCAAAGCTAGTGAGAAGTCGGAGGTTATGAGCTCACTGAGTGCGCTATTGTAACATTACTTACCCTGTCCTCGTGCCGGCCGGGGCCCTCTGTTCGCTATATTGGTCCTTTCTGTGTCGTAAAATTAATCCTGTTTCGTATGCCTTGGATATTCCTAAGAACATGCAAATTCCTAAAAAAGTTTCACACCTCCTTATGGAAAAACCTTATTTGTAATACGTTTACTAGATATGGTTCTCCTCCTCTGCCTGTCTTTGTTGAAGGCAAAGATTAATTTGATCCGTTGGAAAGGGTATGGTCCTGAAGAGCATAGCTGGGTTCCTGCAATTTATGTTCACACTCCTTGCCTTGTTAATTCTTTCCATTCACGCTTTCCTTCCAAGCCTGGTCCTTCACGCAAACTGCGCGTTCCTTGATTCATAGTGCTTTCTGGTATTTGAGCTTGGCTTTGTTCTTGACCCTGAGTTTCATTGTAACCCTTACCTGTCCTATTTAGTCTGCTTGATTTTCCAAGTAGTTGGCCTCGGCTTGTTGTCGATTTCACTGTCTCTCTGTTACTCTTACTTAGTTTTGTATTTTGACATTGGGTTCTCTTACGTTAAGTCCAGCCATTCTAAGGCGCGGTAATACATTTTTTCTATTCTATCATATTCTATACACTGCATGATGGGGTTAGATTTTGTGCCAACTACATACATCTTTGCAGTTTGCAGTAGTAAAGGTATGGTGAAACTATTAACAACTGCATACTTGTAGTAAGCCTAAATATAGATATTATTTTACATTCTGGCGACATTCCTACAAATGTAATCATGTTCCTTACAAAATCCAATGAGCAGAATTATCGCTAAATAGTATTTTTCTATTTCTGTCATTTGGCAAAAGTAGTATTTCATCTTAAATTCACATCTCTGATTTCTGTATCCTATCCAATATTTGTGTAAAGGAAGATTCAATGAAGAAAAAAAAAATATTAAATACTATGAATAGTAATTTGTACACAAAATCGCTGTTTCTTTTGCTTTCCATGTGTCACATAAATATTATGCTAAGTTCTGTTTTTAAACAAAAGAATTTGTTTGAAAAGGGAATATTCATACAGTTAAAAAAAAAAACTTTAAAATTTTAAAAATGATTTGAATTGAAATATATCCATGATTAGTTTAAACACGTAAAGAAAACAGTATTTGTTTTACTTATCAGGTTTTCACAAAGGCTTCAGAATGTGTCTGGTCAGATTCTCTTGTCGAACTTCAGACATTTACCAGATTGGCTCACTTTGCCTTTAAGGCACGCAACCTTGCGCTAGCTTTGACATGTACCCAGAAGGCCTTGCAGTTTGACAAGAAGACTAGTCCCAAGAAACCGCAATTGTAAGCAATAAATTGTGCTTAGAAATCATGTGTTATTAGATTATGATTGGTATGTATGTAAACATAAAAAAAAAAGCAACCAGGAAATACATTGTATATTTCACAGAATGGTGTATTTGGCCTTTGATGTGTATATTTCCAGGACTGGTTAAAGGGTGTCTGTCATAGAGCTTCTAATTGTATCTGTAGACTGTAGTAGCCAATGTCCAGCATGTGTATAGGTAGAGTTATTTCTTGTTAGGTTCATCATATGAATAAAGTTTCAGTCAGGCATAATATCCTGACTGTGATTAGCTTCATTCGTGGAAAAAAAAGGATGCTGTTCACAAAATGTGATAATAGCTGAGACATTTGCATGTATTGCTTATAGACAATGGTCATACTTGCCACTTATAATACTAGCTTTCATTAAAAAGCTGAAATGTTTAGTACATATTCAATAAGCAACTGATGTTCAGATGTTTAAGAATTATGTTATGTACTCCAATTTAACCAAGTATTTTGATTAGACCCTTGTTAGGTCTTAAACAAGTTTTTGCTTCTGTGCCATTTTAGAGAGAACTTGTATGATTTGCATATAAGACTGGTCCTACGGTAGTAAGGGTAGTCTAGAACCAAAATGCCAGGATGTTCCCTTTACGTTGAGAGATTGATTGTCAATTATCTCAGCCTTCATTTTCCCTGATCATTGACGTGTAGCTGATACTCCACTAGGCACAGTAACCAAGATGTCCATGTCTGGATCAGCCTTTTAGCTTAGGTAGACCCTGACCAAATATGTGGACCAGTTTATCAAAAATAGTTGCATCTCCATTGTCTATTGTAGTAGGAGCAGATAATTTAGTTCCATTTTGACTCTGGAACTCTGGCTGCCTCAAATATTTGCCCTTAACTAAAAACAGACGTTTTAGCGTATAGTAGCTTAACTCACAAAATAGTGAGGTGCTAATTATGGAAAGGAGAAGTCATGACTAGAATGAGAGTGTGCCAGTGAAGCACAGCACTGATGACACACAGCTCATTGGGACTCTACAAGCACTAAAACCATTTCATCTCACTAAATTGATTTTAGTGCCTGCCCACCCCCCATCCCTCCATTTAACATTATACCATTTGTGACCAGTTTAATACTGAATTAGGGTCCCGGACCACCCACAGTCTGGCCCCAACAGAAGTATGGTTAAGGCATTCAATATACACTTCCTTCTAGCCATACAAATTTATAGCAGCAATAGGTGATATGATAGGCTGAAAGGGGTCAGCTGACACTCTCATCCAGTCACCACCACCCACTGCTGCTCATTCTAATGCTTACTCATTAGCCCCAGCAGTATAGAGTGGATGGGTTGCTGGGAATTCTTTTTTAGCATTAAAATAATAAAGATGGTTTTATGCCGAATGGGAGATTGGTGCCAAGGGACTCCAGACACTAAAACCACTTTGATTAAATGAAACAGTATCCCTTAAAAGAGCATACCCAGTTGACATACAGCCTACTTTCGTCTGTGTCTTTGGGCAATTTTCTCTAAAGTACTTAAATGTGGTGCACCATAGCAACAAACATCAGTGGCTCCAAATCAGGACTGTCCTTCCCTCTTCAGGTCTGCAGGAAAGTATGAGAACGTGTTTGTGACATATTGTAAGGGACGTTTTATGTTTATTATGTCGCTTAAGTAAACGCTTAATGGTAAATATGCTTATGACTTACTATTTCCATATTAAGTTCCATTATAGTTCCAATTTTATTGTTTGTTTTTTTACGTAATCTTTTTTTTTTTTCTTTTGTAGTAAATAGAAGTAACGGCAAAAAATGTTTTGGCTTTGTTTTTTGTTTTCCTGAAAATTGTGTGTGCTTGGCAGAATCAAATAATTGAAGGCTTAGAGCAACATCTGCTGGCTGAACCTATTATTGCATTTTATCATTCATGTTTAGTTTAGTTCTTCCGGAACCTAAGTCAGCAAAATCACAACTTGAAGCAGCTTGGAGAATGTACAGAGCCAGCCAGAAAAATGTATACTCACATCAGCAAAAGAAAAACCTGTATAAATATTTTAATACTAAAATTATTCAGATCCCAAGAGATGAATGCTGGTTACCTTTGACCTCTACAATTATTAGAGGTGCTCAAAGTGGTTGCCATAAGTGTCCAGACTGGAGAACTGCTGCCCCGGGCCACTTTAAAATGGTCTTACGTTCATAAATGACAACCATTCCTCTGCCATTTTTTTTTACTGTCCCCGGTTGCATGTTGATGCTAGAGTCATGTGGGTAACGACATCTTTTGAGAAAACATCATACTACACATTCCTATCGTAACTCGATCCAACTTCGAAAGAGGTCTATAGATATGCGCTGTGAAAGTGTGTATGTATTTTTCTGGCTAGCTCTGCATCATATTTGGTCGGAGAAAAGTCTTTCTAAAATGTTATGCTTCTTTTAAAAAATAATGTATGGAACAATCTAGTTATTTTTAATGACTGTTTGAAATACCTGTTGCTTTGCATAATCCTTCCCATAATAATTTACAAAGATCGCTCCTGCTATCGAGTGACAGATATATTTTAACATTTGCATGCAGAATATAATATGTAGACTCAAAGTAGAATTAATATTCCACACGTTATCACTAAAAGTTTTTTCTGGATGTTACAGATGCAGTTCAGCATTGGAACTGGAAATGTTGAGTGTTGCTGCGTGTATCCAGGGTCAGTGTATAATGGATAACTTGGCAGGGAATAAACAGTCGCGTCTGTCTGCGATCAGGTCTTTTCAGTTGAGTGCAAGGTAGGTTTTCTCATTGCAATATTTTAACATAAAAATAGTACTTATTTTTCTAAACATACTGTACGTGGATGTCAGAACTTTTTCTTTTTCTAATGGTTATTTACTAATATGATTTACTGTTGGCCTGTGGAGTTACTAAATAACCTCCATTTATTAAAATATGCATAGGGATTTTTACTGTATGTCTTGGGGCGGATGTGTACTATGGTCGTTGCTGCCGCCCAGGAGTGATGGGAGAGCAGGACTTATTTTTATGTATTTGTATTTACTCTTGTATCACACAGCTATGTTACAATGCTTCCGCCCATCCCATGTGTTCCCTACTAAGGATTAATAAGCATGTAGGGGTTTAGAAAAATATCCCTCTCTGTCCCATTAAAGGAATACTTTAGGGTCAGGAACACAAACATTTATTCCTGACCCTATAGTGTTTAGGTGGCTTCCCCCTCCCCCCCCCCAGCCTACCTATTAAAGTTTAAAACTCACCTTATTTCCAGTGCCACGCTGGTCCGCCAGCGCTGGCTTCGCCTGCTTTGTGGCATCATCAAAATGGACGATTTTTAGATAATCCAATGCTTTCCCATACAGGCACTGGTAACAGAGCAGACAATGGGCCAGATTCTTCATAAATGAAGACAGTAAAATAATCTTCAAATTTTATTTTGACACATTTTCACGGGGTGATATTCCCCTGGCAATAGACTGATTTGATACACCGTCATTATATCACATGTTGAGAATCTTCTATATATTTTAACACAGACATGACTAGTTCACAATAAATCTTTTCAGTTATTTACCTTTTTTAATGGTTATTTTTATTCTAGCAACATTTTCAAACACCATGTTTTGGTAAAGGCAAGACTGGGTCAAAACTTTTTTATGGATATTCAGAAATTTAAGGATGAGAGTGGAGACTACGTGGCTTTTATGTGGCACCATGTTGCTTTTACAGCCAAGAACACAGCTGAAGAATTAACTTGCTTTCAGAATGCCATATATCCTATAGGGAAAGCATTGGATTGGCTAAAATCAGTTTAAAAATAAATCGTGTACACTACAGTTATGTTTTTGTCAAACAATATGCGTTATATTTTTAGTTATTGTGCAACCTTTCATGGCTTTACTTTTTTTTATTTTTTTATATATATATTTCTAGGTACGCAGGTGATGCTGGAAGCCCTACGCTTGCTATTAAAGCTGCACACCATTACTGGTATGCTTGTCTTCCCTTGACAAAATCCCCAAAAGAGAGGGAACCTCTGAAAGAAGCCACACTTTCTGTTATCAAGGCTCTCAATGAAGTGGAGTCCAATCGCAAAAAGGTACATGTTGGATATTGTGTTTAGCACACTGGGAACTGTCTGGGCATTTAGGCCAAAGCAGCTAAATGCAAAACAGCAGAATTAAAGATTCTTTCTAATTCAGGTATTTTGGCCTAGAATGTGAACTTCCCTGACCTGTTCTAATGATTCAATGTTATATGAATAACTCTGTGAGATTTTTAGATTTAGAAGTCAGCTCCTATAAGTCAACTCATATAGTATGCAGTTTGTATCGCTGTAGCTTTAATTAGATGGGACATTTCACATAGACAGCCTTTCTTAATGATAGTATATATAACTACATGGAAGTGTAGAATCAGTGTTAAGAAACAAATAAACAATTGCAGAGCTGGTAATACTGAAGGCAGCATGAGCCTTTGTTGCAGCAATGCAAAAATTGTTCTTTGCTAAACCAGATTTGAACAAAGCATCTTATTTGAAATAGCACGGCTGTTATCTCTTGGTGAGCTTTACTTTTTTTGCAGTGCAGTAAACACTGTTGAAGCATTTACTGGGATGAGTGTACAGTGGAGGTTAATAAAACACACCTACTTTTGCTGCACCTCAGTCTTCCCAACTACAATCTTCCCAACATTGTCCACATGCCATTCATCTTTTTTCTATGACTTCCTGCTTCTATGGGTCTCAGGAATAATGGGACATTTTAACTTTGCCTTTAATTATATGTGCACAGGCTTGCATTCAATAGAAATCAAAATAAGTATTTTTTTAAATATAAATGTTACTATACTATTGCAACATTTGCTTCCCTTTGAACTGACATTTTCTCTTTTTCAATACAGTAATTGCATGACCTTCTACACTAGCTTAAAAGTGCTAATGCTACATTATAATTTATTTTTCTTTACAAGGGGTCAGAAAATGACATCACATACTTACACTTGTGGCCTTCAATGGATGTTCAAAGCCATGCAGATGAGTCAGACCGTCCCAAAAGTAAGCTTCAAATATTCAAAATATTTCTAACCTACCTTTGATATTTGAAATATTAATTATAACAATTAATTAAACATTACCAATAGATTATTCAGTGCACAGTGTTTTCTGTATCATGTGTAAAGAATAGTCCTTTATAATAGTGCAGTAAGAGTTCTTATTACTAATAACAGTATTTGCAGTAGCGAAAATCTAATTTTTGTCCCTATTTCAAAGGACATTTACTAAATTCCTAACAATTTAAAAAAAAAAAGCCTCTCCTAATTAATTTAAATTCATTTGGAATTACTGAATTACTCTTATTAACTCACTGTCATCTAGCACTGACACTTTCATAGATAGATCCCAATCAGCCCAGATTTGGGGCCAGACACCCTAAACAGCTACATGGTGGGGACATATAGTTCACAATGTCCCAAACTAAACTGATAAATAAGTTATCCTGTTGGCTATATGGAATTTAAATAAAATGTAAAATGGCCTCACAAAACCCTAATAAACTTGTTAGAGTGGAGGATGACTCTCTCTTCTTTTCTCACCTCTTGTGCAGGAGTTAAACCATTAGGAAAGTACAAATGTCCACAGGACACCTAGTGCTGCAAACCTAGAGGCTGCCTTTCAGTCAAGCAATATGTTACATAAAGGCCTTTCGCCATGCAGCTTTGCTTCAATTGAGTAATTGGATCTATTATGTTAATCCCTGGATTTTTCCTTTTTTTTTTTTTTTTACAGGCACTGGTCAAGAATCAGGTCATTCTAACGAGGAACTCAGTCTTAGAGCTTCACTCTTTGAACTTTTGTTCAACTTATATGCAGATAAAAATGACTGGGAGTCTGGCCTTAAAGTGTTGGATGAAGCTATCAATGTCTTACCACGCACTAAACATAGACTGTACGTAAACACATTGTATTATTTTATATTGAATTGGTCCGAATGATTGTAGGCCCGTTGTGGTCTGAATCTGGTTTATAAGCAGTTCCCCAACCAGTTCCCACTTCCAAATCTAGAGCTACAACAACCCTGAATAAAGCATGTAACGTCTCATCTGATCATCTAATCATATAATGTTCATTGACCTTTCTGATCTAATATAATTTGTGTTCTTGGAAAAGTTTGGTTCGTGCAATAGTTTTTAATTTTTACCTCTGCCCATATTCTTGCTTCAGAGTACAAATTGAGTATTTTTTAATGAATATTCTTTTATGCATAACATTTCAAGTTAAAGTTTCTGTTTAATATTTATTTAGAAGAGATACAAAGACATTCATTTATTCACTGTGTTTGCTTTCCCAACACCTCAGTAACAAGTTTCTTTCCTTTACAGAGCAGACAATGGACCAGATTATTCATAAATGAGAATTTCTGTCACATTCTAAGACAGTAAAATAATCTACAAATTTTAATAGACTGATTTGATGCACAGTCATTATATCACATGTTGATCATCTTTTATATATTTTAACATAGACCTGACTAGTTCACAATAAATCTTTTCAGTTATTTACCTTTTTTAATGGTTATTTTTATTCTAGCAACATTTTCAAACACCGCGTTTTGGTAAAGGCAAGACTGGGTCAGAACTTTTTTATGGATATTCAGAAATTTAAGGATGAGAGTGAAGACTACGTTGCTTTTATATGGCATCATGTTGCTCTTACATCCAAAAACACAGCTGAACAATTAGCTTGCTTTCAGAATGCCATAGATGCCTTGCAGGTCTGTAAAAATATATATTCTAGGTCTATGACTTGATTTAAAAACAAAATAGATATGTTATGTTTTGCCTGTAGTTCATTGTAATAATTTAAATTAAATTACTTTTAGTGTGTCATATATAAGAGTTCTGGCACAAAACTCATATTATCCTCCTACAGGAAAAGTTGTGCCACTTCCCCAATTAACCAGAACTTAAATGTCACTCTGAGCACGATAACCACGTTATCTTAATGGAGTGGTCATGGTGCAAAGCTCATCTCCTTGCAGCCTTTCTTTTAAGAAAAATTTAATTCCAGAGACAAATACATATTTTGTGTGTTTAGGGCCGGCTCCTATTACTGGCCTTTAGCTTGTGTTTATCATATGCAAAGTGTCATATAATTGTTCTGCTTTCCCTGTAAAGAAGCCAGAAAACCAATGGCAGAAGGTTGAGTACATACTGGAGCTGGCCCAGTGGCTGTACTGCAATCAGTTCCCCATTACCAATGGTCTAATCTTGCTTGAATGGGCTGTGGATATCTTGATGCAAATGAAGTTTAATGGTGAAACAGAGGAAGGTAAGACTTTAATTAGCATAATTGTTTCTTAAACATATAGGGGGGATTGCAAAAAGCATAGAGAGTATTTGTTTCATGGGTTCCTCTAATCTTATGAAGTTCAGGGGGCATCTAGAATACGTTGCAGCCTTGCCTTCAACGTCACTACCAGTATGACTGAGCCATTTTATTATGGTTTTCTATGCAGTGGAATGCCGATTAATGTTGATCAAGGCTGTCTAGTTTGCAATGAGCTTACTGCCATAGTTATTGGTGTTTTATTTTATCATAAAGAGCAATTCTGGAGCAAAGTGGAAAAAACATAACAATCAGCAAAAACCTTGCTTTTTTTTTCTCTTGTGGATAATCCACTTTTAAAACTTTGCACTAGAGTTGCTCTTCATTCAAAACTACAGGTTAAAGGGACACTATAGTCACAAGAACAACTACATTTTATTGAATTTGTTCTGGTGAGTAGAATCATTACCTTCAGGCTTTTTGCTGTAAACACTGTCTTTTCAGAGAAAATGCAGTGTTTACATTACAGCCTAGTGATAACTTCACTAGCCACTCCTCAGGTAGCTGTTAGAGATCCTTCCTGGGTCATGGCTGCCTAAAATGCATCCACACATTCAGTGTCTCCCCCCTCTGCATGCAGACACTGAACTTTCCTCATAGAGATTTATTGATTCAATTCATCTCTATGAGGAGATGCTGATTGGCCAGGGCTGTGTTTGAATTGTGCTGGCTCTGCCCCTGATCTGCCTCTTTGTCAGTCTCAGCCAATCTTATGGGGAAGCATTGTGATTGAATCAGGCTACCACTTCTGCTCATGTCAGCAGGCAGTGGGCAGGTCTAAAGGAAACCGGGACAAAGTAAGCAGCTGCAGACTTGAATACAAGTATGATTTTACTATATGTAGGGAGACATGAGGGGACCAGGGTGGCTAGTTGGTGGTTTTAACCCTATATGGTCAGGAATACATGTTTGTGTTCATGACCCTATAGTGCTCTTTTAACAAAAAAAAATTGTTTTAGGTTGCTACATTAATGGTTTATTGGGGTTGTTTACATTAAAACATTTAAACACTGTTCGAATATTCATTTTATAATTATTGTTAGAAGGTAAGAGCCTTAAAGAGAAAACAAAAACAAGAGCAAAATATTCCCTGAAAAAAGAAGCACACAGCGAAGATTCAACTGCTGCAAAATCTGAACCAGTTGAGGTCCTTAGCAGCACATTGGAAGATTTAAAGAATGTGAGACAGCTGGAGGCTTTAGCACGCGCATATACGCTAATGGCATTTATTGGGGGTCACATTTCTCCGGAACACGAACAACACTGTTTGGTGGCATACGCTTGCATTATGCGTATTTGGAAGGTAAGCTGCAGCTGAAACCATGGACAAATTTAAAGACACTGAAATTGACACTGTCACCATTAGGGAACTTTGACGAATTTCCATAGACCCCCGATGGTGACATTGTCAAGTGTCCGGGGAAGGGCAAGTAAAGGTGAGATTTGCTAACTTTGAAGGTGAACATATTTAAGATATGTCAAGTTAAAGGTTTTGCATTTTGAATGAGGATTTAACAAATTTGGTGTGAAGTTAGAATATAGGAACTATTTTTTCCTAAAAGGTTAAACATTTGGATATTGCTGTTAGCTCTGGAAAATAACTATTAGTGTAAGAACATTGTTCCACCTTATCAAAAATACTTTTTGTACAATGTTTTTAAATGTTGCTCTAATGTCAACTATGTACTAATTTATTATTTACAAGGTGATCTAATCTGTCTCTTGCAATAGGTGTCAATGGCAGCAGCTGGATCTTTTATTAAAGCCTTGCCCAAAAACCCACCACCAGTTCAAAATCCACAATCTGCTTCATCTCATAAAGCAAAAAGCAAAAAGGATGTCCCTGAGGTAATGTAATAACTTCTAAAGAACGTACTGCATAACGCCTACACTAGGCAGTGATGGCTGACCTTGGCACTGCAGTAGGCAGGTTAACTATCAGGAGTAATGCAGTGCTCAAACACCAGTGCCAGGTTTTGCCATCACTGCTATCCAAATAGCACTGCAGATTCAAGACTAAAATATCTAAGACAGAAAAGAGTTGAAGAATGATTCCTGTTTGGCTACTTTGAGCTATAATTTGCAGTTACCTTCCAATTTCCCCAGAATCCACATCTTTAGCGAATAACCCAATATATTAGACAATGTAGATTTCTGTATGTCAAAATGTTGCTGTCCCAGTAATGCTGGAAGCCAATTTCAAGGATTGTATGCCTTGCTGGTGGCCATTCATTGTATATTTATTTATTTATTTATTGTCTTACAAGTCTGAAACTGTACGCCATCAATTATTAGTAATGCCCAGCATGTGGCTCTTTAGCCAAAAATGTTATGAGACATAAAGTGATTATTATTTATTTGCATTGACTTCATATTACAAGTTGAGGCATATACCTTATATGAGCAAAATATAAGATTGTAAAAGCATCTTAGGTACAAGGATGGAGACAGGACATATGTTTTCATATTATCACTTAAAGTTATAATTTTATTATAATTTATTTTTTACAAATACTAATGCAATTGATAGCTTCCTATTACAATATGACATGTACAAGAAATGGCAATGTTCTTTGATCTCTATGTGGTTCCAAAATCACACTTAAACTATATTCAACCTTTTTAATTAAATTCATTATTCAATGCTATATTCCCGTGCACATTCCAATATAGACAGGTATGTACCAACTTTTTGCTAATGCCTGCCAACATATTTGCATCACTATTAATTGGTCATCTTCTGGTCTAAAATAAAGATCATGAAAAATTACTTTTTTTGCATAGATGCCTAATTTTCATAAAAATGTTAATATTTTTTGCTTTGTTCATTTTTTTGTTTTTATGTTTATTAGTTACAAATTAGCTGCTTTTATACTGATAATGATTTAGTTTGATGGATGAAACCAAATATTCCTTATAACTGCGCAATCAATAAATATTTTAAGTTGTCCTGAAATTTAAAAAAATTACTAATTCTAAATTAAAATTTCATTATTGCGTTCACTAATGAAATGTGTTGTATCAGTAATGTGATAAAGGGGGAGTGCATGCACTTGGATGTCTACTCACTAAACACCAAATTGAAAGCCACATTGCAAAGTTTAGGCAACAATTGTTGATTTGAAAAACTCTGACTCTCAACATTTATTCAGAACTTTTTTTTTTTTTTTTTAATTTCTTACCCTCAACATTTTGTCCTTCTGTTTTAACATGTAAGAGAGACAGAATTATCGAGTCAGTTTTGTTTTTTTAATTCAGCATGCCTTCAAAGGTTTCTCTATTTCCGGATAGTATAACTCCAGCTTTAGAGCCAAAGCATCTCATGGAAGCTTTGACTGACATTTTCTTCAATGTGTTTATTGCCAAGCTTTGAATGATTATTTTATTCTTTTATGGTCATCACATGAGTGTAGTGACAAACTAAACACATTTTGAAACTGTGTTGGTTTAATTAAAACCAAAGCAATCAGCTGGGATGCTATATAACTAGCTTCTCTCTGCTAATATTATTTTTAGAAGACCAAACTTAAAAACACCAGTGTCCAAAAGCTCGAACTATCTATTAGTCTTTACTAATGGTGGCATTATGCACACTTGTAATGCAAAATACTAATGGTGGAATGTGGCAAACCTAGCCACTCGGACTATAACTGGACACTATGCCTTTAAGGGTTGCCTATAGGTCTGGAGAGAGAGACGTTGTAACTGTATGTGCCTGCTTCATGTATTCCCTGCATTGCCTGTACCTATCTGTTCCGCCGAATGCAAATGGCGGTTTGTATGGGGATTCCCGTTCGTTTCGCGAACGGCACTTTGGAGGGCCGTTCGTGAAACGAATGCGATACCCCCTAATAGCCCACACACTTAGAGGCGTGTGGCGCTAGTTAACCGATTGCAACATTGTTGCAATCGGTTATTAGAGGCTCTCCTGGGTGGCCGTCGTTCGACTACCGACCATGCGGCGGTCGGCCATCTTGGATCCCTGGTTCTTCAGCGGGTCCGTGTCGTCGAACGCATAGCATTACCAACAGTTATTCGACGGCACGAACACCGCTGAGCCTCCAGGACGTTCGGGAGTTTCAGGACCAGGTTCACTAAAAGCAATCGGTTCTTTTCGTGGGTTTGGAAAGAAATGTGTTTTCTGTGCGGCGTTCGGTTATTTTAGCTGGGATCTGAGCGGCAATCTCACGAATGATGCGCCCAGACCCCAGCTATCTACCGAACGTCCATTCGTGTAAATCCACCGTATATTATACCAGTTGTAGATTTTTGTGTGAATTGCCGGTTCTGCTGCACGAGGGGATAATCCCCTTAACGGTGCATTCTGGGAGGATGATCCCTCTCGTGCAGCGGTGCCTGATGGGAGAAATATGTGGTACTGTAAGTCCCCCATGTAGTCCCCTCCTGTACAACCCCTGTAATGTCAGTTTGGAAACCCCTTGCATGGGGAATTGCATAAATACTGTGACCTGTGATTAAAACCTCAGTTGACTCCCAGCCTATGTGTCGTCTAGTTCTTGGGAAGGAAGGGTTACTGCAGTGCTGTTTGGATTATTATATGCTGATTCCCTGGATTATCCTTTGTTGTTCCTGTTACCCAGCGGAGATATCGTGGATCATACTGCCTCTCCGCTACAATTGGTGGCAAGCGACGGGATTGAATTTACACAGCAAAGCAACGTTCGGCAGATTTTTAAACGAATCAAGGAACAAGCGTTCGGGAATCAGCGCATTCGAATAAACCTCACGAACAGCAGGTGAATGGGAACAGATTACACCCTGCTAAAACGGAGCACATTAAAGGAGCTGCTGGAAGCAAGAGGAGCAATCGCCAGTAACAAGGCAAAGGCTGTCCTAATTACGGAGCTCATGGAAGGAGACAGAGCCGCAGCTGCTGCAGCACCTCAAATGGAGGGACAAAACAACGAATTTACAGCGGAATTCCGAGCACGAATGGCTTTATTTCCTGAACCACCATCTACAGAAATGTTTAACCGGCTGTTCGCTGATGTACAGGAGTACATTATGGCTAGGGGACCGCCAGGAAACCAGCAAGCCAGAGAAAGAGCCGCAACGCCAGTCCATATTTTCCCAGGGAAAACCAAAATCCCATATCAAGCCTTCAAAAGCTATGTGGAGACAGAGGGTGGCGTTGACGACTATTTACAGGATTTCGAGAGACTGTGTTTGCTGCACGAAATTAATGATGCAGACAGAGTACCCCTACTAGCGGGGAGATTATCTGGGCGAGCCGCCGAAGCGTACCGGGCAGTACCAGACGAGGATAGTAGAGACTACGCTAAAGTAAAGCGGGCCATCCTAGCCCGGTATGCCATCACATCAGAGGCATACCGAAAGAAGTTTCGGGACATTAAAAAACCCAGTAAGGACACCCATGTGGAGTGGGCGCACCAGCTACAACGAGCTGCCAAAGGGTGGCTGGAGGCCGCCCAAGTTGATACATTGGAAGGTCTGTTCCAGCTAATGGTACTGGAACAATTCTTCAATGGCGTCCCGACCTACCTACAAAACTGGATCCGGGACAGAAAGCCACACACCCTGCAGGAAGCGGCTAATATGGCAGACGATTTCCAGGACAATCGGAGAGATCAACCCATACCCACCCGAGCCACCATCCCCCCTACAACGGCCAGCCCTCCAGGGGGCCCCACAACGTACCAGCGACCAGGGGTAAACCAGAATTCCTACCCCCCCAGATATTCAGCACGTCCACCAATCCGGTGCCATACCTGCAACCAACAGGGACACATCCAGAGAGACTGCCCACGGAACCGGCCTCGACCCAGCTGGAATAACGCCGCCCCGAGCAACCGTGCCGCAGTCCACTGTCTACAGGCCGAATCCTACCAAAATCTGGAGTTGGGGACGACCCGGGAGGAACCCCTCGGTACTCTACACGAGGTGAACCCTATCCAGGCCGCCTCCGATAACCGCCAAGGACACCGCCAGGAAGTACACATGGAAGGGAGGAAAGTACAAGGACTTCGTGACTCGGGAGCTACCCTAACTCTAGTACGCAGTCATCTGGTACCCAAGCCCAAGCTCACGGGGGACTGTGTGGCTGTACGGGTGGCTGGGGGAGCCATTTACAAAGTACCCACGGCCAAGGTGCACTTGAATTGGGGAGCGGGGCACGGGAATGTATATGTGGGGATGATGCAAGACTTGCCAGCGGATGTGATTTTGGGCAACGATTTGGGGGAGCTGACTTCGGCTTTTGTTCCACAGCCCACCGTACAAGAAGCATACCCGGTTGTGACCCGGCAACAGGCCCGCACCACTGCACCATTCGAACACTCTGAGGCTCAGGTAAGCAATGACCCTCCCCTACCCCCTATCCTGCCCTGGGCCAATTCCATAGAGTTCGGGGCCGAAGTAGCCCTAGATCCTTCGTTACAGGTGTACAAAGACCGCATGGATAAAAATCAAGCTGGGTTAGAGGGGGAAAGATATATCTGGGACAAAGGGCTACTATATAGGCACGCAGAGAAGGTAGTGTCCGGGTCAATACCGTTGCCCATTAAACAGCTAATAGTGCCTCGAAAGTATAGGTTAGAGCTGTTACGCATAGCCCATGATATCCCTCTGTCTGGACACCTAGGCATCAGTCGGACCAAGCACAGGCTGACCCAAAATTTCTTTTGGCCAGGTATTTCCCAGGATATTAAGCGGTATTGTCAGACCTGCGATACCTGCCAAAGGGTAGGCAAGAGGGGGGACAGATACAAAGCCCGACTACGGTCTCTGCCCATCATTGAAGAACCATTCAGTAGGGTGGCAGTAGACATTATAGGTCCCCTCGCAAAACCCAGCCCCTCCGGCAAGAAGTATGTCCTAACTGTGGTGGACTACGCCACCCGGTATCCCGAGGCAGTGGCCCTAACGAACGTACACGCAGAAACGGTAGCCGAAGCCCTGATGAGGATATTCACCCGGGTAGGATTTCCCCGGGAGATTATCTCCGATAGAGGCACCCAGTTTACTGCTGAAGTGACCCATCAGCTCTGGAAAATATGTGGGATACAACAAATCCTCAACTCCCCATATCACCCCCAGTCCAATGGGCTCTGTGAACGGTTTAACGGAACCCTGAAACAAATGATCCGCACGTTCATGGACACCCAAAAGGACTGGGAGCGGTTTTTACCCCACCTACTGTTCGCGTATCGAGAGGTGCCGCAAGAATCCACCGGATTCTCTCCGTTCGAATTATTATTCGGGAGGAGAGTGAGGGGACCTCTTGACTTGATACGGGAACACTGGGAAGGAGACGAAACCGTTAATGGCACCCCTATCTTACCATATGTGCTCGAGTTCCGGGAACGCCTGGAGAGGCTAACCCAGACCGTCCGAGACAATCTCCAGGTAGCGCAACAACGACAGCGCCGATGGTATGATAAGGGAGCCAGGGACCGCAGCTTTCAAGTGGGGCAGAAAGTCCTAATCCTGCGACCCGTCCACAAAGATAAGCTGCAGGCTTCCTGGCAGGGCCCATACAAGGTGGTGGAACAGATCTGTGACACCACCTATGTGATCGGCCCGGTTACCGGCGTGGGAGGCAAACGCATGCTCCATGTGAACATGCTCAAGCCATACCACGAACGTACTGAGGAAGTCACCGCAATCTGTGCCCCTGCCACGGAAGATTTTGATAACCTACCCCTACCCGATCTCCTAGACCAAGAGGGCCAGAGCGGAGATCTGGGAGAGGTACAGTTAGGAGAAAGATTAAATACCCAAGAACGGGCACAGGTACAAAAGCTGCTTCAGGAAAAGAAGGCCACGTTTTCCAATTTACCCGGCTATACCCCGTTGGCTACCCATAAGGTAGAAACGCTAGATCCGACCCCCTTGCGCCAACCCCCCTACCGCACTCCAGAAGCAGTCAAGGAAAATATGCGCAAGGAAATTGAGGAGATGATTCAGCTAGGAGTAATAGAGCACTCGGACAGCCCCTGGGCCTCCCCGGTAGTACTGGTGCCGAAACGGGACGGGACGACCCGTTTCTGCGTAGACTACCGACGGCTCAACGATAAAACGACCTCTGACGCATATCCCATGCCCCGAATAGACGAACTCCTCGACAAGATGGCCAGGGGTCAATACCTAACCACTATAGACTTGTGCAAAGGGTACTGGCAGATTCCCTTAGCGGAAGACGCCATCCCGAAGTCGGCTTTTGTCACCCCGTTTGGCCTGTATCAGTTTAAGGTTATGCCATTCGGGATGAAAAACGCTCCAGCTACCTTCCAGAGAATGGTGGACAGACTGTTAGATGGGTTCCAGGAGTATGCCTGCGCGTATCTAGATGATATCGCCATATTCAGCCACTCCTGGCACGAACATCTGGTTCACATAGGAGCCATTCTAGACCGAATCCGAGAGGCCGGACTGACCCTAAAACCCAGCAAATGCCATATCGGTATGGCGGAAGTCCAGTATCTGGGACACCGGGTAGGGAGTGGGCAACAGAAACCCGAACCTGCTAAAATAGAGGCAGTCGCCCAATGGCCTACCCCTCGCACCAAGACCCAAGTGCTCGCCTTTCTAGGGACCGCCGGGTACTACCGGAAGTTTGTGGCCAACTATAGCGCCCTCGCCAAACCCCTCACAGACCTGACCCGCAAGAACCTCCCTAAGTTAGTAGTCTGGGCCCCAGAGTGTGAGCAGGCGTTCCAACAGCTCAAGACGGCGCTGGTTAACTCTCCTGTACTTTCTGCTCCTGATCCAACTAAACGCTTTCTCGTCCACACAGACGCTTCTATGTTTGGATTGGGAGCAGTACTGAGCCAAGTTGGACCCGATGGCGGCGAGCACCCCGTAGCTTACCTAAGCCGAAAACTTTTACCCAGGGAAGTAAGCTACGCCGCCATTGAAAAGGAGTGCCTGGCTGTGGTGTGGGCCCTCAAGAAGTTGCAACCCTACTTATACGGGCAACCCTTCACTTTACTCACGGATCACAACCCGTTGGTGTGGCTGAACAGGGTGTCCGGAGACAATGCCAGGCTGCTGCGCTGGAGTTTGGCGCTGCAGCCTTTTGACTTTACTATCCACTACCGCCCTGGGAAGCAGAATGGCAACGCCGACGGGTTGTCTAGACAAACAGACTTGGAGCCGTGATTCGTGAGTACTCCTCCGGACATCCCCAAGCCGATCCGTTGGGATCAGACTGTGTATGCCGGCTTGGTTCTGGGGGAGCATTGTGGCAAACCTAGCCACTCGGACTATAACTGGACACTATGCCTTTAAGGGTTGCCTATAGGTCTGGAGAGAGAGCGTTGTAACTGTATGTGCCTGCTTCATGTATTCCCTGCATTGCCTGTACCTATCTGTTCCGCCGAATGCAAATGGCGGTTTGTATGGGGATTCCCGTTCGTTTCGCGAACGGCACTTTGGAGGGCCGTTCGTGAAACGAATGCGATACCCCCTAATAGCCCACACACTTAGAGGCGTGTGGCGCTAGTTAACCGATTGCAACATTGTTGCAATCGGTTATTAGAGGCTCTCCTGGGTGGCCGTCGTTCGACTACCGACCATGCGGCGGTCGGCCATCTTGGATCCCTGGTTCTTCAGCGGGTCCGTGTCGTCGAACGCATAGCATTACCAACAGTTATTCGACGGCACGAACACCGCTGAGCCTCCAGGACGTTCGGGAGTTTCAGGACCAGGTTCACTAAAAGCAATCGGTTCTTTTCGTGGGTTTGGAAAGAAATGTGTTTTCTGTGCGGCGTTCGGTTATTTTAGCTGGGATCTGAGCGGCAATCTCACGAATGATGCGCCCAGACCCCAGCTATCTACCGAACGTCCATTCGTGTAAATCCACCGTATATTATACCAGTTGTAGATTTTTGTGTGAATTGCCGGTTCTGCTGCACGAGGGGATAATCCCCTTAACGGTGCATTCTGGGAGGATGATCCCTCTCGTGCAGCGGTGCCTGATGGGAGAAATATGTGGTACTGTAAGTCCCCCATGTAGTCCCCTCCTGTACAACCCCTGTAATGTCAGTTTGGAAACCCCTTGCATGGGGAATTGCATAAATACTGTGACCTGTGATTAAAACCTCAGTTGACTCCCAGCCTATGTGTCGTCTAGTTCTTGGGAAGGAAGGGTTACTGCAGTGCTGTTTGGATTATTATATGCTGATTCCCTGGATTATCCTTTGTTGTTCCTGTTACCCAGCGGAGATATCGTGGATCATACTGCCTCTCCGCTACATGGAACTTTATAGACAACAGGATTTCGCCTGCACGTGCTACTAGCCCGATTGCTAGCAAATACACAAGTTACATTTTATAGTATTCAAGGCTGTAGCATATGGCACTATGCTGGTGGCAAACAGCAATATCACAATTTGTATATCTGTATCTGTACCAGTGAAGGCTCATGCAGAGGGGCACTTGGAGCAGTGTCCCACCAGTTTTTATATGGGGGAGGGGGATTTCATTTGCAGTAGTTTTTCTGCTCCCATTCCCCCTCATTGATAGCTGGTTGAAGAAAGGTTACTTGAGAGCATCTCCAGGCATATAACATAATGGGGCTGGTTTGAAATCTGCCCTGTTTCAGCAAGTTTTGCACATGCCTAGTGTCCTTTAAGAAATAATTTCCATTGTTTTGCCATTTGTGCAGCAGAACCAGCATGCCCTTAAATGGAGGAATGTATTGGCCTCTCTATTCAGAGGCAATCGTTGGTTGATAGCACCAGGGGGTGGGGTAACAGTGCCCAGAGGAGAGAGAAGCAAGAAGCCATCTTGGAAGCAGCACAGGGAAAGCATAGCAGCAGAAGCTCCTGGCCCATGCCAAATATAAGTGTATAATATTACTTTTATCTCTCCACCAAGAGCCCCAGTGACCGCCTAAGGGCTGAATAATTAAGCAAGGGAATTTACACCAATAAATAATATATGTAAAGCCGGGGGTAACAAGAAGAGTGGGGCATTTGTGACACAGAGCACTGTGCTGCCTGTCACTAATAGTTTTAATAAGGCCTACTGCACATACCGATACATTCCTTTAAAGTGCTCTGTAAATCTACAGTTGAGACCTGAGACACTCATGTTGTGGCTAGCTGAAAAGTTGAGAAGCTTCAAACTACAGTACTGGGGCTGTGACTCTGAGGACTGATCTTTCAATCTGTTTTAATCTGTAATGATTGTTGCTTCTGTTAACCATGTCAGCTACTTCTTGGCTCTGTAGAGAGCCTCAGGCGGCTGCAGCTTTGCCTGGGCTGGTGCGTCCATGAGGGCGCACCACCCGGGCGCAGCACGAGGAGAGGGGCTGACAGGAGGGAAGCGCTCAGCGCTCAGTGCTCCCTCCTGTCACTCCTTCACTGTAGTGTGGCAGAGCTCTGTATGGTCCGCGGGTACAGGGAGCATCTGTCTTCTGTACCCGGCCGGACTAACACTGAGTGTGCACTTCTTTTTAGTCTGTCCGGGTACAGGAAACAAAAGCTCCATGTATCCGCGGACCATACAGGGCTCGGCCACGTTACAACAGAGGTAGGGGAGGGGGGAGAAAGAAATTGACAGGGGGGAGAAATAAATTGACAGGGAGGGGTACAGTAATTGACAGGGGAGAAATTGACAGGGGGGAAGAAATTGACAAGGAGGGGGGTGAAGAAATTGACAAGGGAGGGGGGGGGAGAAAGAAATTGACCGGGGGGGAGAAAGAAATTGACAGGGAGGAGGGGGAGAAAGAAATTGACAGGGGGGGTGGGGGGGAAGAGATTGACATCCATCACACACAATCACACACAATGCCCCCCTTACACACAAAGACAATGCACCCCTTGCACACAGAAAAACACACAATGCATTACACACACAGACACACATACACAAGCAATGCAACCCTTACACACAATGCATCCCTTACACACACAGAAACACACAATGCATCCCTTACACACACACAATGCATTCCTTACACACACTCAATGCACCCCTTACAGACGCACACACTGCATCCCGTACATACACAGAAACACACCTTGCAGCCCTTACACACATATCAGGACATCCCCTACACACTCCACCCCCTGTGAACAAACTCATTGGTGGAACATGAAGGTGGACCCTGGGACCCAGACCTTGAGCTGTGTAAAGGGCCCCACAAAAATAGAGATGCTTCCCGTTCTCCCAGAACATTGATTTTTGTGACCACAGTTACAAACAGCCTCCAGAGATCCTGTTCTACACCAGACCAGTAGAGCCAGACTGCAGCTAGAGCCCATCATCATCCTCATCTGGTTGTAAGTAGACAATCTAGTATATTATTCGTGGCACTAATCTCTAATTTACCTGACATTAAAGAAACACTATAGTCCCCAGAACCACTGCAACTTAATGTAGTGGTTCTGGTGTCTATAGCCTGTCCCTGCAGGCCTTTTAATGTAAACGCGGCGGCACTGCAGCAGTGGCGTTAGTTAACATGGCAGATCATATGGGTGGGGCATTGTGATGTCACATGGGGGGGCGGCAAACTTTACTTTTGCCTAGGGCGGCAAAAATCCTTGCACCGCCCATGGCTCCTTGTTACCACTGCAAATTAATTATATTGCCAGCTGCAATGGTAATACGTCTACCAATATCATGCTACTTTTACCCTGTGTACACTGTGTGCTGAGAGCTAATAGTGAGTCAGGAGTATCTGAAATGGTTGGAGTCTATCATTATCTTAATGCTTTAACCATGTGCATAGTTTGTGCTGAGAGTTAATAGTGAGTCAGGAGTAGCTGACATGGTTGGAGTCTTATCGGTATCTTGATGCTTTAACCATGTGAACACTGCATGCTGAGAGCTAATGGAGTAAATGAAATGTTTTATAACAGCAGCAATATTTACTAGAAAGCCAGCATTAGCATAGCAGGAGCATTACTGAAGATGAGGTAATGAGATGGAGAGCTAAGAGAGGGGTAGGAAGATAGACAGAGATAGAGGGCTAAAGCATTATACAGAGACTTCTACTGTGTGGGTATCTCTGTATTACACCACAATGATCCTGGCTGTCTTGCTGGGTGTGCTGTGAGGATTTCTTTAACTTCAGGGGGCATGTTATCATTAAGAGTGAGACTGCCAAGCAATGTAATGGAACTTTGCTTGATCTTCAAAGTTTTCTTAGCATAGCCTGATCACAGACAGTTTTCCCACATCTGGTTTCATCTCATACACCAAGGGAGAATGGGGAGTGCTCCTTCCATGATCTTTTAAGAATCCTACACTGAGTAGCAGCATTATACCAGCTGTTCATCTTCCTTTTAGCAACACTCTGAATGGGAAGTGAGCTTTCTTAATTGACAGGTTTACATGGGAGTGGGAGAGTTTGAATACAGAAGTGTTAAAGAATCACTGTCACGAACAAACCCTACTTCAAGAGTGTGCGTGACGTAGTTGTGGTGGGGAAAGGGTTAAAGTTCACTATTCCAAAGGAAAGGAAATGTGGCAGATTTAAAGCGAAGGCAATTCAGGCGATAATGATGTTCCGAACGGTTCGCTGAACGGTTCGCCGCGGACGGCGAACATATGACCCTGTACCTCACAGTCAGCAGACACATTCCAGCCAATCAGCAGCAGACCCTCCCTCCCAGACCCTCCCACCTCCTGGACAGCTCACTAAGAATGCAGCTTCAAAATGGATGCTGTCCAGGAGGTGGGAGGCTCTGGGAGGGAGGGTCTGCTGCTGATTGGCTGGAATGTGTCTGTTGACTGTGAGGTACAGGGTCATATGTTCGGCATCCGTGGCGAACCTTTCGGGACATCACTATCAGGCGAACATCACAACCAACTGAGGAAGCCCCATCATAGGGGCAAAACGAGTTTTGGATTACTTTGGACATTTTAGGACTATATTTTCCACATACCATACAAGGTTTTTGTTTATTTTTATTTATTTATTTGATTTTATACAATCAATAAAGCACTTTTTGGAAGAAAATCTCCAGTATCCTGTGTCCAGATTACCAGTGGTATACATAGAAGACCAGGGGTAATAGGAGTTGGACCTCCTTTAAGTGTCCTTCTACGCTTTCCATCCGAGCCATATGATGTTAATATTCCTGATTTTATCAACTCCACAATTACTTGTTCTGGCAATATTGCACTATTTTATGCTATATTTTATCTCTACAGATTTGTATTATACCAGCTCCACCTTATGTATGTATATAAAGTTCACTAGTTGTTTGCACTAAACCGGAAATAATGATAAAATCCTTCTTAACACCACCCACACTTAGGCATAATAATATAAATATTACTATTTCAACGCTGCCAACACCAAGAAAATTAAAAAATGGGGTGCCTTGGTCCCCCAGGTGACTTAATAATAAAAACCCACCAAATGTAACTTAGCACAATATCTATGTAATTGCAATATACTATTTAGTCTCTTCAGGTAAAGTGATTCTTTACCAGACAACCACAAAACTTAAATAAAGGAATATTTATTATTTGCAAAAAAAATAGTCACAGTGCATACAAAAATATAGATGAGAATCAAATTATTTACACCAACAACAGATAAAAACAAAAGGGATAAAATAACAGAAGTCTTAAACACTTACTCAAAGTAAACTTTTTCCCCAGGGGGTCTCTAGTAAGAAAGATGGTGACTCACTTAAAATTAGATTCTGACCCCTAAAGCAAGTACCAATGCACATCTCAGTATCGTTGGATATATACCCTGTGGATTACCATGCCTCGCCCAGAAGTGGAGTTAATGTGTATCTATAGAGACAATAAGTGACCACCCCCTTGTGTCTCAGACCCACATCAATCCAAATAGAAACTTATCTCCTCTTTTGTACTTGCCACAGAAATAATAAATGCCTCTATGAATTTGTTACCATTTCTCCATTCCATAGATATGTCACACTTCTTAGTTGTGACCCAATATAGCAGACATCACAATCCCTTCCCCTATGGTTAAGTTATGCCAATCATGTTTAGGCTTGTTTAGAAGATGGGGCATGTCCCATTCTAAATATAATAAAAATGAGGCTTAATTATTATTCTGTGGGTACATATTAATGTTTCTTTTGGATATGATACTTGAACACAAGGCTAATGATCATTAACATATCAAAGAAATTAACTAATCAATTAAGAAGCAGAGGCCATATGGCTGAAGGCTGTTAGTTTACATTGGAACTAGACTTCCAGGCCACTTATGTGTGACTACTCACACCTTACAGAGCCGCTTATTAATCAAAGGATCTACCATGTTGTAAATCATCTGCCTCCTTTCACATTCCTATGCAATTTACATTATCCCTTGTGTCATCTGACCTTGCAAGCAAGTGGCCAATTCATATATGCACTACACAAATTACATTACATGGCAATATTCTGTTGTGCAACAATGAATTATGCACCCTTGGCATTACAATCAAAATATTTAATGCTCCAGAGGATAGAACATACCTCAGGGACTCAAGGCCTGTCCTGATAGTAACTTCTGTAAACCAACTGGTGTAACGTCCTCACTGGTCCTTAGGATTCAACTATATCATAAAATGGGAAAAAAAATTACATAGCAAACCCACTGACTTTTAATACTGCCTTTAGAGTAATTCTCACAAGGCAAAGAACCTCCATATTTCAACACTCCTAGTGGAATAGCCATTAATAGTTTGCATTAAATTTAGCACTGCTATATATAAACCCAAGCATTTTGTGGTTTTGGAATCATGGGGGGAGGCAGTGATACAAGATGAGTTTCTCAGGGAATAGAAGAAGGGTAATGCTTCTTTAAGAATATTTATTGACATTTTGTAAAATTTATAATAATACCATTTTCACTTGGCTATGCATGCTAATATTATGCTGTTTCAATTCAGAAAATTGTTAAAGAGAAATCAAAACGGAAAGGATCCATTGACGTTTTGCCTTCAAACACGGAGGAATGGGCATGCTTTGACTGCCCTGACGAAATCAGAGATGCATTTAAACTTGATTTATCATGCCATGTTATAAATAGGAACTCCATCCTGAATCCAGTAAGTAGCACAAATATGGTAATCTCTTTCTACAGATTTTTACAATTAGGACAAGTCACTGTTAATTAAGCAAATATAGACTGCATTTAAAAAGCATGTACATCAATGCATGGACCACACGGGGTAGGCCCAACTCTGGGACATCAAGGCTTTGAAGATGCAACATTTCTTTAGACGTCATATTTACACACTCTTTTCTGCAGGCTTTTACTATTCAGCCACTTATTTTTCTCGTTTCTCTGCCAACCAAACAAAATCCAAATCAAAGCTAACTTCTTCTTGAAACTTGGACACGAAGTATGCTGCACCTGTGCTTCCTGATATTGTGGTCTGTGATTAATCACAGTATAATAATTCTATTTTACATACCCTTTGTGTTCTTGGTGCACAGTAATTAGATTGGCATGCACATTGCTTCTTGGCTGTTCAGCACTCTATTATGTAAAAGAAAAAAAATACACTCATAATGGCACCTTTCTCCTTTGATACAATAATGGAGTTGTGTTAAACTGCAAGAAAAACAATGACATAAATTGTCTAGTGTCCATAAAATGCCACAGGGGGAATTTACCACCCGTTAGTTTAATAAATGTTTTGTGGATATAGTAGATGTTTGATGTGTTTGAATATGTTGATGTGCCTTTAATATGTGTTTGAATATGTTGATGTGCATACTCAAATTCAAGTTTGTCTAAACTCTGCATGCATATCGTTTACTCTCCATTTAGTGATTTGTCCAACTAGTGGTGGACTTCGATAAACTAGATTTGAAATCACTAAAAAGATATAAAAAATTTGAAATCAGGTTTTAAAACTACTTGTCCTAGATCTTTCAACCTTACTTTATCTTTTTACCTGTAGATGGGTCTGTAGTCCATTCTCACAATAAGTAAGAACACGATTTGGCTAAGCTGTTTATTACATAATATTGTCCACATTTTTATACAATGTTGCAAAACATCATGTCAGCATGCACTAATATCCTCTCTATTACAGACCTACAGTCTTTACTACTTAGACCTGCTAGTAAAGGTGTTACACGGTATTTCATTGACACATCTCACCCTTCCTGTGCTTCATCTTGCTGATATTATTGCACATGATGTGGTTGCAAGTAAAAGTTTGTCCGATCTGTACCACCTGAGGTAAGTCTGACGTACACCTACGTGTATTATTAAATGTATCATTGTTAAAGAACAAGAAACAGTTGTGTAGATCAGTGCCTAGACTTCAGACATGCAGGTCCACAAGCTTGGACTACAAAAATCCAGATCCATGCTTAGATATCAAGAAAACGAGGTTATTGATAAGTAAATTAATGCCTAAATATCAACAAGACTGGCTTTCAGACATGTAGTTCTCCATTTAGACATAAAAAACTGACCCAAAAACATGTAGATATGTGCATAATTATCAAGAAGACTGGATTAAAAGTGTTTAGATCCATACCTCGCTGTCAGCAAGAAGGTTTACAGACATGTCAATCCACGTCTTGACTTGGAAATGGGTGTACGCAAAGTAATATTTCTTCACCAGGGTCCCGATTGACATGTTTCTCTAGAGCTGGCTTTCTCCGCCCTAATAGCTATGAATGTTGACAGACCATATTTTAGTTCCTAAACACGCCATGGTCATTTTAAACTTTCAAGCCCTTTAAAGTGTTTAGAATTGCCTAATCATAGGTTATGTTGTTTTTATTTCCACCTTTTTAATATATTTTTCAGCATTTGCATTTCAATGCCTTTGTACCACAGGACAAAATATATTTTTTTCTGCCCTTTTTTTTCAAGGATTTCTCTAGTCTGTGCAGACTTAAAATTGTATCAAGCAGCTACATATCATGAGAAAACAGTTGGGAATGTGTTCATTAGTGAACAGGAACAGATAAGGTACATGTTTTATGCTGTCACTTTTGTTATTTTTCAGAATTGAATTTATAAATTAGTTAAGCTTTGTGCCATACGCATAATCCAGTACAGTCATCTGATCAACATGATCCAACAACTACAAAGCATTAAATGATTGCTACCGGAGGCATTTTAAAAGAGATTCTGTGCCAGAAAGAAAACAAGTTATTTTATATAACAACTTTCACATGTTCCACACGTTTTACCTGTTATATAACAAATGTATTCTAAAAAGAAAGCAAAGAACCAGGTTTAATGCCTTTATACATATAAAAAAAATTTTATCTGAAAATCCCACTGTATTCCAAAGCCAATGTGCTGACTTGAAACATTTTCACTGGTTTTCACAGTGCGAAAGATATTTTTTATGTAAAATTTAATTAGCAGTTGAAGTAGGGTCAATTTTTGCAAAGTGCACCAACTAGCCAAAGGCCTGACCTTGGCCTGGGATTGTGTCTCCAGTCTTTTCGCAAACATTGCAAAATATAATAACAATTGTGTTTGCATAGAGCAACTTTAATTTGCAGTAGTTGATTTATTTGGCATTGCTCTGTGTTAAAACTTTCCTGAATTATTTAATTTTAAATATATGCTATACACTCCCATCTCAAGTGTGATTGTATTACTGTGACTGTTTAAATCATTAAAGGGACACTATAGTCACCAGAACAACTACAGCTTATTGAATTTGTTCTGGTGAGTAGAATCATTACCTACAGGCTTTTTGCTGTAAACACTGTCTTTTCAAAGAAAATGCAGTGTTTACTTTACAGCCTAGTGATAACTTCACTAGCCACTCCTCAGATGGCTGCTAAAGCTGCTTCCTATCTCAGTCTTGCCTAGTGTGCATCACAACAGATCACTATCTCCTTGCTCTGCATGCAGACACTGAACTTTAATCATAGATATTCATTGATTCAATTCATCTCTATGAGGAGATGCTGATTGGCCAGGTCTGTGTTTGACCTGTGCTGGCTTTGCTCCCGAACTGCTTCCTTCACTCAGCCAATCCTATGGGGAAGCATTGTGATTGGCTCAGAACAATGCTTCTGATGATGCCTTATGTATTTTCCTCTGCTTGACAAAACTTGAAAAAAGATGGAGGGATATACCTAAAACAGATTTGTTGTCATGCAACGACTGATGTTGTCTTACACACTTTATGTAAAACTGTTATTTCAGTTGTAGACTGAAAATTTCACAAATGATGGAGGAAAAAGAAGATACCATTCAATCAGACCTTGGCAACAAATATCAGCATATCGATACAAAACCAAAGGTAGACATTGGCTTATTTAACTGTGTAGCTCTCTGTCCCATTGTGGATAAAATAAAAACATGTGACATTTTTTATTTTTCGTTTTATTTTCAGATTTTAAGGTTAGATGAAGATCAAAAGGAATTAAGTGGACTGTCCCTTCCTTATATGTGGATCGAGAAAGCTGAGGTTCTGATGGAACTTGGCTATTTGCAACCAGCACGGCTTCTTCTCTCTGAGGCATATCAATCATTTCAGGTGAGATTAGGTTAGATGTAATAAAATGCCAAGTCTTACTTTGTGGCATCTTTTCACATGGTACTTAATACTGTTGTTAATCTAAGCACATTACACATTCATGTTATGGTTCTTAAATTGACACTCCAAGCACCATAATCACAACAGCTTACTGGTTTCTCAAATTGTATACACGTGATTTGGCATTAAACAGTTTCTTTCTGGTGCCAAAAATCTGCACCTTAATTTGGAGAAAGCTTTACTTCCTCTTTATCCATCCAAATATCTCTCTGATGTCCAAACTCTCTTTATGAACTTGACAATGAGATGTTACCTCAGTGCTAAGAGTCTCTCGCTGTGTAGTGTGCAAACACAGTTTATATTATATAATAACTTATATATATTTTGCTAATTTTATTAATTAGTCCAAGTTTTAATCAAAGAATTGGGGGCAGTATTTGGAGGTGGGCCTCCAGGGTCCCAGACAGTGAGCTGTGTTAGAGGCCCCAAAATTTCTGATGGTGGCCCTGGACACACTTAGTGTCAGTGCAGCTATATCTTATAAAAAGCACTATGCTCTTTATTCTTGCAAATGTCTTACTAATTGGAATCATATAAGAACTGCCAAAAAATCTAAATGTACATTAAGGCTACATAGAATATTATATTTTCAAATGCGAAAAAAAATCATGAGAAATTTAAAAGCTGACAAAGCTTTATGGAAACCCACTTTTTGGCCACCCTTGTTATACAATATAGAATACAGATTAGGCGATTCCTTGTTAAATTTGCTTGTTTTATTCTTTGCAGGCATTTGGTGATAAATACTACCAGTTAAAATGCCTTTACCTGTTATCCTTGCTGGCCAACATTGAAAAGAACTACGGGCAAGCTAAAGTATTGCTAATAGAAGATCAGCAAACAGAAAGAGATGCAGAAATTTGGTATAAAGCCACTCTTAGCATGACAGAAGCCCTTTTAGGTGAAAATAAAGAAGGCAGTGAGAAAAGGGTAAGATTTAACGGGAAAAAAAATGTGTTGATTGTTTAAAACACTGTATGCTAATTTGTTAGTATTGCAGTCCAATACATTGTCTTTTCTCACTAAAAAGCTTAGGACGCAGTAAATTACTACTTTAGTCCTAGTTAGTGAGCCATATTTGATTGTACAATAGTTGATTTTTCACTTTGTTAAAGGTAAGACAGTACATTTTCTAGGTGTAATAAACCATTTCTTTTAAATAAATATTATTTTATATTTTATATAGCCCAAGTTAAATAGCCAATAGTAGATCGTAGAAAACAACAAAAATGTTTGCCATTTGCTCTTGCTTCAAGTTAGGCTTTAATTTTCCTATTGGTAGGCCAGTAACAGGTCCAGAGAATTTGGGAATCCCTGTGCTCATGCAAATAAGGGTACCTTGGGTTAGGGGTTCCTTGAGACAATCATATAGCTTTTGCTTTCCTAACATATGATATGTGATAGTAAGAGGGGTCAGAGGTATCAACTCTTATTACCCTTCACACAGTTAGATGTTTTGGTATTTTATTGTTGAAATGTTTTGTTTTTTGGGAGGGAACATTGGTAGATTAAATGAACGGTAGTTTATTGTCTTAATTATTATTTTGTTATTGTTACATTTTCCAACCTTTGCTAGTGTTGCACTAAATGTGGAACTGTGTCATTATAACTGTACTTCATTTACATAATGTATTTGTTCAGTTCTGTCAAAGGTTCCTACAGGAATATTCTACTTTCCAATAAAGGAAAACCCAACAGTTTTACATTATATCCAATTTGTACTAGCTTATTATTTTCTTATGTGTACATCCTTGTAGAAGGTTGGTGACATAACTAGTTTCGACAAGATGGAATCAAAGGTGAGGAGGCCATCTCCGGTTAATGTGTTTCTATTTAACTTACAGTGGAATATAATTAAAAGCTGTGGTGGTAATATGTTCCATTCTTTGTGTAAAGGATAATTGAAATGTTGTTCTTTCTAGGCATGCATGATTTTGGAAACTACTATATCCACATTTAAAACCATGTTACAAAAACAAAGTAATAGAAAATCAGAGTATGGATTTTTTATCGCCTCATTATACGCCAGGTGAGTGTTGATTTTTAATTGACTCTAAAAGGGCACTCTAAGCACCATAACCACTGCAGCTCTCTGTACTATGGTTTTCTAAGTTTGTGTGATGTCCCTCATTTGTTGACAAACCATTTTGGGGAGATTTAGCGAAAAACAGTCCTCACGTCAGCCCTCATAGGTTTTCTGGGCTAGGACTTGCTCTTCTGCTGGAATGGATCACTACGAAGCTCTGAAAGTAACACTCCATTCACCATAACCACTACAGCCAACTGTAGTGGTTATAGTGCGATGAGTAAGCTGTCAAACTTTTTTAGAGTGGTTTGTCAAGTTACTTGGTCTTGCTTGGAGCACAGCCTGCTTCTGCTGGAACATTCAATAGCTCCAATGAGCTAAGCAGGGTCACGCTCATTGTTTTAAAAAGACAGATGCGCCACTGGCACATAGGGAGACAAGGTAAGTTGTTAAACCATTCTAAAATGGTTGGGCATGTTGCTACTACTGTAGTGGTTTTGTTGTTTTGAGTATCCCATTAACTCCACTTGATGTCTAGAAAACCAAAGAAAACAGTTTGATCAAAACACCTGAAGGGTCTGTGAAGTTATTTTTAACTGAGGGAGTCAGTGAAGAAATAATTGTTTAATTTAGGGTTCCTTTCCCACACCACCTCTACCACCTACTTTTCTGAAATCCTTTCTAATTTCTTACGTGAGTGCATTATGAACAGGACAATAGTAGAAATATGGGGGTGTATCAAATCCTCATTTACAAGCCCTAACATTACATAGTGTAACAGTACACCGATGATGATTTTAGTATTTTTTCAAATTTTAAGTACTTAATTTTTTCATTGATATGTAATAATAATAATAATATAATTACTAATAAAGATCACTCTTTGTATACAGCTATTTTGTGTGTTGTTTTTCTATATATATATATATATATATATATATATATATGTGTGTGTGTGTGTATCTGACTTTAAATATGTTTTCACATTTGGGGATACATGTGAGATTTACTTATTACATTCTATAATGCATGGGCAACTTACAGTGTGTACATGTATACTAACTATATGAATTGAATGGCATTTTGTTTTACAAAAATCACAATATTAATTTAGTATACTTCTTTTCCAGAAAATGTTCCATTCTTACACAGACTTCCAAAAGTGGGATAAATGTGGGGAAAACATCATCTCAAACGGTAGCTATGCTCCTTGATATATGCGATAAAATGAGTCAGATTGAAATTGATCTTCTTCAATGTGGACACAGAGAATACCAGGCTGAATTTATGATGGAGCATTCAGATGTACTCAGGTGAGAGTTATCTGTTTCTTTATCCTCATAAACAAGGTCATCATCCATTACGGACCTTGTTAAAGTCATTATTATAGTTTACCCTGATGTCAGTAGAAGACAGACATGATTGAAACCCTTGCCCATTGATATTAATTTTCCGGTCAAGTGTACCCCATTCCCTTTGTTCCAGCTAGATGTGGCCATTTATGAAATTACAATTAAATGCTAAGCATCAGCTGAAAGAAATAGCAAACAATTATTCAAACATTATATGAAATGTTTTTCTGCATATGACCTTAAATTAATCTTGCCTTGACAATACCCTGTGCCACCATAAAAAATTTCAACAGTTGGTTCCTTTCATTATAGATTGTCTTTAAAAATCTGAAATGTTGTCTAATACTGAATTTGATAAATAGGACATATTTAAAGAATCACACTAAGCATTATAACCACTACCGCCTACTGTTGTAGTTATGGTGCCAACATGGCCGCGAGTCCACTCCCTGATTAGGAGTTTGTCAAAAGCGGTCCCTTGCTGTCCTCATCAATTGTGAGAATTCCGCTTCCACAATACCAATATCAATTTAGTTTAAAGTTTAGATGTATTTCATTGGCAGAGTGTTTCAGCCAGTGAATACTGTCCAAGTATGTATGGAATTGATATTTCTAATGCTTAAGTTTCCACAATTCACAATATGGACAGATAGAGGTCAGGCCGAAGGTGCTGGAGGACCCTTTGTTTGTATCAAATAGTTTGAAAATGATTTGACACATCTCCAAGAACATGCAGGCAGCATAACATCTAGCGCAAGCTGTAGAGGGTACTTAGAGTGTCCCTTAAAAAGGGTTATGTTGCAGTTGTCCTAGCACCATCCCCTGGTTTAATGCCAAACCATTTAGGAATGGTTTGACACCAACTAAGACTTTGCTTGGAACCCAGAAGCCGCACAGCTCAGCCACATGAAACTGATCTATTTAGTTATTATTATTTTTGGCATTTATGTAGTGCCAAAAGTATAAAACCCTACAATTGCAATTCTACCAAACAAAGATTATCTCCAAAGTCCTATTACTCATGCTACTTGCTCTTGCAAATGCTGTAGAGTCTAATCCTGGTCCCCCAACAGATTGCATTCCTAGCCTTCCAGCTAAAAAAGCTCTCTCCTTTGTGCACTGCATTATCCGCAGCTTACTACAAAACATCGATGCACTGCAAGCATGATGTTTACATTACAAGCCCAAAATCATTGTGCTCTCGGAAACGTGGCTAACCGCAAAAATACCGGACTGTGCCATTGCAATACATGGGTATTCATGCCATAGAAATTACAGAGCAAAAAGAGGAGGCGGCATTGTCATTTATGTTGACAATTCCATAAAGTACACCCCCTTACAAAACGTTAGCTCTCCTGCAACCTCTAATTTCCTTTCTGGCACAATTGAGATACCGTGCAGTAAACCAATAATTGTTGCAGGAATCTATCGCCCACCTAGCTCCCCTGTGCATTTCCTTTCCCTTTCTTACATAGCCCATCTCCTTAGTGAAACCATAGCTCAAAACCCAAAAAGTGACTTGCTGGTCTTTGGAGGTTTTAGTGGATGCATGGAATAGCCTTCCAGCTGAAGTGGTAGAGGTTAACACAGTAAAGGAGTTTAAGCATGCGTGGGATAGGCATAAGGCTATCCTAACTATAATATAAGGCTAGGGACTAATGAAAGTATTTAGAAAATTGGGCAGACTAGATGGGCCGAATGGTTCTTATCTGCTGTCACATTCTATGTTTCTATGTTTAATATTGATTGGCTGAATCCTAAAAATAATAGTTCTTGCTCGCTGTTTAAGACTTTGCAGCTAACCCAATTAATCTCCTCCCCAACGCACATTAACATTAAAAGCCATAACCATACCATGCTCAATTGGATTCTCTCCACTTCTGAAAGAATTCAGGAGACAGGTGTTCTCCCTAACAGTTTCAGTGACCACTGCTTAGTCTACTGCATGCTCAAAATAAAGGATACCAAATCCTCTCCCAAGGTTAAAATCACCAGGTCCTTTAAAAAATTTAATCTTTAATCCTTTCTAAATGACATGAAGAACCTCCAATGGCACAGATTAAACCTAATCCCAGATCTAGACTGTGCAGTTTAATTCTTTTAGTCCGAACGCCTACAAGCTGTGTAAGGTGAGAGTAAAAGGGGCAGAGTAAAAGGGGCACATATGAATTGGATCACAGCTGACCTTATTCAAATGTATGAACGATCGCTGTGCATATAGACAATGGCGAAATATATGCACTAAACAAACAAACAAACTTGGCCAAGGCCCAATATTTCTGTGAAAATCTGAACAATAATATCTCAAACACTAGAATTTTTTGGAAAGTCATAAATAACTTACAAACTCCCCCAATCCATTCCCAATTCTCCGCCGTCATAGTGGACAAACTTCCCCTAGAAGTAGCAAATGCCTTTAACAATTATTTTGTCAGATGCTCCACCACCCTGATTGCAAAGCTAATAAATGACGCACATCCTGAAACTACAAATGTGGATCAGGCCCCACTAATTTTACAAAGACCCAATAGAGACAAGTAAAATTTTAGACCTGTACCTATTAATGTCATTAAGAAAAACCTTAATAATCTAAAAATGAAAAACCAGTCTGGACCTGATCAAATCCCAGCAATGCTGTTGAAGCTCAGTGCGCCAGTAATTGCTAAACCTGTCACAACCCTAATTAATGAATCCTTGGTGTCTGGATACATACCCAAACTTTGGAAGACTGCGGGAGTAGTGCCTATCCATAAAATCGGTGACATTACTTTGGTTTCTAACTATCGTCCAATATGATTGCTCCCAGTATCGTTAAAAATCTTAGAAAAATGCGTCCATATGCAACTATGTGAGTATTACCAACTATCTGACCCCTGAACAATCAGGTTTTTGCCCGAATCACAACACTACAACAGCCCTCTTAAAAGTTTGCAATGACATCCAAACTGGCATGGAACAAGGAGCCCTAACAGGAGATATTTTCCTTGATTTTGCAAAGGCCTTTGACACAGAAGACCACGACATTCTACTGCACAAATTAAAAATTCAGGTATTGGTGATCGTCCGCTAACCTGGTTTCGATCATATGTATCGGATCGATCACAATATGTGTCCATTTTTTGACAGCGACTCCCTCCCTCTCCCAGTCCACAAGGTTTCATCCTCGGCCCCCTACTATTCACATTATTTATAAATGATCTGCCTAATGTCTGCAAATCTTCAAATGTACACATGTACGCAGACGACACAGTAATCTATGCAAACAAATCCGATCTACCGCAGCTTGAGGCTGTGCTCCAAGACCAATTCACAGAGGTAGAAAATGGATTGCAAAAAACAAACTCTTCCTAAACAATGACAAAACTGTCATAATGATCTTTGGAACAGTACCTAAATTACACAAATTACAAAATTCCCATTTATGCATCAAAACAAAATCAAATAGCACACTGACCGCAGTACACTCTTTCAAATACTTTGGTATGTTGTTAGACCCGAATCTACCTTTTGGCATCCACATAGAAAAACTTGCATGTAAACTTTATCCAAAACTAGGTACCCTGTACAGAAACAAATCCTGCCTAAGCCCTACCGTAAAGGAAAAGATTGTACAGCAAATGCTGATGCCAATCATTGATTATGGGTATGTATATGCACCTGCACCGCAAACCCATCTTAATAAACTTAATACATTGTATAACTCGTTCTGCCGATTTGTGCTGCAATGTAATTACATGACCCACCATTGTGACATGCTAAAATAACTAAACTGGTTGTTGCTGGAATCCAGACACACCCTTGATCTTTCCAATCTTGTGTTTAAGAGCTTTTCTTGGAAGCTCCCACCCTACCTGAGCAGAATGTTTCCACATCCTATAACCTCTGATCCAGTACCAGCACTTTATTTAGTCTACTTCAATACAAAAAGAAAGTAGCTTGATCATCCTTTACCTACAGAGCACCACAATTGTGGAACTACCTCCTGTACACTTTTAAAATCTTCCCTAAGCCTAAAATCCTTTAAGAGATCGCTCTCTACATACCTCAAAACGGAATGCACCTGTCATGGTTGATTATATATTTCTTACCTGTTCCATGTTAAATTTTGTATATATTGTGTATTAATATTGTTTTTGTATTTTATTGTACCCTAATGTATCAATGCAATGATTTGTGGACCCAGGACATACTTGAAAATGAGAGAAATCTCAATGTATCCTTCCTGGTAAAATATTTTATAAATAAATAATATTCCGCAGCGCTTTACAAAATAATATAAGAGAGGGAAATTAAACAATAAATGAGACAAATACAAAATGTTACAGGAACAGTATGTTGATAAGGATCCTTGTTACACAAGGTTACAGTCTAGAGGAGGTGGGGTATAAAGCACAATAAGACTAGGGATAGCAATTAAACAAGCTAGGAGTGAAGCAAAAGCAGATAGAGTGGAGTGCTGCCCTTTAGGAGAGAAAAAGGGACAGGTATGTGAGATAGAGGTCACACATATGTACTTAAAGGGGCACACTTAGCATCATAACCACTAAAACTAGCTGTAATGATTTTGTTGCTTAGAGTGTTCTTGTGTTGTTCACTGGTTTAATGTCAAACCGTTCATGAATGGCTTGTCATAAATCAAGCCACTTAATAGTAGCCAGTGGCCATCCCTTCCTCAGCTGCATCAATATTGCAGAATTAGCACCTCAACTTTATAGATGTCAGTTTTGTCTAACCAGCATTGTTAGTGCATAAATACATAATCTATAACCTAGGAGGGGTTGTTTACACCACTAGGAAGAGCCTCATTTAATGTTAAACTCTTCCTAAACAGTTTGATACTAAAGCAGGTGAAGGCACTATCACATTCTACGCAACTCAATAATTAAAGTTTAGATATGTGCACCAGTGAAATTTTCTTTTCGTACAAATTACTTCATACTAAATAAAAATTTAATTTGTCAATCCCGAATTTTGTCTGTAACCCATTAGTTTTTGACCGATATTCATTAAAAAATTTTTTGTTTTCGTCCATTAGGCCGAAAAAAGCACTGCGCATGCGCAAAAAAAAATAAAAGCAAGGAGGGAGCTGGCAGCGCTACCAGCTCCCTCCTTTTAATAGACACCATGCAAGTAGGGGCATGCAGGAGGATTTATCCTCCCTTTCATTAATATGTTGGTCATTGTGACTTCCATAGGTTTTAATGCGGGGGGGGGGACGGTTGGAATTAATATTTATTACAAGGAGGGAGCTGGTAGCACTGCCGGCTCCCTCCTTGCTTTTTTTCCCCGCACATGCGCAGTGTTATTTTCTCTGTGCTGTGGGGGATAATTCCCCTGCAGCACGGAGTCTATTAAACAAACGAAACAAAAAGGTAATGCATTCGGCATTTGCCCTTTCGTTTCATTTATATTTCGTATGTTGGGCTTTCGTTTATGTTTTAGTAAACGAATACGAAACAACCTGACTGTTCCTTTCTAAGCTACATATATGTGTACTGAATGGATACGTTTTATCCTCACATAGCCCTTAGAAAACTATTTCTTGTGATTCCATCTGAAATTCTGATTTTCTTATATTATTAATGTTTCAAAATTGCATCCTGTTCATGATATTTCTATGTAATTTAACTGCATTGGGATATATTTGGAGATCCTCAAGATAGAATAATCATTGGATCCGCAGAGGTGATATTTGTGTTTATTTTAAAGTGATCAGTACCCAGAAGTTTTATTAGGTCTCTTAACTTACAGTTTTTATTTTTATTAAAGAATTCTTGCAAACCTGGCAGAAGATGGGGAACGCAAGCACCGTTACTTTCTAGATGCATATGGCATAGCAGAAAGTGCCGTTCGCATACTTGAACGAATACTTTACAATATTCAGAATTTGTTTCCACTGAATGAGGTAAGAAACATTGTAATAAGGTAATCATCAAGGTAAGCCAATCATGTTATTTAATGTAATTGTGTTGAGAAGAGATTATAACTGATAAGATTGTGTGGTTATTCATTAAACAATGAATTGGGGTAATGGGAAAAACAGTCATGCTAAAATATAGCTGATTTGGATACATTTTGCGTTTTGTCCTAAAAATTTCCTGTTCGCTTACCTATTTCTTGAGTCATGAAAAACCTGACATAGTGCATTTGTACATGGTTAGTTCTTTTTTCTTTGTTTCCAGGAATTTAGAATGGTTGGTGTTAGAATGTATCACAAAGCTTCTCATCAATAGATCTTGGGGTCCTGTTCACATAAAACATAACAGACTTTCAATCACTGCCCGTTTTATTTATATACAACACATTGTATACCTGCATAAGTACACCTAAACCTACAAGCAATGTACACACAGAAGTCATGCTAGACAATAAATAATAAATTCCATACTAACGTCTTGTTATATCACAATAGCAATCACATTTCTATTTTTAGCTGTGTCTCACAGCTCAAATCTCTGCAATTTGGGAGTTAACCCCTTAGGGCGTACTATGCCGACCCGCATTCAGTGGCGTCTCCAGGATTCATATTTGGTGGGGGGGGGGCCAAGGATAAAAGTAGGGGGGCATTTATAAAACGTGTATAGATGTGTGTGAGTACATATATATATATATATATATATATATATATAAAACAGATACAATTTGTATCTTGTAATACCTTTTTTTTGAACTAATACGGCTACAATCTCTACTTAAACACTAGATAGAGATGGACACACACATACATACACAGGGCTTGACAAATCACAGACGCCAGGTCGCCATGGCGACGAAATTTCGCCCTGGCACCTGGGATTTGTCAGCCCTCTGCTAAGCTGCGCAGGAAACACTAAAACCGTCCGCCGCAGGGAGGGAACAAGCTCACTGATACAAACATGCCTACTACAGACAAGCTCACTTACACACACAAGCTCACTACAGGCAAGCTCACTGACACACACATGCTCACTACAGTTAAGCTCACTGACACAGACAAGCTCACTAGAGACAAACTCACTAACACACATGCTCACTACAGACAAGTTCACTGAAACACACACAAGCTCACTAAAGGCAAGCTCACTGACACACACAAGCTCACTCAGTAGCAGGCACATACACATACAAGATCACTCTGTCATGCTAAGCATTGGAAGCCTACCTGGCACTGCAGGCTATGGCTGTGGCTGTGGGAGAACTGGGAGTCCTTTTTAAGGCCTCTTTCTGCAGCAAGGTCCTCTGCTAGAGAGTGGGGGCGGACCTTGCATACTGGGAGGCGATTTTCCATGCAGGGGCAGAGCTTGTGTGCCGGCAAGCTGCTGCACAGTGGTGGAACTAACGTAGAGAGGGCCCTGGGGCAAAAACTGTTTTGGGTCTCTGAAGACACATGCCCGTGTGGTGGCCCTACGTGCACGGGCCACAGTGTAACCGCAACATTAGCACTGCCTGTAGTTCCACCGCTGCGCCTTCCTTATTACAGGCAAGACACATTTTCACAGAAATTGGAAAACCTTTTCAGGAGATGCAAGATAACTTTCGATGGTGTTTAGAAGGGGCTGTGGTGAAGTGTGTGTATAGAGGAGTCTGTTTATGGTGTACTATGTATACCTAGGGGCTGTAGTGTGAGCACATGCTCACGTATAGGAGCTTTTGAGATTGTGTGTGTGCTGAGAGGGTCTGTAAAGTGTGTGCATGTGCATATAGGGACTGCAGTGTGATTGTATCTATATTGGGGTTGCATTGTGTGGCTATCAAGGAGCTGTAGTGTGTTTCGGTGTGTAATGGAGTGAAGTGTGTATGTATGTATGTGTCGGCTGCCGGCTCATGCGCATTAGACCTCTCCATAGGAAAGCATTGAAAATGCTTTTCAATGCTTTACTATGGGGATTTTAGCGACGCTGGAGGTCCTCATACAGCTTGGACCAGGAAGTGCCCTTTAGTGGCTGTCTAGTAGACAGCCACTAGGGGAGGACTTAACCCTGCAAGGTAATTATTGCAGTTTATGAAAACTGCAATAATTACAGTTTCAGGGTTAAGGGTAGTGGGAGTTGGCACCCAAACCACTCTAATGGGCAGAAGTGGTCTGGGTGCCTGGAGTGTCCCTTTAAGCTAAAGTTATTTTGGTGCGCATAGAGTCCCTTTAAGCTTTTTTACACATTAAGCTGTTTCTGCATTTCATAGAAACACCCTGAGCAGAAAAGCTGCCATTAGTTTCATTCTCTGGAATAGAGCATACTATAAAGAAACATTTTTACCTATAGAAATGTTTATATTGGAAAGAGATCTTGATTAATGTTGTCAGTTAGGTTTCAGCCAGGACAGTGGTGTTTTGGTTTGGACCAGTGTTAATTTTGGCAGCAAATTTCAATTTAGTTTTTGCCATAGTCTTTTGACTAAAAAGCCATTTTTGTTTTAGTCATCTGAATGTAATCAAAAATTTCAGTTGACTAAAATCTAACTAAAATTGTTAGTCGACAATATTAACTCTGGTTTGGACGAATTGCAGCCATGCAATAATTTCAGGAAAAACGATTAAAACAAACCGAAAGGGAACTGATAAGTGCATTTTCATGTCATATTGTTCACAGATCAAGTGAGAAGACGTAACCAATTGAGGGAAAAGAGGGGGAGCAGAAAAAAAATCTGTATTGAGATATATATATATATATATATATATGTATATATATATATATATATTAAATATATAATTTTTTAGTGCTCCTCTGTTGGTCACTAAACTAAATGCTTTTGTGCACTATCCATTTCATTTGTTTTGGGATTCGTCCATGTACATCTCGGGATTTCAGGTGAACTGCCAATTGCCCAAATTCAGACATATCTCCATTTGGGAGAAATCGAATGTACAAGTCTAATATTTATGTACCCAGCTATACATCAACGTTTAATATAAATCAATATGCCATTTAGTTCTTCTCAGCAATTTTTATATAGACACATAAACATGTTTCAATAATTTTAAATGCTTTTTTGTTTAACATTGAAAATAAATACATTTAAAAAAGACATAAATAAACCAAATAATATAGTTAATACAGTAAATTAAATGCTTTTTTTTTTTTTTAAATTACCGATGACTGCAACACACAGCTTTTAAGCCTTTTTTAGACATTTTACATGCTCCATTTTAACATTCAATTAATTTCTGTTGTAGGCAGGGAGTATAAGTTTGCCAATTATGAGAAAACTTGCAAAAGCAAAACTTCATCTGACAGAACTGTCCTTGGAAATTATCCAGCTGCTGTCTGTTGAGGAAAACGTAAAATTGCAGGAACAAAGAAGAAAAGGACATCTCTGTGTAGCTGTTGAAGAATTTGTCAGGGCCACTCCTGATTATAACTCCGTAGAACAGGTAAAGCTATTTTGTGGATTCTCTGACATTTCAAACAAAGAGAAGTGCATTTGGTCCATCAAAACACTGGTGCATTTTAACAATACTTTGTAATTCATTAAATTGTGACTTGTAATACCCTCATTTCAAAACCAACCTTATATAGGGATTTATATAGAGCTAGAGCTGTAACTTGTTTTATGTAAGGGCTGATCACCTTTTATGCTATATGCGTATACGATAGATTTTCAAGTAAATACATACATAGATACATAAAGACTAAAATATAAATACAAATCTGGGAAGGCTAGTACACCATTGGCAATTATGTACTTAAACTGGGATTTATTCACTAGACAGGGATTTTTTTTTTCCAACGCCTCCATTTTGAACTAGTTTCACATTTCTGTACAATTTGCTGTTTAACGAACATGATTCATAGGCTATTAAGAATATGTTGTGCCCCCAAGTTATCTCAATTATGGTACTTCTATTTTTATTCTACAGAGTAGTTTGTAGGTTACCGGCATAGTGGGCTGGTCGAGGCTAGTAGTCCATAAATCAACCCTTCTTCCTCTGCCAGCTGAAGTTATGACTTCAAGAGGGTGGCCAGTTCTAAGAAAGAGTTTTGATTCCGGCAGTTACCAATAACCTGCTCATTTATTTACACCAAGGCATGGAGTCTAAAGCAAGTGCGCTTACAAAAAATAATGTCAAGGTTATTTTAAAACACATAAGGTCAAAATAACTTAAATGGAAACATTTGTTAACTGAGCTAAGCTTTTCATTTGGCTACTCTGCCCCTCAATTTAAAATCAACTTCAGATTCATTTATAATTTTCTCTTTAGTAAATCACCCTTCCATTATGTGTTCAGCCATACAAATTAATCAATGTCAATGGCTGGAAAACCATCCAACCAAGATCGATTTTTATCTGCATTAAATTATTTAATTTTACACATGTCCCATTATAAAAAGATTGTTGTATGAATGCAAGGGTTGCTCTACACCTGATGTGAAGCTTGATTGATGGCTGAAGTCAGTGTGACAGCCTACATGCAATCTCCAAATATAAAATTGTGACAAAGTGGAGAGCGTATTCACTGAAAGCTTGCTACCATTTTGACTATGCCTTACCGAGCCTTTCTAATTTGAAATAAAGAGACGTGGGTAAAAGCTATTTTTACTTCAATAATAACTACAGGAAAGAATTATAAATAAAGACAGGAAAGAATTTGAAGCAAAAAAAACCAAAACAAATACACCAATAAATGGTTAAGTTTCACATGTCAGAGCACGACATATTAGCTTAAATTTTTCATATTTCTTTGACTAAGCAATTTTTTCTATATTGTAGGAGTGGACAACATTAGGACGTACCGTAGGCTCTAAAGCCCTTGTGCAGATGGCAAGCATTCTTCCTTTAATTGCTTCATGTCCTGACCTGAAAGCTAAGTGCTTGTATCTGACCGGAAAAAGCCTCTACTTGCTCTCCCTGAAAATTGATCCCCTTAATAAAGAAATGTACTGGAACGAAAACTTTTTGGTAAGTTCTTTGAAATATCAATTATGCTTTTTTAATAGGCTTATAAATGATAACTTAATACCATATGGCTTTTAATATTCCATTTATTAGGGCTTTCTAAAGCGATACTATTAATATTTGTAAATAATATTTATATCATTCACGCCTGTTGCCGGCTGATAAATATGCATATTTATTTATCTGTCCTATCCAATAATATAATGCTGCTAGCTAATCCTTCAAACAGAATATTATATTTGACTTCAAATTACTTTATGGAAAATTCTGCAAAAATGTTATTTTCCAGGATGAAAAGAGAAAAGCTGCAATAAACAATGATGATGGCTTAGAATTACCTTCCGGCGATTTGCAACTTACTAGTAGACAGCAAGATCAATTGAAGAAAAAGTCTGTTGAACTTCAGGTAAGATTCCTGTTTTCTTTTACTATTTTTCCAAGCTTTGTAGTGAATCAGTTATTACAAGGAAATCAATCACATATGAAGATAATATCAAAGTTAAATAGAATGTATTTTTATTATTTTATTATTTATATAGCGCCAGTAAATTCCGTAGCACTATACAATGGGATGTAGAAATGTAAACATATTGTAAGGTACCGATACCCCTATATCAAAATTCAATGTAATGCTCACAACTTTACTTAAGGCTATAAGTTATTATTTAGAGGAAGGAAAGACGAGGGGCTATATGTGGAGACCTGACACCTAGCTGTCCAACCTGGAGCATCCACATGCAACCTGGAATGTCCCATTACAATATAATATACATTATCCCCAGTTTGTAATATTGATGCTACATTAATGTAAATTATTTTCAGCATTGTTTTTGATTAATGCAATTATCTACCTTATGTTACATAGCAGCCGTATGTTTAACCTATTATTATTTTTATTAATGTTTTATGCTACTTTATTTTAATATTAAAATCATAACCCTTACACCAATCCCTTACACTTCCTTCCCATTCTGCATAGTTTAGCTACTTTTCCTTATCCAACAATATGATCATACCGGTATTATCAGTTACAAATATTTAATCTAGTGTCATTGTGTGAGCTATAAACCCAGCATCTTATTTTAATTAAATTATTTTTCTCAGAGAAAAAGAGCTATTGCCCAACAATTCCTGGCACAGGCAAGTGAGATATCACTTCAGTCAATCAGCTGTGCGATGAATAACAACCTCGTGACTACTTTGGCAGCAGCGAGTCTCCAGATCTCTTTATGTCTTGGACAGTTTGATCCAGTTGTCGCTGGACAATTCCTAGCTCTTTACCAGGTAAGAAAACAGTTTTTATCATTTTAAAAATTTTAGAATTGTACTCTCCAAGTACTTAAAGTGACTCTGTCACTTTTAGCTTTTCATTAAAATAGAATCTTTACAAAAAAGCTATTTTTTTGCCAATTTTGGAATTTCTAGGAAATTCTAGCGCAGTCAAAAGCCTGTTGGAGTGTTTATGGTGTCATCGTCTCTCGGGTTCCCTGTTAAAACATTCTCTAGCAGTTTGACCAACCAAGGGTCCCATAGGTGTCAGTGGCCCAGCCTCTTGCTCACTGTATCGCTAATGAAGAAGATACACCAATAACTAATCGATGTCAGTGGCTGGAAACCCTTTTTTTTTTTTTTTGCACCAACTAACAAAGATTGGTTTTGCCTGAATTCAATTATTTATTTTTACATTATTTATTTTTATAGCTATGTGAACCCTGTTTAGCAGTTGTGCTGTGTCTTGTTGTTGTTGCCATCTAGTGGCTATCCAAGAGCACGTTTTCTTGTAGTACTTGTCTTGTTATATTGTTTATGCGGCATTCTGTCTCCCTGACCTTGGCTTGTCTTGTACTCCTTTATTTTGTGTTAAGTCCAGCCACTCCAATGCCCGGTAATATGCTTCTATCAACCTTCATATAGTCCATCATTGCTTACCTCTGTACTGCATGTTGAGTTATAGTGAACCGTGACACTGGTATCTTTGGCCACCTGTTTGCATCAATAGCCATAATTCAAAGTGAACTACAAGGTTGGACTGTTGATTTAATTTCTAGTAGGGCTAAAAAAAAATAATTATAAAATCCATACTTTTCAATTATGAAAATAGGATTCCCAAATGTCCTCTGAGACCTAGGTATGGGGCTTATAATTCAGAAAGGAGTTCATAGCTGCAGGGTACATTTGCACAGGGATTGAACCTTAAATGTAAAATTTCCCGCAGTGTTCCATTGTGTAATGCAAAGAGCAGAAAGATATCCCAATAACAAACTTGCATCTAATTGAATCCAGTTTTCTGAAGAATTTTAGCATTCCTAAGCATGACCTGAGAAATAACTAATCTTTTTTTTAAACTTAATCTGAATATGTGTGTTCTCTTCCAGAGCTGTTCAACATCTATGATGATAAAAGATCTATTGTGCAAAGCAATGCATAATACCAGTAACTCACAGTTTGCAGCTTTACTACATCTTCACAAATGTCTACAGGAGAAAGGAAACCTGGGGAGTCTATACAAAAGTATCGAGCAGAGACTTTGTTCTACTTCAAAGGTCCAGTTTTTATGTTCAATCCAATTTCCTTACAGTCCAAGCAAAAGTAACAGAGAAAGTCAATAAAATGTGATCAAGCAATTTGTTTTTCTCTAAAATAGTGTTTCTTATGTGTCTTCTAAAATTCTTATAATGCAAATCTCTTTAACACTTGAATTATCGATGGACTTAAAACATGCTCAACTCTCCTAACCAGTCAGAATCCCAAGCTAAACTCATTGAACCTTCTGCTTTCTGAGCAAGTGGTTCAATTGCCATCAACAATTCAGGATTTAGGAATTACTTTTCTTTTTCAAAGGGGCCATCGATGATGTCTAGATCATTATGTGCTGTAAATCTATTCTGAATCTTTAGTGGAGTTGGAAATATACGTATTTTTACAACTTTACCCCATACATTAATAAGTTATTTTAAAAAAAATTACACCTAAAATACTGCTTTTCTATCCTGTATTTCTATGTAATCTGAAAAGTAATAGTTACATTTATTTGTAGTTGGTATACTCTGTAGATGCTGTTGAGATATAATTCAATGAACTGTAGTCTAACAAGATAGAAAGTCCATGATACAACTGTCAGATTATATATTTTATCATATTGCTTCTTCATACAATGCATACTATTTGCAATATATAAATAAGGTTCTTATAAAAACATGTTTGATAACGTAAATAATATATTGTCTTTTTTTTAATACATTTAATTATAATATTTTTTTATGTTAATCAGGCATGGGAACAGCTTAAAATTAGCACAACATTTTTCAACGTAATTAATGAGATGCCTCCAAACTTCAATATAATTGTACTTCAACACTCTGGAGACAGGTAAATGGGCAATTCATTTTAATGTATGTAATTCTTTTTGTTAAATAACTTGTAAATTACTTTTTACTAGTGATGTCCCGAACTGTTCGCCGAAAGGTTCGCCGCGAACGGTTCGCCGCGGACTCATCATTGAGTAAACTTTGACCCTGTACCTCACAGTCAGCAGACAGAGAGTTTACTCAATGATAAGTCCGCGGCGAACCGTTCGTGGCGATCCGTTAGCGAACCATTCGGCGAAAAGTTCAGGACATCACTACATTTTACACTTTAAACAAATTTGGTAAATGGCATATTTTAATTTATGTCGCTAACGTGTAAACACTATATGCTCTAAGCTCAAGTTACTTTGGAAGTTAGTGTCTTCAGCTGAATGACTTTGGCCCATTGAGTGGTTTTCTCTTGAATAGATATTAGACTGTGGTGGAGAACCTATGGCTCGGTGCCAGCTGCCAGCACTAACGTAAGGCCGGTGAGAGTGTCTGCCTGTAAGGTAGCCTTCAAACCTAGAAGTCCAATTAAAAATTGCATATTAGGACACTAGAGTTGTCATGGCATTCATTTTTGAATAATTATAGCAACAGTATCGGTATGTAAGGATTCAAAGAGAGTTAAGGATAAAATCAATATGATGAAGCATTAAATATCCTGATTTTGCACCTGAGCTCATATTCATGCTTAATATAAGCTTGCATCACAGCTCTATAGGCTTGAACCAATGTAAAAATGAGAGTAGAACGGGACTGAATCTAGAATGAAATATAGAAACATAGAATGTGACGGCAGATAAGAACCATTCGGCCCATCTAGTCTGCCCAATTTTCTAAATATAGGTAGGTACAAGCAAGTACGGACCGCCACTGTGATTTCAATACAGTGGTGACCAAGCTCCCAATATCAGAAACAATAAACAGAACTGGGCAGAGGTATGAGGTCCAACGACAGATTTAATGGAAAGTATGCAACAACGTTTCCACTCAAAAAGAGTCCTTATTGAGAAAGACTTGATAAAGACTGTTTTTAAACCATATCCTTGTTGTATACTGTCCAGTAAATCTGAGCTTGGATCTCATACCTGTACCCAGTCCTGTTTTTTGTTTCTGAAAAGGGCTGAATGTCAACAGAGATGGGTTCCTAATCATGGAGTGTATAGTTTTAAGGATAATTGTAGGATACAGCAATCCCAACATGATGGATTTTTGTTTATCACTTGTCTGTGTCATTGATCTCTGCCATTGGAATTTTATTTTGAATAGATCGTATAGAAGAAGAAAACTTTGTGTATTGAAAACTGAGGAGTGGAATTATCTATTCTCTCCTTATGAGAACATTAGTTTGGGATTTCAAGAGACCCCCTCAGATGGACAGTATGTGGTGGTTTTTGCTGTAAATATTTAAGTAGATTAGCAGCCAAAGCAGAGAAAATGTGCCCTCCCAAATATAGGAGATGTTAACTGGGTCATAATGGGGAAATCACCAAAAATGAATGATCGGAGTGAGAAAGCGACAACAAAAATAAAACAATTCAACAAAAGGCACATTTCTTAGTAGTGGAATATAAGTTAAAATAACAAATTTGTGGATGTGACCTAAATGTATAGCACAAATAAACAACTTCACTTGGACAATTATTTTGGGATTTCGATCTGTTTAGAATGTTCTTGTTAGATCAAAAATTGTTTACTTGTTGTTTTATTTCATTTTCAATAAATATTGATTTTCACCTACAAAAATGCAGAGTACAAGTGTTCAATAAGCACAACTGTGTTAAAGTTTTCAAAGAATTTCTGTAATATCAGTTTCTTGAAAAACATACACATGTAAGTTGGTGTCTGAACAGGCTTATCATCAGCCCTTTTTTCCATTGACAACACTGAGAAATGAATATACATTTTCTTGGAAATTTTGCGGTCAGTAATAATGTCATTTTCTTTTCCACCACACTAATCATCTGTCCAAAGATCTTCAAAGTCAAAGCAGCTGTTCTGAAGAAACTGAAGACCTTGCTTTTCAACACCATTTTTCCCCATCAGTGATGAGCTTTCCCTTGTGTCTCGTTGTACAGTTAGGGTTGTTAGATCCCCACCATATTTTCTAAGGACACAGATCAGTCCTTCATGCTGTTGGAATGTACATGGGCTGCCTGCACTATGCAAAAGTTGTAGGCTATTGATTAATAAATTAAAGGAACACTACAATGTCAGGAATGCAAACATGTAATTCTGACACTATACTGCCTGTGTGGCTGTTTAGGGGTCTGGCCCCCCTTAGATCTTTCTGAAATGGGGAATTTACTCCTCTTTTTTCCCATGCTGCACCGATCTTGCTGAAGCTGGTCCTGCCTCCAGTGGTGAAATGATTGGGAAGGCTATTGTCCATGCGTGGCAAAACGCTGCCCTGCACCCATCAGCATCTCCTCATAGAGATGCAGTGAATCAGTGCATCTCTATGGGGAGCGTTCAGCTTATCCATGCAGAGCATGAAGACATTGAACGCCAGTGCTGAACATTGAGCACTGACACAGGAAGCACCTTTTGCGGTCATCTGAGTGACTGCCATTAGATGTGTTACTAGCCAGTAAACACTGCCTTTTCTCTGCAGGGTCAGGCTATATGGGGAAGGACATCAGCGCTGGCTATCCCTCTTCGCTGGGTCATGCTCCGCCCACGATCCTCCCCCCGCCAACATCAACCCACGGGGGAGAACTGATCTGACACTGGAGGTCCGTGAGTACGTCCAGCGTCAGATAACGGACCAAAAGTCAGTTTGGATTCCAGAAGCCCTCCAGTGGCTGTCTATTGACAGCCATAGAGGGCAGACTTAGAGCTGCAATGTAAACATTGCAGTTCTCTGGAACTGCAATGATTTACATTGCAGCACTAAGTTCAAAAGTGTCACAGCACCCAGACCACTTCAATTAGCTGAAGTGGTCTGGGTGCCTATAGTGTCAATTTAACTGAACATTTGCTCAGTTCTTCAATAAAGGAACACTCCAGGCACCATAACAACTTCATTGAAATGAAATTGTGGTGCCAGGAGGTCCCTAGCACCACCTTACCTTAAGAGAGTAAACCATTTATGAACAGTTTAACCACAAAGCCTTCAAACTGGCGCCCGTCAGCTCTGACCTCTATCTTCAGTTGCATCAGCTGACACTCTCAATTTATCAGTTGCTCTCCATTCACATATTGAAGTGAGAAATGTACAGGGTGGACCTTATCCTAGAAAGAGATGACCAGGGCCAAACTGAAGACTGAGAATTTAACCCTTAAGGTAAGCCAGCACCAGGGACATCCTGGCACCAAAACTTCATTCCAAAGTTGTTATGGTGCCCGGAGTGTCACTTTAAAATTGTATTTTCATGTTTGTGAGTTGACTTCCAACAAATTCAATTTAACAAAATATAATTTTTTTGTTCTTTAAAACTTGCCGACAACAAACATCTAAATGCTGTGTCTTGTTCTAGGGTTTCCTTGCCTTGTTTTTCTATCATAAGATAACATAAACCAAGTGTCACATGACAAAAGTCTTACTTTTTATCTATTTGCACAGATCTTTCTTGTACGGTGCCGTTCTTGAAAGGTCAAAAGCAAACTCTGCACAAAAGGGAAAATTCATCCAACACAAAGGCAGTAAGTTTGTTGTGTTAACTTGAAAAGTCCTGTGATTATAGAATAATAGAAGTACTTATTTGTTCTTTCTTTCAGTTAATTTTAGTTTTTGTTCTTAAATAAGCAAAACCCACACCATAAACATTAATTTATTCTATCCAAGTTTAAAAAATAAAATAAAAAAAAATGTTCTTTATTTGATCAGTGAGCGCGCAAGTTGCTGGATACGCTGTGGATCCAGCTATGTTTGTGAACTTGTTGGATAGGATGGAACTGTTCAAACAAGATATGCTGCAGATTCTCCATAAAAGGGAATATCAACAAAGTTTCGCTAAACGGAAAAACGTGTTTGAAAATATTCAAGAAATCAACAATAACAGTGGAATGGTAATTTCTATAATGTATATCTGTTTTTATTCTTTATGTATATGTAAAATCACTTCAATAAGGGACCATTGGTCGCTACTATTTGCTGTACGTGAGATAACAAGTGTTTTATGTTACCTCTACAAATAAATAATGTAGTCCATCTGTTCATTGATGGTACACAATAAATATGAGAACAAGAACAGTACTATTTTCCTTGAAATTTGAAAATATTTGAAACTGGACCCTTTGTGATATGAAACATTGATGGTATTTTAAGAAATAAGCAACATTATTTTTGACTGGACAGCACCCATTAGTACCCCATGTGTCTGTTTTGAATATGGGACGCTGATTGCTCATCAGGACATCTCATTGTGTGTGTGCGTGTGTTCGTGCGTGTGTTCGTGCGTGCATGCGTGCGCGCAAACATCTCATTGTCTGTCTCTCTCTCTCTCTCTCTCTCTCTATATATATATATATATGGTAGGCTGCACTCACCCAAACTTGCACACATTACAAGGGTTCTGCTTGGAGCAATTGATACAAAATACATAATCTCGTACACTCACAGAATGTAATAGTTTTTTTAAAACACCTGACTTAAAATAATGGGGCTTTAGTTTCAGTATATGACCATACATTAAATTCTGTAGAGGTGACATAAGCCTGCCACAATACCTGTGTACCCCATTTTTGGCAGATCCTACTCTTGCAACCTAATGCCTGCATGGTGCTTGGAGTAACTATTAAGGGTAAAATAACAGGCCATCAAAGATGTTTACCCTATCACTAACTTTTTCCGTTTCTGATCTATGATTTTAGCATTTCTTTAATTCTAACATATCAATTTCTTTATTTGTTATATGGCTTTTCCTACAGAAGGATGCTGATCTTTTAGAAGATGAGAATAAACTCTTTTCAGCCTTTACTGATATCGTACATGACATGGAAAAGTACCTAAACCCAGTGCTGCAAAAGTTTGACTTTTCTTCATTTCGGTATGTTATCTGAATATGATAGGAGATGTAGTGTAATATTAGCAGGAAGATCACTCATGGCCAATACTTACAGTGATCTCTGATTTATCTTGGCATTTGGGAAACAATCTTGTTTTAATACCGGAATTCCTTATATTTCCAAGCACTGTGATTTATATAAATTATCCCCAAAACACAGATTTACATACATCTGGAGATACGTAGGCGAATCAGTGCAGACATACCCCCTGCCTGCACATTCCACTTTGTCCACTACTGGGAATTATAATATTACCTTAAAAGGAACTTAAAATAATTTTAAAGAAACAAAAATCCTAATTTATGTGGGGTTGTTTTACTAATATTATTATACAGTTACAGTGCATTAAAACAAAAACAAAGATGAAAATATCTAGGGCTATGCATAATAAATAGTGGATTTATTTTATAAACATTTTTCATTGTTTATTAAAAATTGCAACTCATTTTTGTTGAGATGTATTTATTAAACCCCAAATTATCTCCCAGTTTGATAACTGTCAGGTAAAAAAACTGGTGTTTATAAGTTTGAGTACTCAGAGAAAATTGCTCATTAACAACTGACCCCCTTTGCACTTCCGACATTGTTCTGTTTTGAATTTTAGGCAGATGTCTCCGTTGCTCTCCGCTACTGAGCCAGGTAGAGTGAAATCCAGACAAAGAGAGGAAAAACCATCAACACCATCATGTACGTTTTTCAGCCCAACGTTAAAGCTTTTCAAATACCTTTTAATTGCTAAAAGCTCATTGGCATTTATCTGATGCCAAAATGTCACTTTGTAGCTGCAGATCATTTAACAATCATAGCATTAAGACAAACACTTCAAAGGTAATTGCAAAATTGTATCAATTAATAATAGTAATGAGAGAGGTTTTGGAGTATTTTGGAAGAAAACAGCATCACATTTATCAGGAAGAACATCCAACGATGCTTTAAGGGTCACTATATCTTTTTTATGATAATGTGTTTTTATTCTTTATAATGCTTAATTGAGCACTATTTATTTTGTCCTCCCCCTCCTAGTTTATTTATGAAAACCATTAAATAGATTAAAACTTGCCTTGAATCTAGCACCGACTAAGGTCCTAATCGCATCATTTCCACACCCCGACTAGTGTCACACCATCCACAGATGGGGTCCAATCAAATGCTTCACGTTTTGAATGGACTGTTTCATCGGGGCCAGTGACAGATGAGGGGAGGTCTTTAATTATAAAAAAAAATGTTGAAAACATTGCGTGCTGCTTGCAAGGGAGAAGCTCATTGCATCTGTCGCCAGCAACAGACTTGATTTTTGACAGGATTGATATCAGGCAGTCCAGAACTGAGCTGGAGGGGTGCAACTAGCCTCTGTGCAGTATTTCGAGCAGAAATGCTGCACATACAGACTCCTGCCACCATGAGCACTTCTAAAAGCAGAACTGGTATTGGCGGTTGGAGTAACCCTTTAATGTAGTGCATGCAAGATATGCTGAACCATATATCTCCAGACTAATGTTGAACAAGTATGAGTATATTTGTAAGATTTTAGTAAGTGACCTTTCTGATTTCAAGTCTTTTCTATGTACATTTTCTGTGTGTGTTGTTGTAGGTTCATCAGTGGAATTGGGAGATTGTATTTTGTTACTGGCAGATCCATTGCTTATGGAGTTACCTTTGGAAGCACTGAGTATGTTCAAGGAAGAAGGGATAAGTTCAGTTTCAAGGGACTTTTCACTACAATTGCTTTACAACAGAATTCACAAAGAACAACAACCAGGTAACATACCATACCTTTCAGAGCAGACACTTTTAAAACCGAAAAATAGTGGCAGCTATGAGTTCTGTTAATTCCTTTATAAGCTACAAGATGCCCTTCTGTCCTGGCCAGAACTATATCCATCCATTCATTTAAAAAAAAATTAACAAAACAATGCATAGGTCTTGTTCTTTGTATATATTTGTAAATCTATTTTTGGACAACACACTGCCTTTTTTTGTGATCATGATATATTGTTGAAGAAAGAGGACAGTATAGTGATTTATGTGACAAGGACCTGCTATTTATACACTAGGACAAATCCAATGCATTGTTATAATAAAGCTAAATAAATATCACTGCTGTAATAACATTGAAATTGATGATATCTCTCTTTTAAACTGGGAATGGGGAGGAATACGGGAACAGGGACACCGGTTGGGGAGAGATAAGTGAACAGAGGAAGGTGGCAAGAAACAAGGGACGGATGAGTAGACTTGTACTAAAATGGAGAGATGGTTATAGGAGAACATAATGTGCAAACCCACATCTACATACATGCACCATAGACTTACACACTGGTAGTCTGCTCAAATACACCCCTTCATTGAAACACTTGTAGTCTGCTCAAATACATCCCTTCATTCACACACTGATACTCTGCTCAGGTAAATCCCATGCCTTCACACATTGGCAAAGTGGCAATCTGGATACAATCCCTGCATCTACACACTAGCACTCAGCACAATTACACCCCTTCATCCACACACTGATACTCTGCTCAGGTACACCCCTGCCTTCATACATTGGCAAAGGGGCAATCTGCATATAAACCCATGCATTTACACACTATCACTCAGCACAATTACACCCCTGCCTTCACACACTGGCCAAGTGGAAATCTGGATACAATCCCTTCATCTACACACTAGCACTCAGCACAATTACACCCCTTCATTCACACACCGATACTCTGCTCAGGTACACCCCATGCCTTCACTCATTGGCAAAGTGGCAATCTGGATACAATCCCTGCATCTACACACTAGCACTCAGCACATTACACCCCTTCATTCACACACTGATACTCTGCTCAGGTACACCCCTGCCTTCACACATTGGCAAAGTGGCAATCTTGATACAAACCCCTGCATTTGCACACTAGCACTCAGCACAATTACACCCCTGCATTCACACACTTGCACTCTACAGAAATATGCCCCTGCATTCACACACTTGCACTCTACAGAAATATGCCCCTGCATTCACACACTTGCACTCTACAGAAATATGCCCCTGCATTCACACACTTGCACTGTACAGAAATATGCCCCTGCATTCACACACTTGCACTCTACAGAAATATGCCCCTGCATTCACACACTTGCACTCTACAGAAATATGCCCCTGCATTCACACACTTGCACTCTACAGAAATATGCCCCTGCATTCACACACTTGCACGCTATACAAACAGACTTTTGCATTCAGAAGCAAATTCACTGCCAAGCAGTGACTATAGCTAATTTGGAGAATTTCTCTAAATCTATGTTTTCCCTATTTTCCTTGGCCATTCTGATTTTAGTTTGCCACATTTTTGACATTTTGATGAGAGTGTCGGGTATGTTTGTTTTTTTATTTTATTCTAATTAAATGTCGCACTGCAAATAAGCCCTTTCTGACTGAGATTCATTCAACTCAGGAATAACAATGTCAGTTTATTATATCAATGCATATTAATTTATTATGCCTAAATATGGACTGTGGATTCATAAAATGTTCTTCAAGGTCATCCAGTCTATTTGTAAATGTTGCCTTACAGTTTGTTATATACTGACCCTTCGGTTTGTTTTTGTTTTTTTCCAGCAGATGGTGATATTAAGAGAGATGTGAAGACTCCAAAAGACCCAAAATCAAAAGCAGAACAAAAAAAGAACGTAAAACATGTGAGTTGTTTATCAGCATGTATTGTGCAAGGATGACACCAGTGAGCCAATTATGGACACCAGACTCAATAAAGTAGAATTTGCTATTTTTTATTTTAACATGAGCATTGGCATCCTAGATCAATAGAGTCCATTTATATACTTAGCACTGCATGCCAACAGCAACATGATCTGTATAGGTCATCCTTGTACCATTTTATTGCAAGATCCAACAACTCCATGATGACATTGCCATTTGCTCACTTAAATTACCTTAGGTGTTTGCTATGTTTATAATAAATACAGATATACATTGACAGACCTAGTTAGACAGACAGATATTAAATGTGTCTAAATCTGCATCATGCAGTAACAAGACAAATAGAGTTATGTTAACACTTTTAATATACAATGCATTAGTTATTTAAAGATCAGACACTGGCTTATTTGTTCACGATAAACAAACAGCATGAGAAGGATTGTTGTATTGCTCGCAGGATATAAGAAGCAATGTAAAACAAATGTTCTCTAATTAAAACAAAGTTTAAAAATAGAATTTATTTCCTTGTATACAGTATTTACAGCAATAGAGGAAGAGATCATGAATGGTAGTAGATTTCTTTGTTTTATAGACTAAGCCTTTAATAAAAAAGGGGGGGGGGGGTGGTAGATTAGTAACAGGGTATGTGTACATTTGTATTAGTTACCTATGAGGCAATGCAGGTAGACTAATCAGTGGAGGGGCTGGATTAGGGGACACATCCCCAGTATGTAGAGATAGAAGTGTAGGCAGAGAAAGATAGTAAGAATAGGATATAAATGTATATCAGATGCTGAGATTGAGAGTGTACTCTATAATATTAGGAATGCAAACCTGGATCAAGTGTTTTTCACTTATATTTCTTTAAATAACAAAGTGCTATATGTGTGTTTCTGTCACAGGTGCCCACTAATCGTGTTCTGCCACCAAACTGCATGTCTGTCGACACTCATCAATTTAAATGTATCCTTAATCAAAAAATATATGAATCCATAATATAAATGTAGAAAGTATCACACGCCATCTTATTCTTTGCTCAGTATAGTGAGTGCAGAATTGCGACACACACCACAGCCAGCTTCAGTGAGTGCAGTGAGGCTCACATAAAGTCCTTTTATTAACCACATTCAGTGAGTGCAGTGAGATTCACACACTGTCCTATTTTTAACTACATTCAGTGAGTGCAGTGAGATTCACACACAGTCCTATTATTAACCACATTCATTGAGTGCAGTGAGATTCACACACAGTCCTATTATTAACCACATTCAGTGAGTGCAGTGAGATTCACACACTGTCCTATTATTAACTACATTCAGTGAGTGCAGTGAGATTCACACACTGTCCTATTATTAACCACATTCAGTGAGTGCAGTGAGATTCACACACTGTCCTATTATTAACCACATTCAGTGAGTGCAGTGAGATACACACTGTCCTATTTTTAACTACATTCAGTGAGTGCAGTGAGATTCACACACAGTCCTATTATTAACCACATTCAGTGAGTGCAGTGAGATTCACACACAGTCCTATTATTAACCACATTCAGTGAGTGCAGTGAGATCACACACTGTCCTATTATTAACTACATTCAGTGAGTGCAGTGAGATTCACACACTGTCCACACACTATTATTAACCACATTCAGTGAGTGCAGTGAGATTCACACACAGTGTGAGTCCACACACTGTCCTATTATTAACTACATTCAGTGAGTGCAGTGAGATTCACACACTGTCCTATTATTAACCACATTCAGTGAGTGCAGTGAGATTCACACACTGTCCTATTATTAACCACATTCAGTGAGTGCAGTGAGATTCACACACAGTCCTATTATTAACCACATTCAGTGAGTGCAGTGAGATTCACACACTGTCCTATTATTAACCACATTCAGTGAGTGCAGTGAGATACACACTGTCCTATTTTTAACTACATTCAGTGAGTGCAGTGAGATTCACACACAGTCCTATTATTAACCACATTCATTGAGTGCAGTGAGATTCACACACTGTCCTATTATTAACCACATTCATTGAGTGCAGTGAGATTCACACACAGTCCTATTATTAACCACATTCAGTGAGTGTAGTGAGATTCACACACTGTCCTATTATTAACTACATTCAGTGAGTGCAGTGAGATTCACACACTGTCCTATTATTAACCACATTCAGTGAGTGCAGTGATATTCACACACTGTCCTATTATTAACCACATTCAGTGAGTGCAGTGAGATTCACACACTGTCCTATTATTAACCACATTCAGTGAGTGCAGTGAGATTCACACACAGTCCTATTATTAACCACATGCAGTGAGTGCAGTGATATTCACACACTGTCCTATTATTAACCACATTCAGTGAGTGCAGTGAGATACACACTGTCCTATTTTTAACTACATTCAGTGAGTGCAGTGAGATTCACACACAGTCCTATTATTAACCACATTCATTGAGTGCAGTGAGATTCACACACTGTCCTATTATTAACCACATTCAGTGAGTGCAGTGAGATTCACACACAGTCCTATTATTAACCACATTCAGTGAGTCTAGTGAGATTCACACACTGTCCTATTATTAACTACATTCAGTGAGTGCAGTGAGATTCACACACTGTCCTATTATTAACCACATTCAGTGAGTGCAGTGAGATTCACACACTGTCCTATTATTAACCACATTCAGTGAGTGCAGTGAGATTCACACACTGTCCTATTATTAACCACATTCAGTGAGTGCAGTGATATTCACACACTGTCCTATTATTAACCACATTCAGTGAGTGCAGTGAGATTCACACACTGGTTAGTCACACACACCTATTCACATGTGAGTGCAGTGAGTCCTATTATTAACCACATTCAGTGAGTGCAGTGAGATTGTCCTATTTTTAACTACATTCAGTGAGTGCAGTGAGATTCACACACAGTCCTATTATTAACCACATTCATTGAGTGCAGTGAGATTCACACACTGTCCTATTATTAACCACATTCAGTGAGTGCAGTGAGATTCACACACAGTCCTATTATTAACCACATTCAGTGAGTCTAGTGAGATTCACACACTGTCCTATTATTAACTACATTCAGTGAGTGCAGTGAGATTCACACACTGTCCTATTATTAACCACATTCAGTGAGTGCAGTGTGAGTGCAGTGAGATCACACACTGTCCTATTATTAACCACATTCAGTGAGTGCAGTGAGATTCACACACTGTCCTATTATTAACCACATTCAGTGAGTGCAGTGAGATTCACACACTGTCCTATTATTAACCACATTCAGTGAGTGCAGCGAGATTCACACACCGTCCTATTATTAACCACATTCAGTGAGTGCAGTGAGATTCACACACTGTCCTATTATTAACCACATTCAGTGAGTGCAGTGAGATTCACACACTGTCCTATTATTAACCACATTCAGTGAGTGCAGTGAGATTCACACACTGTCCTATTATTAACCACATTCAGTGAGTGCAGTGAGCTTCACACATACTGCTATTCTCAGCCACTGAAAGTGATGGCAGGAAGACAGACCTTACACAGATTTAGTGAGAGGAGTGGAAGTGATGCTGCCATTACCCTTAGCAAGATTTTTAATATTACTTGTTTTTTGACATTTTTTTTTCACCAACAAGCACTGCGTTCTTTCTTAATGGTAGATTTAAGATATTGTTGATCCTTACAATGAAGCAAGGGAACCAGGTAAGTCATAACTGAATGATGTACTGTAACACTGTAAGTTTAATTAAGGTTGGTCGTAGCATTTCTTTGTATTGTATATTGCAAAGAAAGTAAGTAAAAACACGGTCCTTGTAAAGCCAGCATTGCAACTGAGTGGTCCCGCATAACTGCTATTAGTAGAGATTGTCGGTCTTCGGCAGCCAGTAGCCCAGCCTCCTTTGACAATATAGTGGAGCCGGAGCTATGTTTCCACCTTGCACCATAAAAAAATGATACCAAGGAAATCAGCAGTAATTGGCTGTGAGTGCTCAGCTGACATTATCAGGCTGCTACCTATTGTCTGGCATGAAGCAAATCATGGCTCCACCTCTGCCATATTTTCATTGAAGGACAAGGTTCAGGCCACCAGGGACCGAGAATATCTACTAAACTGTAAGTAAGCTATTTAGTAGTGATGCGGGACCTGGTGCCCACAAACTCCATTTCAAGTAGTTATGGTGCCCACAGTGTTGTTAAACTATGTTTAAAATGTACTTCTATTTTGTCTTTATTTCATATCTCCTTTAACTGAGTTCCATAGTAAAAGTGTTGTCTTTAAAGGACCACTCCAGGCACCATAACAATGTTATTGCAGTGAAGTTGTTATGGTGCAGAAGGCTTTGGGCACCATATTTATATAATGAGTTAAGCTGTTAACAAACTTATTTTCCTCAAACTTTGGAAGACGGATCCCAATCAGTCTGCCCCTCTATTTTGTTTCTTGGTCCCAGGCTTCCACCAGGAAGCCTCAGAGCAGGCTCTGCTTATAGACAGCTGACGCTCTCAGCCTATCACTAGCTCTCCATTAAGAAATGTGTATGTATCTTCTTCACTTCTCTGGAACTGACAGTTCCTTGTTCTCTCACCCCAGGAAATGCTATTGAAGCGATAACCGGGGTCAAGAAAGCAGGATGTAGATTTTTAAAAAATGCACTAACCTCTGCTGCTCTTATGAGTTTTTCCAGAAACTTTACCAGCCCATAATTTTGCATTTCAACAGAAATGCTGTGCAAACACTTTATGGCAAACACTTTATGTCATAAAAAGTGTTAACATGGGGAAAAAGGGAGGTTTAAAACAAAATTATTAGCGTGACCAGTAGCTAACTTGCAGTTAGCTATACGATTATGCAGAAATCTCACCTGTGACCATTCCACTCTTATGAGTAGGATTTAGAGATATACCGATAAACCTGCATGAACACTGTTTATGTTGTGGATTTAAACTCCCATCAATCACAGATAGACAGTTTTAATACAGGTTCCCCCTAACCCTAGATGTAATATTTTCTAACAGAGCGATTGTGAATAGTGCTGTAATGCTAGTGCACTCTTATCAATACATCTCATACTTGATACTCTATTTATCTTCTTTTAATGGCAATCCTTTGAATGGATATCCTGCACTTTTCTTGGCTTAAGATTTTGATATGTTTTATTAATGTTTAAATCCCTTTGTTTCCTTTCAGAGACGTACAAGCCGAGCAGTAAAATGATCGAGGTTCTTGGAAAATACAGCCAGCAATATACTCCTAACTGGGAAGGGATTATAGGCAGCTCTCGCGTCCCCAGGTTTGTTGTTGTGCTAGAAAACCATTGTTAGATCCTAATGAGTGAATGTCAGTGCTGTGTACTAGCTTTTACTTGATTTTAGACTTGTTGGTTGCATTGACACATGCATATGAGTGAATATATTACATAATCAGGTTGTTATTTTAAACCTTGTGGCTGACACTGTGCATTGCAGCACTAGTAACGTCAGTTCGCCTTACACTCTTGAGCAGAGGCTGCTATTTGCACCTGTTGAAATTAAAACAGCATCCTTCTGTTACTTGTAGGGCAGAAAAAGAGCTGATGGGAGATAATCACACTGTCCTTGTCTTCCCAGCTCATATCCCGGCATAGCATTGTAGTGTATATTAGGATTATATAATATGAACTCAGAGTTCTGGAAACATTCATAAATCACTTAACCTTTTGTCTCGTACGTTATCATGATACCTCCAGAACCGCTAAATGGTATAATGTTTCCATTATAAACACCTCAACATTTTTTATTCTCGATAGATAATCTTTTTTTTACATTATTCTTTTCAGCATATATTCATGCACTATTACCGCAAACAGAGTGATCTCTGTGTGGACACCTTCTGTATGTTCAGCTTCTTGTCACTGTCTGAAGCATCAGAGCAAATGTGTGGTTTTAAGCTCCTGTATCAACTGTCTCTGTTCAAAGACTTTTTATCTCATCTGGGATTAATATTGCAACTACAGGATGTGATATAAGAAAGTCAGACTTCAAATACACTGTTGTTTTATTATATTAGACAATTTAAAAGCCTGAATGATTCACCTCTTTTCAAATACCCCATCACTCTTTAAGTATACACTAATTTTTAATTTTAACAAACCTATATTTGGTGCTTTTTTTTTTAATTAACCCATTTGTTGTGTTAGCCTCAGATAAAGGTTTGCTAAATATATTGGAAATCTATCTCTTTGTAGAATAATGTACAGTCCTGACAGATGATTTATGTAATGAAAAACAAGTGCCTTTTATTGCTACCAAACCTACACCTCTATCCAAACATCTATCACATATATCTTACATTTGAGTGATAGTATAATTTATTCATTGATGCCAATTATTTTTATTCCAGCCATGCTGAATGGGAAAACTTGATGACCAACTGCAGTGCTTTTCTCTTTTATGGAACAGAACGTTTCTTGGCTCATATATTGCTTGACAGATTTGTTGCAATGAATTTTACAGGTGAGTCACATTTGAAAATAAATCCATAATCAAAGGACAAAGGCACTACCCAGTAGCATTCTATTTTTTAAGAAAATGTCCTTAGAGTAAGGATCAGAGCTATCTTAATGCATGGGCATGCTTGACAGTTGCCAAGGGGCCCCATAGGTTTGCCAAATTGTAAAGGGACATTATAGTCCCCAGAACAACTACAGCTTACTGTATGTGTTCTGGTGAGTAGAATTCCCTTCAGGCTTTTTGCTGGAGAAAATGCAGTGTTTACATTACAGCCTAGCGATACCTCCACTGGCCACTTTCACAAGAGTCTTACCTTAACACGCAGGAAAGGGAAAACCCACATAATTGGATCCAAAAGACATATTACCGAGCCCTATAATGGCCAGACGTAACGTAATAAAAAACCAATAAACAAGGTCATGGTACGCCAAGGTCTGGAATAAGGAAATCCGGGTCAGGATACCAGAATCCACAAGTCAAATACGAAGCCGGGTTAGGATACGAGAAATGACAAGTAAAATACGAGCTGAGGTCAATAACAGGAATACAAGAGAGACTTATATATAGCACTAGCGTTTATCGGTACAGAAATCATGATAGGGCAATGAGTAAAGGCTAGAACAGGTCTTAAATAGGTTCAGAAGAGTTCTCATTGATCCACGTCATCTTTGGGACCCCAAACAACATGGGGTCACCTAAATGACGCGGTCCCTTTAGGGGCGTGATGTCATGGGAATAATTTTATTTAAGGAGCTGCAGTTCGGCCAGCACCGTATACAGGTAAGTTTGTGACAGCCACTCCTCAGAAGGCTACTAGAGGTGCTTCCTCTGCATGGAGACACTGAACTTTCCTCATTGATTCAATGCATCTCTATGATGGGATGCTGATTGGCCAGGGCTGTGTTTGACTTGAGCTGGCTCTGCCTCTGATCTGCCTCCTTGACAGTCTCAGCCAATCCTATGGGAAAGCATTGTGATTGGCTCAGAGAATCACTTCTGATGATGTCAGCAAAGCAGGCAGATTAGGGGCAGAGTCAGCAGCTTGAATAGAAGCAACATTTTACTATATTTAGGGGGAAAAGCGGGGTCAGCGGAGCTAGATGGTGGTTTTAACACTATAGGGTCAGGAATACATGTTCGTGTTCCTGACCCTATAGTGTTCCTTTAAGTATATTATTCTGGGACATGTATTCAGAAACTTCAAACCCTCTTTATTAAAATGTTTAGGTGGACTAATCACATCAGTGTCAGCTGTTATTTGTACAAACCAATTATAAAGTAATTTTCTGGAAAGAAATATAGCAACTGTTTGCATTGAACACTTGATCAATAACAAATAAGGCATAGTAATTTCATACAGTGCCATCTCCATGTGGACGATTTACCGAGTACCATTTTTATGGTATTTTTCCAATTTTTAACTTGAAATCTCATGTTATATTATCCAAACATTTGTGTGGATTAATCTCTGTTGTACGGCATGTTTTTTTAATGTTTAACACTGATTTTGTACTAGGTAGCAATAAATATAAGCTTAATTTTATCGATAATTAACCATTTTTATCCTTTTGAGTGGTTGTGTAGGCAGGACCCCAGTACATTGCTTTGCCCAGGGGTCTATAATGCTGTTAAGACGGCCCTGGTAGGGATAGCACACGTGTCTAGAACTACACCTTTTATAAAACTTTAGGTTCCAGTGCTTCATGGGAGTTGTAGTTTAACAGCTGGTGGAGGGTTAGCTTGCCTAAAGCTTAAACCTTCAGACAAACAGTTTTTATTTCTGAATGTGCTCTTCTCGGTGTAGTGGCATTTTGCAAAATTAATAAATTGTCTAAATGTTCAAAAAGCTTTGCTTACATTGTGAAAAAATGCAATTTAAATGCTAAAGAGGATGTTTCCTTGCCAATATTAAATAGTTTTGAAACGAAGTGGAGCATAGTGTAGCAAGAAGATTATTTGTTTAACAGGCCCGTCAAATTCTAGTTTGATGTTCATTTAGTTTATAACCTTAAAGGATCACTATAGGGTCAGGAACATAAACATGCATTCCTGACCCTATAGTGTTAAAACCATCATCTAGCCCCCTGTGCCCCTCCATAAATATAGCAAAGTCTTAGTGTATTCAAGCCAGAAACTGTAGATCTGCATGCTGTTTGCCTAAAAAAAAACGAGCAGTCTGCTGACATCATCAGAAGTGGTAGCCTGATCCAATCACATTGCTTCCCCATAGGATTGGCTGAGACTGACAAAGAGGCAGATCAGGGGCAGAGCCAGCATGATTCAAACACAGCCCTGGCCAATCAGCATCTCCTCATAGAGGTGAATTGAATCAATGAATCACTATGAGGAAAGTTCAGTGTCTGCATGCAGAGGGAGGAGATACTGAATGTTTGGATGTATTTTAGGCAGCCATGACCCAGGAAGGATCTCTAACAGCTATCTGAGGAGTGGCCAGTGAAGTTATCACTAGGCTGTAATGTAAACACTGTATTTTCTCTGAAAAGACCGTGTTTACAGCAAAAAGCCTGAAGGTACTGATTCTACTCACCAGAACAAATTCAATAAGCTGTAGTTGTTCTGGTGACTATAGTGTCCCTTTAAGACTTAGGAGAGGTTTTAATGTATCACAACCATACTATAAAGTTTGAAGGATAGATAACACTTATACAAAAACCGTGGTCTGTCTATAAATGGAATAACATGATATCCATTTTAATGAAATTGCTAATAAAAATAAAAGTTGTAATTTTGTTGCCATTTCAAACGTGTGCAGTTGAGGATTTGGTTTTAAAGGAACACTGTAGGCCCCCAGAGCATTTCATATCATTGAAGTGGTCTGGGTGCAGTGCCCCTGTCCCGTTATAACTGCAATGTAAAATTTTGTTCAGGTCTTAACAGCTATAGCATGACTGTGGGGAAACAAAAAGCAACACAATCAGTCATTCTTTTTATGCTAATGTGTTACATATTAATGTTATTTTGTCTGAACTTACAGGAAACAGTCCAGCAAATGCTAGGAAGACAGGTATTGATGGGATAGATTAGGATATAGATATTGTAGTGAGCTAAATAATATACTTTACTAATGAGAACCAGAATTCGTTGTTTTCTATTTTAATTTCGTTGCCATTTCAAGCGTGTGCAGTTGAGGATTTGGTTTTAAAGGAACACTGTAGGCCCCCAGAGAATTTCATATCATTGAAGTGGTCTGGGTGCAGTGCCCCTGTCCCGTTATAACTGCAATGTAAAATTTTGCCGTTTCAGAGAAACTGCAATGTTTACATTACAGGGTAAAGACAAGCTGTAGTTGGTGTCTTCCAGACAGCTACTAGAGGCACTTCCTCGATTTACACAGTTTAACTCTGATAAACGATGCAATACGTATGTATGAGGATGTCACATGTCTTCAAAATCCCCATATGAAAGCATTGATTAAATAATTTCCTATAGGGAAGACTTAATGCATCTGCAGGCCTCGCCGAGCATGTGCTATAGGTTCCCGGTTTATGCTGTGACATCGGAGGAGTCAGAGAGCAATCCAGTGCCGGTATTTAGAAGCCCGCTGTAGTGGTTATGATGCCATGCAATTAGTTTTTGCAGTGGTGTGCACTTTCACCTGGGTCCTGCAAGACAACCAGATTCTCTTGCCTAGTGATGTACATCTAGTTTCTGCAGAGCATCAGATGCCAGATGTCACTAATACCGCTCATAAATTTGCTGAGTGTCAGCTGACTGCTTTTAGACTATAAATGAGCGTCTGTGCAAGGAATATGCACAGAATTAACATTAGTCAGTCTGGGGCAGGAGTTCTGAGTTGGCTAATGACACTCCTGGAGGTGGAGCTACACTTCCAGCGGCGAAGTAAAAAAACCAGTATGTGCAGGGCTTCATACGGAAAAAGTGCACATTCAGACTCCATGATCACTTCAAAACACTGAAGCAGTCATGGTGTTTTAAGCAACCCGTAATGTTCCAGTTGTTTAGTGCCAATTAATGGGAGACACCAAGATGTTTATTACTGTTTAACTATGGGTGTTATTACAGTCTTTCCATAAGGAAAGATAATATGAACTTGAAGTAATTAAGCTATTTTTATTGTATTAACTAACTGTCCACATTGTGTGTGGCAACATCATCAAGCTTCAAAGTATTTGAGAAACAGTTTTAGTATTATAAATCTGTATAGTAAAATATTTCAAAATAATCAGCGGTGAGAGGTGCAAGCGCTTATTCTGCTACAAAGTTAACGTAAAATATGGGAATTCAGATTAGAAATGTTCAGGTCTTAACAGCTATAGCATGACTGTGGGGAAACAAAAAGCAACACAATCGGTCATTCTTTTTATGCTAATGTGTTACATATTAATGTTATTTTGTCTGAACTTACAGGAAACAGTCCAGCAAATGCTAGGAAGACAGGTATTTATGTGATAGATTAGGATATAGATTTTGTAGTGAGCTAAATAATTTACTTTACCAATGAGAACCAGAATTCGTTGTTTTCTATTTGTTTGTTTAATCATATTTGCAACACTGTAAGCCACCACTTCAGTTTAAATGGTCCTTATAAGGCACCATAAGATATTAAGATATGAATCCATTGGTGATGGTACAAGTTAGACTTGTGCATGGCAAAACGTTTTGGTTCTTGCACATTGATTTAGTTTGGATTGCAAAAATATTTGGATCAATCCGAATATTGCCAGAAAAGACCTAAAATGAAGAAAAAATGTTGACTATAGTGTCACGTAAACAAAAAAACAACACAGCGATGAGTTTCCTAGTACCTCTAGATGGGAGCGGAATTCGGTTAAAACATGGTCATTAGAGTGGCTACAATTAATGTGCAGGGGATTAACTCAAATTTTAAAAGATACACGATATTAGATTACATGAAAAGAGAATTATCCACGAAAAGTCGAAACATTTTCCTACAGTTATAAGTGCAGCTCTAAAAAAAAACAAAAAAAAAGAGGTGTTGCTTTTGTCGTCTTGAAAGATATTGCTTTGAAAATTAATCATAAACTTTTGGATAGTGAAGGCAGATTTATTATTTTAGTGTGTGAAATCAATAATCAAAAATACACGCTAGCTAACATATATGAGCCAAATGCATCTCCAATTTCTTTTATCAAAAATGTCCTGCATAAAATTGAGCGTATTAAAGTAGGTCACATTGTAATTATGGGAGACTTTAATTGTATTTTAGACCCAGACTTAGACAAAAGACCACTGGAAAAAAAAATAGAAAACAGGAACTTAATAAATAATGCTAAAAGATTCTTGGACGTTATTAAACTGCATGCTTTGTTGGAATGTTGGTGGTTCTTTCACCCCAACAAAAAAGATTTATTGTGTTTTTCTATGTTTTTTAACTCATATTCTAGAATTGATTTGATATTAGGTGATAGATCTGTAGCAAAAGCCATTAAAAAGATTTTTATTACTACGACTTCATTGTCCGACCATAACCCGATAATTATGGATTTAGACGATCAAATTAAAAAATATAGACCAGAGAGGAAATTGAATGAATGGGTGTTAAAAGATGACATGAATGTGAAATACATTCAAGAACAAACCGAGTTGTTTTTTAGTGAAAATAGAGGGAAAGAGGTACTGACCTCAGTCACTTGGTGCGCATATAAATGCGTTATATGAGGCCATTTGATAAACTTAACATCCAAGGAAAAAATTTTATAAAGATAAATTTATAAACTTAGCAGAGCTAAATATAAACCTAGACAACTTACACTATCAAAATAAACTAGCTCCCTCAATAAAATTTTCTAACAATGTATCAGATATTGAAAAACTAATTAATGAGAGAGGCTAATAATGCTTTAAATTTCTTAAGAAGGAAATGATGCCATCTAGGGAATAAAGCTGACAAACATGTCTAATCATCTATAAAAAAGAAATAGCGAAAAGAATCATGAATAGGATAATCGACAGGGGTGTTACGCTATTGAGACCAGGTAAAATAGGCACAGACTTTAGTACTTTCTACCAAAAACTGTACAATCTAATAAATAGGCAGTCAAAAACAGATATTTGGAACTTCTTTAATAACATCTCTTAAAAACCAATTGTTCATCCTAAATAAACCATTTACAGAAACAGAACTGATAACTTGGATTGACAAATTAAAAACAAAACAAAAAAACACCGGGGCCGGATTAATTTAATAATCTTTTTTATAAGTTAAAGGAAAACAACATAAAAACAGATTTGTTGTTCAACTAAATGCTGAACATAGACATTAAACTCTATTCCTCTATGTTGGCAAAGAGAATGAAAACAATAATTGATAGTCTGATAAATCGAAAACAAGTGGGATTTATCCCGGGCAGATCAGCAATTCATAACATTAGAAGACTTATAGACATTCTACACGCTGTACAGACTTCGGGAACTCCCTTTCTGAAAAATTAGTTAGATGGAGAAAAAGCATTTGATCTGGTCAGCTGGGAGTTCCTAAGGTCTTCATTGTCGGCATTTGGATTGGATGGTAGGTTCCTTGAGCATATAAAAGCATTATATACATCGCCGTCTGCCTGGTTTCCGTTGACTTACGGAACTTGGCAGGGGTGCCGCTCTCCCCTTTACTTTATATTTTGTCTTTGGAACCGTTAGTGCAGTCATAAGACAAAACAACGGAATCTTAGGTTTTAATCCCAACTCACGTAACATAAAGATAAATATGTATGATGTAGTTTTAACATTACAGTAGTCAATCAGTAACAAAATTATTAAAAACAATAGAAGAATTTTCCAAAGTATCAAAATATAAATTAAATACGGATAATATATTTCTAATGATAATATTTCTAATTATGTTAAAAACAAAATTAAAGAGAAATTAGATTTTTTTTTTTTTTTTGTATGGGCAAAACATTCATTTAAACACTTGGGCATTAAAGTGACCCAACTAGGATAATTGAATGTAATTCCCTCTCTTTAATTTCCCAAACAAATCGTTGAAAGAGTGGAAATTGTTGGAGTTCTCTTGGTGGGGGAGAGTAAACATTATAAAAACATATATATTACCAAAGTGGCTTTACATGATGAGAATGATACCGCTCTCCATCCCGGAGAACTGGCTAATGATCCAACACGCTCTTTTAAAATTCATATGGCAAAGCAAAAAAACAAAAATGGCCAGTAAATACCTAGCCTTGAAAAAAACACAGGGGGTTGTGGGTTTACCATTAATCCAACAATATTATAAAGTGAGTTTCTTATTCCATAGCATTATTATACAAATGCCTTTATCTAAGAAAGAACAGTAGTATGAGGTTGAACAGGGTCTTACGGACAAAATTGAAAATGTTAAAATTGTTTTGGTCCGTGCAAGAGTCTAACTCTTCCCTTCTCAAGTTACGTTCTGGAAGTATTGTGGTGAATTCTATTCCAAAGTGTGGCTAAAGATAAAAAATGATATGAAAATAAAAATATATATAATTAAAACCTTACCTTTTAAAATTCTTATGTATAATATTAAAGATCTAAAATTAGACCGCTGGATCAAGCGGGTATTGAGAAAATTGCAGATGTAATGGTAGGTCCTAGGATCATGGCATTTGCATTTATCATAGAAACATTTTCTTTACCTCTCACTGAACATTTTAATTTTATAAGGATCAAAACAATTTTGAAATCTTTTTGCCCTGGAGAAAATCTTGAAATGTATGAGGCTTTAGGAAAATGTATGAGACAAAAAAATCTTTTACAAAAATGTGCTAATATTTTGAGAATGTCTGAACCACCTCAAATATTTCCATCACTTAAAAAAAATGGAAAAAGATTTAAATAAAAAAATTCAGGAACAAAATGGGCTTTTAAAACTATAAATTGTTTGAATTTAACAGAATTACAATTTAAAATTAGTAATAGACTCTATTTAGTTCTTAGTCTTTTGGACAAAATCTATCAGAATATCTCTGATGAGTGTTGGAGATGAAAGGCTGGTGGCGGGGATTTCATACATATTTGGTGGAAATGTGATTTAATTCAAGTTTACTGGATGAATGTACATGTTCAGATTCCAAGTATTATAGAAGTAGACTTACCTTTTAACCCTGAAATATTTCTATTGCATTTTGAACTAATTAATGCCAATAAAAGTCTGAAAATGTTACTTATCCATATATTGGTGGCAGCAAAATTTCTTGTTGCCCGATACTGGAAACAAGAAATACTGCCCAACTCGTTTTTAATAAAACAACAAGTACTGTTTTAGTTAAAGATGAAAAAATTATTAGCTAATCAACAAGATAAATCTAAGGAGCATATTGAAAAATGGATAGATAAAATAATTCTTTCTCCAATGAACGCAAACTGAATTTTATTGTTTTTGTGACTGTATTCCGTTTCCCAATTACTTCTAATAATAGATAAAAGGCATTGTTAAGGTAGGACTAGAATAAACTTAATGTTTGTATGTAAATGTGGGTTGCAGACTGTGGAGATTGTCACATATGTTAAGAATGTCTCATTGTGATTTGTATGTGTGATGAGTTCTACTGCTTCTGGGGGGCAAACTAAATTTCCCATGGACCTTTGTTAGATAACAATATAATTCTTCTTATTGGTGGCCTCTTCCAAGTTTTGGAGAATCTGCCTGTAACTACAGGCGGACCCACTAAACAGTACATTTACAAGCAAATTTCAAGGTATTTTCTATTTTTACTGCATATCTATATATAATCTATATAATACATTAATAAATAAGTAATCCCCCCACTCCTGTTTCCCTTAACAGCAGAGTAATAACAATCTAATTCATTTTGTGATATATGACAAACAGGTCATTAGCACATCACCCCTCCTTCCCAGAGTTTTATGGTTCCTCTTATTGTGTCCAGTAATGTTAACTTTAATTTCTAAGTTTTCCAAGTGATAGTAATCAAATGGATACCTGCTATTTCATCTCCTCTGCCCACAGAGAGCTCAATAAAGTTATGCATAGTCACAGATAACGTCCAAAATTATTTACCAAAATGAGAATTCAAAGTTAATTTCAAATTCACAATTAAAGTCTACGAGAATTTTTGTAGGTAAACAATTTGGAAAGTTTTTCTAAAAGAATTAATTAATTTAGAAAACTCATTAAATCAAGGCCAACATTGGTTTTTGGTTAACCCTTTTAACAATGTCAGGCGTTAATTATTTTTTACATGAGTTTCTTTGTGGAGTTATGCTGGTACTATTGTATTTCTGGATTTTAATTAAGTACACGTTAATAACTTCACATTTGAATTTACAGGAACATTATCAAGAAATAGTAGCAAACCAGGTTTAAACACTGGAAACAGTAAGCATAATTTTATGATACAGATACTTCCTATTGAAATTAGATCATTTCATTGTACAATTTAAAATGTACTTTCACTGACAGTGGAAAGAGTTAGCAATGCATACTTTCATAGTATCATCATAGAGAGCAAATTATCAAAGTTACTATATTTATTCTGTTACAATATTATGTAGCAAATAGATATCGTTCTCACTAAAAGGTGAATGCTTTTTCTTCAGATTAGCTATTCATTAGTTTACAGTGCATATGTAGTGCTTGGGTTTTTGAATACTGAATTATACTCTAGAGATCAAGAGGTCAGTATCGAACTAGAGTGAGAAAGACAGAAATGCAGTATAAGAAAGAATTTAGTGGAAATAAAGCCTCCAAGCAGAAGTGGTAGAGGTTAAAACAGCAATGGGATTCTGAAAAAAAGTCCATGAGACCCCCGATGTATTTGCTATTAGACAAAGTGAATGACCTAGGAACATATTCTGTAAGTAGAGCTTCATAATGCAGGAAAACGAGAAAACTAGACAAGCCCAGACACCACATACGTGTCGTTATAGTCTGTCAAGGTTATTAAAGGATTATTTGATGCATCGTCACCAATACAGCCCACTATAGTGGTTATGATGCCAGGAATACCCTGTGCCCATTCTCTGATAATGGGGCAAAATGTTTAGGAACGGCTCCAAGGCTTATGTCATCGCTGGTGACGTGTTCCAGTTGCCGTTTGCAGGCTGACAGGGTCAGCTGACCCTCTCAGTTAAAGGCATTATATAGTGCCAGTAATACAAACACGTTTACCTGGCACTATAGGCTCCTGGAGTGCCCCCCTCCCTCAGGGCCCCATTCCCGCGGGGCTGAAGGGGTTAAAACCCCTTCAGCCACTTACCTGAATCCAGCGTCGATGTCCGTCGGCGCTGGGTCATGGCCACGTTCGCAATAGACCTCCCCATCAAAAAGCATAATTCTATGTTTTCCTATGGGAAAAATCTGACGCTGGAGGTCTGTGAGGATGTCCAGCGTCAGATAACGGACCAAAAGTCAGTTTGGATTCCAGAAGCCCTCTAGTGGCTGTCTGTTAGACAGCCACCGAAGGCAGACTTAGAGCTGCAATGTAAACTAGGTGCAAACAAGACACATCACCCAGACCACTTCAATGAGCTGAAGTGGTCGGGGTGCCTACAGTGTCCCTTTAATGAATGGCATACTCTTTTATCAGCCTGGCTAATGATGCCACAGTGATGCTGCTGAAAGGGGAGTTACACCTCCAGCAGCAGAAGAGTTAAGCTCTGTGTGTGCAGCGTTTCATAGCCTAATATATTTATTTTAATATCATTAATGAAGGTTAAGTTGTTTGCTTTGCCTTCAAACTACACAACTGCACAATGAGCTTGTGTTTGCCAAATATAAGCATTTAAAGTTCAACGTGCCAGTTTTATAATTAACACTAGTTGTTAATTATGAAATTGATAGAGCAAGACCAAGCATAACAAATATTGGAAACCAGAAATCGTTGTTTTGAAAATATGTCATTGACAAACCCTAATTCCAATATACAATTAGGGGATTTCAAACTGTGCTTGTGTATATATATATATACTCAGACAGTGGAACATAAAACTAAACCCTGCATTACTGGATCTTCTTTACACACAAAGAGGGGTATTTGTAAATCAACATTCTCAAAAAGCTTTAGGCACTTTATCACCAGTTGAAGGTTCTGATTGGTCGGTCATTAGAACTTTTTTACAGAATTGCACTTTATGTTTAATACATCATTTAAATTTGTTTCCAGTAGCTAGATTTGTGAATGGATGACAGTTAGAAGACAATTGACTTAAATAATATGTATATTTTAATCACGTGATATAAGTTAACATTTGATGACAAATGGTGTTGCTCGGAATAATTTTAAACTATGTTGGGGTGCACACATTTAACTCTTAACCAGTAATGTGTATACACTTTCATGGTTGTGCTTTGCTTTACGTGCAGCTCAAACTAAAACACAACACAAATTCCACTTTACTTCACCAACTTGTCTTGTTGCAAATACTTATTTGTTAATCCACCTGTACAACACTGCAGAATTTGTTAGTGCATTATAAATACTAATAATAATATCATATGATCACAGTTTACCATAAGCCCATGTATATACATATATACACTGAACAAAATTATAAACGCAACACTTTTGTTTTTGCCCTCATTTTTCATGAGCTGAACTCAAAGATCTAAGACTTTTTCTAAAACACAAAAGGCCAATTTGTCTCAAATATTGTTCACAAATCTGTCTAAATCTGTGTTAGTGAGCACTTCTCCTTTGCTGAGATAATCCATCCACCTCACAGGTGTGGAATATCAAGATGCTGATTAGACAGCATGATTATTGCACAGGTGTGCCTAAGGCTGGCCACAATAAAAGGCCACTCCAAAATGTGCAGTTTTATCACACAGCACAATGCCACAGATGTCACAAGTTTTGAGGGAGCGTGCAATTGGCATGCTGACTGCAGGAATGTCCACCAGAGCTGTTGCCCATGAATTGAATGTTCATTTCTCTACTATAAGCCGTCTCCAAATTTTGGCAGTATATCCAACTGGCCTCACAACCACAGACCATGTGTAACCACACTAGCCCAGGACCTCCATACCCAGCATCTTCACCTCCAAGATCATCTGAGACCAGCCACTCGGACAGCTGCTGCTACAATCGGTTTGCATAACCAAAGAATTTCTGCACAAACTGTCAGAAACCATCTCAGGGAAGCTCATCTGACTGCAGTTCGTCGTCCTAACCGACTTAAGGGCAGATGCTCACATTCGATGGTGTCTGGCACTTTGAAGAGGTGTTCTCTTCATGGATGAATCCCGGTTTTCACTGTACAGGGCAGATGGCAGACAGGGTGTATGGCGTTGTGTGGGTGAGCAGTTTGTTGATGTCAGCGTTGTGAATCGAGTGGCCCATAGTGGCGGTGGGTTTATGGTATGGGCAAAAACAAAGGGAACGTTACCTGCCCTCTGGCCTAAATCCCCATGTACATTTAAACAAAATGGAGGCTCTTTAGTTTTATTCCAATGGCCATTTGAATATATAAGCTCACCTGCCACGTCAAGTGTTTATGGTATGGCCAGGCGTATGTTATGGACAACGAACACAGGTGCATTTTATTGATGGCATTTTGAATGCACAGAGATACCATGACGAGATCCTGAGGCCCATTGTTGTGCCATTCATCCACTACCATCACCTCATGTTGCAGCATGATAACGCATTGCCCCATGTTGCACGGATATGTACAGAATTCTTGGAAGCTGAAAATATCCCAGTTCATGCATGGTCAGCATACTCACCGGACATGTCACCCATCATTGAGTATGTTTGGGATGCTCTGGATCGGCATATACAACAGCGTGTTCCAGGTCCTACCAATATCCAGCAACAGCCATTGTGGCCAGCCTAAGGCATACCTGTGCAATAATCATGCTGTCTAATCAGCATCTTGATACGCCACACCTTTGAAGTGAATGTATTGTCTCGGCAAAGGAGAAGTGCTCACTAACACAGATTTAGACAGATTTGTGAACAACATTTGATAGAAATAGGCCTTTTGTGTACATAGAAAAAGTCTTAGATATTTGAGTTCAGCTCATGAAAAATGAGGGCAAAAACAAAAGTGTTGCGTTTATAATTTTGTTCAGTGTATATATGAATAGGCAAGACATCATGCAAACAAATATTTATTTCTATGCAAAGTGTTATACAAATTCAGTATGGTAATTGTCATACTCCCCAACATTGTTGTCCTTCAAAAGGAGAACACAGGTAAAAGGGTTAAAAGGAAGCAGACCAATGATGCGAATTGTGTCACTGCTCCTGCCCAAAGGTGGTATTCCTGCCTGTCAAGGGGGCGTTTCCACCCAAAGAATTGGCTTGTCACCCTGGTATGAATGAACTCCAGGCTGACTGCCAATAAAGCAGGCCAGCTCTCACTGTGCGGAAAGCGTCTAATGATGTGTTTACACTACGCTTTTTGGGGGCAGTATCCTGAGGTGTAAACAGTAGCTGTCTGTATCTGTGCTACAGCTATACCAGCACTGAAAATCTTAATACTATGATTTATCTAAATATCATCCATTATTATTAATTAATGAAATAGTGCTGGAAACATAATGTTACTCATCTTGAGCAATATCAAGAAAAATGTATTTTATGTTTTATAAGCACTCTTTGAGTTTATCGTGTGTTTTAAACTTCTTTTTTTTCAGAGTGTCAGCTACTGGTCCTTCTAGATATGGTGAGGACACATCACAGCTTTTCAAGGATATCAATGGCTGATGTACAAAAAAGGTGAGCTACAAGAAATGGTGCGCAAGATCTATTAAAAACCGTTTTCTATCAAAAAGCATTTACGATAGCACAATAACCAACTGACTCCTAGATTGACATATAAATAAAACATAATTTATGCATTTATACATTAATCTTTTTAAGCTATTTTGTAGGTCTTTTTTTTTAATTGAATAAGTCTGCTATTTTTTAACCCTATATATGTTTTTGTTTTGATTTACTGTTAATAGTTTGGGGCCACATATCTTATCACAAGTCACATTCAGCTTAGTTATATGGCATCAAGGCATTGAATTAATGAAAAGAAAAGGAAAGATGTAAAAAAGTAATTGACTATTTTTGCTATTCTCTTTAGTGCATCGTTCTTGGCATTGGAAAGACCAGTAGAGACTGCCATGTTGTTCAGCGTTTCCGGTTTTCGTGCTGTCATGCTAAATCAATGGTACACAACCCTTGAGCAGAATGCTAAAAAACTTGATTTCTTGGCAGAAAGTAAGTTATTTTATCTGGGATTTTTTTTCCATTTTATTTAAACTCTCTTCTCTATTCTCCCAATATGTTTTTTGCTTTTTATAACCCATGATCACACGATTATTGTGTTTGAATTATTTTACTCTATGTGCCTCTCTTGGTGGCACTCAGTGGCCACCGACTATTTACCTTAGACATATTGTCATCTATATTTACTGCAAAATCAATTGAAAATCAATTCAGTGGATATCAGAATAATCAGAATTGTATATTACGTGCTGGAGTCTCTTCTCCATTTTCTTAGCCATGTCCTCAATTAAATAAATACCACAAACACCTTGGTTAAGCTACAGTGTGCTGTTTTTAGAGCCATAGAAAAATGTAAACCTTTAGAAATCTATAGAATCAATGCCAATTTCATACACTGGATTTAAAACCTAAAATACTGCCTGAATTGTTCGTCCTCTGATCTTACGCTCACTTGTCTACCCCAGTGGTGATGTGAATTTGGATCCCAAAGCCACTAGAGATACTTTAGCAAGACGTGAAGTCTTATCAGATGGCCATTTTGTGAAGAGACTAAAATGAAAGTGATTCAATTTACATTTAACATATTGCTGTAGTAACTGAGATTACTATTTCCTCTATAGATCTCTTAGAACATGGAAAGACAACTGGGCAGACAGTTCAAAGTTCAAGACAACCTGGAAGGGATCCTGAACCTGTGACAGGAAGTCAGTATTCATACTTATTCCTTTATTAAGCAATGATGTTGGTGAAAAGCTAATCAGTTGCAAACCCTTATCCATTTCCAAAGGCCTCTATAGGAGCGTATGGTTATATTGGAGTGCAATGTGGTATACGTCTTTCTTTTAATGTGTTGAAAGAATAAATCTGGTTGAGGGTAATAGGCAGATTAATTATAATTATTATTATTATCATTAATAACTGCACATGGTGTAAACTTCATTGTTTTATATAATATAAATTGTTACCAGCTGTTTTAGTCTATTCCATTGTCTGGAGTTTGCGTGTATTATCCAGATTAAACTGCTTGGAGCTAGAATGAGTTATCATGTATACATGATATTGATGCCTACATAGTGCTAAGGGAATGGGTATATAACGTGGCATTGAATAGTTGGTTTATATTTATGATTAAGCAAGTGTGACAAAGGGAATCAACACATAAATTATTATATTGTCCCAGGCAGTGGTTATTTTCTATAACCTATTAGAGTATACAATAATACCCTACCCTTTGGATAAACACTTATACACTATTTGATGCCCTTTTGCTAGGGAATAAATAATAAAAAGAAATATCCAGCACAGTATTATAGGCCCCTGGGCAAAGCAGTGCACTGGGGCCCTGCCTACACAACCACTCACATAAATAAACATGTAATTATCAATAAAATTAAGCTTATATTTATTGGTGCCTATAACAAATGCAATAAATACATACACAGAGACTGCTGAGTACACATACACAGAGACTGCTGAATACACAGACTGCTGAATACACATACACAGAGACTGCTGAATACACAGACTGCTGAATACACATACACAGAGACTGCTGAATACACAGACTGCTGAATACACAGAGACTGCTGAATACACAGACTGCTGAATACACATACACAGAGACTGCTGAATACACAGACTGCTGAATACACACACACAGAATACAGAACAGGTCACAGAGAAAGAACTACAAAGCAACAAAGTAATTCCTTACACTAGTTACCACCTCCACCTGTGCCAACACACAACGACAACAAAAGGTTATCTTGGTTGGACCCCCCGTCCCTTCAGAGCAATATCTGGTTACATCAACACAGCCCTTTATTGTAGTAGATAAACTTGCTGGCTCCCACAGCAGGTGGTAACTCACTGTGCAGCATTTAACTTGATTAACACGCAGAATACATTTCACACCTAACTATACTTTATAGTTTATAGAGCTGTTGCCCCACAGCTGCATATACAGACACACACACACTGCTCTATGTAGAATACAAGTATACAATACGGCGATATCTAGATACATGAAAAACAGTCACAAAAATGGCTGCCCCATAGAAATATACAGACTTGTGGCCAGACCCACCACAAGTCTGTTGGACCCCCCTGAGTCCAAGTCCTTGGGGGTCCAATGTGACTTGACAAGTGGGTGCAAGACAGTCCTTGGTCTTTTTGTGTGTGTGGGCAAAATGGTAGCCATTCTCCCCTCCCAACTCCCCTCTCCCAGGGCAAAATCAGTCCAAGGGAATACACAAGGGGACCCCACAAACAATACATTGTTAAAAATCCTTGATCTGAGCGCCCAAGTTCTCCAACTAGCGCTCAGATCCATGCAGTGTAGTTAGGTCCTCTATCCCGCTTCATATATAATAACTCCCAAAAGGTGTCCCAGACCTGGACCATAGTCGGTGGCCAGGAGTCCGTGGCAAACGTGTGTGAGAAGGGGCTTTGTCACACCTGGATATTTATTTGTTTCATTTCATGTTTTCAGGGATTGGCCCTCCCTATCTGGAGCACCATGCAGGAAGTATTGCCTCATTTTTTAGTTTGTGCATTGATTTTTGTGAGACAAACCACTGGTGTTTTGCTCTGTAGAGTTGTTGTTTTAGATTTTCCATAATAAAATTATGTTTTTTTTCTTTTGCAGTAAATATAGATGACAATATGCCTAAGGTAAAGCAAGAAGATGTTTCTCTAAGCCTTTATGACTTAAAACACACTCTAGAGAACCCGTCCATTTTCCGTTATGTCTTATATGGTCTACCTAATTTGATTGTGATGTGATTTTTTTTTTTTCTGTCACAGAAGAAATTAATATTTCTTTATTTTAATCTTTGTTTCCTTAATTTGCCTTGTTAATACAAGAGCATTGTATGACTCTATGTTCCCTAAACTATTATTTTTCAATATTACTCAAACATGTCATTTTGAAAGTGAAACATGTTTTCTTAAATGTTAGGAATGAGTATAAAGCCAGTCTAATATTTGTAATCTAGCAGTTTCAGAGGATCTATTGACAATGTTTATATGATTAATGTTTAGACATGTTCGACAATTATTGCTCTTTTTGCATTTGACAAGTTTGTTACAATACAACTTTACCTTTTATGGGATATAAATTAAAATAGATGCTACTAAATGTCAAACGTATTGTCTTTTGTACTGTGGAAAATGTTGTTTAAAAACCGTTATATAATATATAATATATAATGTAATATAATCTTAACGTATTTTGCTATGAATACATTTAGGTTTTTCTTGTTTTATTTTCTTAATGGATTCAGATCTGTCCAATTAATGTAGCATATATTTATCTGTTATAGCAAACCTTTTGGAAAACCAACTACAAGTTTGGTATTGGTATCATTAAAGAACCACTATAGGCACCCAGACCACATCAGCTCAATGAAGTGGTCTGGGTGCCAGGCCCCTCTAGTTTTAACCCTGCAGCTGAAAACAAAGCAGTTTCAGAGAAACCGATACATTTCACTGAGGGTTAATCCAACCTCTAGCAGCTGTCTCCCTGACAGCCACTAGAGGCCGCTTTCGCGATTCTCACTGTGAAAGTCACAGTGAGAAGACGCTGGACGTCCATAGGAAAGCATTGAGTAATGCTTTCCTATAGGCTTTTTGAATGCGCGTGGGTTGCCGCGCAAGCGCATTCGTCGCTAACATCGGCAGGAGGAGAAGAGGTCACCAGCGCCGATGGAGCCCGGCGCTTGATTAAGGTAAGTGCCCTTCAGCCCAGCGGGAGGGGATCCCTGGGGGAGGGTGGAGAGGCTAATAACCCTATAGTGCCAGGAAAACGAGTTTGATTTCATGGCACTATAGTGCTCCTTTAAATATGGTAATCCCACATAAGGGTACCAATTTTGATGAATTTACAAGAGTAAACTAATGAACAAATGGTGCATGGAAGAATTTCTTCCATTTTGCAACTTCTTCATTAGTTTATTCTTCCATTGTGCTATTCAGAGATTCAGAATACTCGTCCAAACTGTGACCCCCAAAAACATTGCCCAAGTCTATAGTTTGCTTTGCCTGTTCAACTTGTTTGTTACCTCTACTGTTCCTTGACTGATACCTGGCGCTTCTTTGACTTTACCTATAAATTCCTTACCAGATTATGCCCTGGTTTGTAACCTTTGCTGATTTTCCAAACTCATAGTGATTTTCTTTCTACAGGTCTTCTGTCTTTCTTTTCCTGTTTGTTAATAAAGAGCTTGGACTGTACTTACATGGTCTCATTGGTTCCAAAAGACGCACAGATTCCACCAGCACATAGATTCTTAACCTGAGACCCTGAAGCAAACTATGACAAAGTGTGCACATTGATTAGTTATTCAATGGATATATGGTTCATTGATGGGGCACTGATATTGTAATGTGACCCTTTAGAAAACCTATTTCAATATGTAGATATGCTAAATTATTGCTTTAATAATAACATGTACTTATTGGAGAATACTACTCATTCTTTTCTGGTCATATTTCTTCATAATTTATTCTATAAAAGAGAATATACCAGCCTCTTTTGGATATTACTCAAATTCATTATGTAATAGTATTACTTCATCGTCATATAGATTATATATAATTTGGTAAAAAACAAAAAACAAAAAACATTGCATATACCATTTCTATGTATTGTTACATTTTTATTTGTTATTTGAATGTAAAATGAACAAGCCACTCACAATAGGCTTTCGTGAATACCATATATTTTAAAGCTAATAAAGATTTTTGTAGCTATCACATTCACCAGGGATGACTTATCTTGTGATAATATGGTCAACGCATTCACACCATGTCCCTCTTTCATTCTGAATAATAAAAGATATAAATAGATATGAAAGGGTGAAAGTTTTTTTTTTTTAATAGACTTTTTGACATTTTCCTTTTTAATACAATATTCTCTTTGATATTTACATTTATATTGTAACACATTATTTTTTTAAAAACAATTTTTACACACTCACGCCTTTAATAGATTAATGAAATATACTTATCTAACTTTTTTAAATTAAATCTTCACACACTATACATCGTAGCACTCACCAAAGTATTAGAACATTTTTTTTTTTACTATTAACTTGCGGGTTTTAGGTGACTTTGACCTTCTCTTGCTCATAGTCACCCATTAGTCTTTTCTGTCAATATATTTATACACATTTCATGTTGGTGACACTTTCAGTTTTTTTCTGCTCTGTATCAATGAACATAATATTAATTTGTATCATCTTCATTGATAACAGTCACATCGATACATTTGTTTATTAACGTGTTTAGCTTTATTTTATTTATTTTTTAAATTAGCTTTCCAAAGACTTTCAGGTCGAAGCATTGCTTGTGCTACTTGGCAGGTGGCAAATCATTTTCACTTTCATTTAAATCCAACTGCATTGTTTAATCTTTCTACTGAATAGTATACAGGGAGTTCAGAATTATTAGGCAAGTTGTATTTTTGAGGATTAATTTTATTATTGAACAACAACCATGTTCTCAATGAACCCAAAAAACTCATTAATATCAAAGCTGAATATTTTTGGAAGTAGTTTTTAGTTTGTTTTTAGTTTTAGCTATGTTAGGGGGATATCTGTGTGTGCAGGTGACTATTACTGTGCATAATTATTAGGCAACTTAACAAAAAACAAATATATACCCATTTCAATTATTTATTATTACCAGTGAAACCAATATAACATCTCAACATTCACAAATATACATTTCTGACATTCAAAAACAAAACAAAAACAAATCAGTGACCAATATAGCCACCTTTCTTTGCAAGGACACTCAAAAGCCTGCCATCCATGGATTCTGTCAGTGTTTTGATCTGTTCACCATCAACATTGCGTGCAGCAGCAACCACAGCCTCCCAGACACTGTTCAGAGAGGTGTACTGTTTTCCCTCCTTGTAAATCTCACATTAGATGATGGACCACAGGTTCTCAATGGGGTTCAGATCAGGTGAACAAGGAGGCCATGTCATTAGATTTTCTTCTTTTATACCCTTTCTTGCCAGCCACGCTGTGGAGTACTTGGACGCGTGTGATGGAGCATTGTCCTGCATGAAAATCATGTTTTTCTTGAAGGATGCAGACTTCTTCCTGTACCACTGCTTGAAGAAGGTGTCTTCCAGGAACTGGCAGTAGGACTGGGAGTTGAGCTTGACTCCATCCTCAACCCGAAAAGGCCCCACAAGCTCATCTTTGATGATACCAGCCCAAACCAGTACTCCACCTCCACCTTGCTGGCGTCTGAGTCGGACTGGAGCTCTCTGCCCTTTACCAATCCAGCCACGGGCCCATCCATCTGGCCCATCAAGACTCACTCTCATTTCATCAGTCCATAAAACCTTAGAAAAATCAGTCTTGAGATATTTCTTGGCCCAGTCTTGACGTTTCAGCTTGTGTGTCTTGTTCAGTGGTGGTCGTCTTTCAGCCTTTCTTACCTTGGCCATGTCTCTGAGTATTGCACACCTTGTGCTTTTGGGCACTCCAGTGATGTTGCAGCTCTGAAATATGGCCAAACTGGTGGCAAGTGGCATCGTGGCAGCTGCACGCTTGACTTTTCTCAGTTCATGGGCAGTTATTTTGCGCCTTGGTTTTTCCACACGCTTCTTGCGACCCTGTTGACTATTTTGAATGAAACGCTTGATTGTTCGATGATCACGCTTCAGAAGCTTTGCAATTTTAAGAGTGCTGCATCCCTCTGCAAGATATCTCACTATTTTTGACTTTTCTGAGCCTGTCAAGTCCTTCTTTTGACCCATTTTGCCAAAGGAAAGGAAGTTGCCTAATAATTATGCACACCTGATATAGGGTGTTGATGTCATTAGACCACACCCCTTCTCATTACAGAGATGCACATCACCTATTATGCTTAATTGGTAGTAGGCTTTCGAGCCTATACAGCTTGGAGTAAGACAACATGCATAAAGAGGATGATGTGGTCAAAATACTCATTTGCCTAATAATTCTGCACTCCCTGTATAAGGATATGTGGTGCTCTGACCCATGTATTCATGGCTGTGCAAAGATTCTCTTATTGTGACAGTACAAGTTATCAGAATGATGGCAACTGATGAAGCTTTGGAGTAAAGCATAGTACCTGGCTAACCTTAAAAGTTAAAAAAAAGCCTGAGTTTGTCCTCCCAAATCCAAACGTAATCTACATAACTGAAAATATATTGATATATATAGATTACCGAAGACAACAAAAATGCACTAAAAATGTATTGCACATCTATTTAAAGGTGCCTGTATCTTTGGAGAGACACGTGCAGGTTCCTTTGCTGCTTTTGGCTTAGCCAGCAAGAAAAAAAATGGATTCCTCAAAAAAGGGAAAAGAGAGCCTTTAATCAAATTAAAGTAGGCATCACGGCTGGGACATACAACAGGTAGTGGGCTGGATCAATGCTGATGCGTTTTGTGCCTTCATCAGCACGTCATCATAGATTTTTCTAATAGTTTTTTCTATGGATTGAACCGTCCCTTCTTTTTCGATTGAAGAGATCCAGCAGCTAAGCCAAGTCCCGAGCTTAATCCATCTTTTCCATCTTTGTTGTGCAACATTCCATCCATAGAGAAGATAAAATGTCCCACTGCTTTATGCTTTCTTATGGTGAATGACAAGCTCTTTTCGAGAGCCTAATTTTATGTCTCTCATCATCTTCTATTAAGTAAAATAAACCAGGAACACAATGCAGAATTGCTGGTGGTCTATGTACTATATGATCTTCTCTCTTCAAGTCACAGCATGTAATGAATATGTGAGTTTTTAAACAGATGACTCAATTCCAATGAGTATTTGTAACCAATCAAAAACAAGTGCAAATCCTTACAATGCATTTATAAGTAACTTTATTTCCCTATAATAACCTATCAAAGCATAATGATAGCCAATCCTTTATGTTTTATGTCCCATTAATAATTTTCGCGTGAAATCCAATGGTTGATTGGTGTTTTCGGTGAGTGTTATGGTCTATTTGTAGGTTGTGGCATAGTCTAAAAATAATGTGTAATTAGTAATACTTAAATTAAGCATTTGCCTTTTAAACACTCTGAAAGCTCTGTTCTAATCACATTGGTTTATCTTCTTTTTATTCCAGCAATTAGTCACAGCATATACTGTTTGATACTGAAATGATTGTGTAACTCATATTAGTTGTTTTATATATACTGCATGGGTGGCTAATTCCAAAATACGTGTTTGACAGTATCAAGTACTTGATCAATATTATCTTGTCCCTTAGCGCACATTAAGTGACAATATTAATCAATATGTTCAGTCTCCTTAATAACTGTTAAAGTTCATTTTATTATGGATCCTTTTACATAATGACTTAATGGACTTCAATAAAATCCCTGAACAAATCAATTTAGTTTTAAAAAGACTCCACAATGTTGAAGAGAAGCTGAGGAAGGAATTGATTTTTTTTAAGTTGGTGGATAAATATCAAGACATTCTTTTAAGTAAAAAGCATGCCCTTTCTTTTCAAGTTAAAAAGCCAACACTGAATGCTCTGTTACAACAGATTACAAAAAAGCCAGTTGTTAATTGGACTCAGGGGCAATTCTCAGCAGTGCTATATGACGGTGTGTTCTGTAAAACACAAAATCAGGGCTGTTGAAATAAAGCCGCTAAAGAGTTTTGGACTACAACTTACCTATTTTTCTACAAACTTGTGGTTGTTTGACACCCCTGTACTTTAGTGTTACAGTGTACATTCATAAATATTTATTGACTAAAAGTATGTAAAAATGTAAGTTTATCATTATACTGTGCCATCATGTGGATACTACCAGTAGTCACAGATTGGTGGTAACATCTTGAAACATTTGGTCTGTGTAGCCTCTCTATCATGCATCTAATTACGCCACACATTTTAATTATGTTACATAGGTACATAGCTGAAAAGAGACTTGCGACCATCAAGTTCAGCCTTCCTCACATTTTTTTATTTTTTTTGCTGTTGATCCAAAAGAAGGCAAAAAAATAATAATTTTGAAGCACTTCCAATTTTGCAACAAACTAGGATAAAAAAATATTTCTTGACCCCAGAATGGCAGTCAGATTTATCATTGGATCAAGCAGTTATTACCCTACATTGAAAAATTATATCCTTGAATATTCTGTTTTTGCAAGTGTGCATCTAGTTGCTGTTTGAACATCTGTATGGACTCTGATAAAACCACTTCTTCAGGTAGAGAGTTCCAATATGTGCGATGTGTTTATCAGTCACTCTTAGGGTTATTTCCTAAAATGAGAATTCAAAGTATAGATAACCCTCACTTACCGACCGAGTTCCATTCCTACGCCTCAGTCATAAAATGAATTGTTCGGTAAGTGAGGATGCTGAGACAACCAAGTCCCGCATGCGCCAGAGGGCAGGACTTTGTTCGGGGGAAATCCCCTAAACAGAGACCAGTGCAGGGAATCCCTCGACTCTGGGTTCGGGAAAAATTCCCCCAAATATAGACCAGCTCTCTAACATGGGGGATCCCTCGAATCCCTGCGCTCAAGAGCTCCTCATTTTATTTAAGCAGGATTTAAGGGAAAAGGTAAAGTCAGTCTAACCCTAACAATTAATATCATCAAAACTGCAGCATTGTCTGAAAAATAGACTCAAACCGTGAAAAACTTTTAAAAATAAACTTATTACAAATCAACTCTCCTCTTTTAGCTTCCAATGCTAAATACGAACATCAGGAAAGCAAACTATGGTAAAAAAACTAAATAATTGAGAAAAGAAAACCCAATAAAACAGCAAAATAATTCAGCAATTAAACACTGTGTTTTATGACAGGCACGGGTTGTTAGAAAATAAGAAAACATGATGATTGGGTGGATAACTATTTTATGATATGATTTTATTCCATACACAAATGTCTAACCTCTGAGTTAGTCCAAGGCTGTGCACTATAAAGTATAATATGAAGGAGATTTTGGTAGTGCAATGTAGGTGGAAAGTGGCATTTATTGATTATATATTTATTTAGAAATATTGATCTAATTGGATTCAGAGCTGGTCTAATCATAAAGGGGACCAGAAAATGTTGGCATGCTTTAGAATGCATTGTTTATCTATCACAATTTTATTTTTTGTGCTTTTGTGAGAATGTTTTTGCAACTCTGGCAGACGAATGCCTCCCTTAACAGTAAGCAACCATCCTCTTCAAAGTAAGGTGCGAATACATAGTGACGGCTACAGATCCTAAATGGAACAGTACGAGTCTTTCATTTCAAGATTGTGTCATTTTGTATAAAGTAGTAGATTTTCTGTAAATCCATGTCTCCTGAGTTTAAGATCTCAGATATTAAACATAATTTATGGGCTTTCTCTTCAATCCCATTAATTATATCTAGTTTGTAGTATGAATCTGCCAACTACAAAGCATAACAAGGTAAGAAAAAAACATTTTTTTCAGCTATAAAAAAAGCTACAAAGACTTAAAATTGTACAAAGACATCATCGTTTTATTTTTATTTTTTTTAAATGGTTAATTCTGGTTTCCAGTTTACCAGTGTGTCTCAGAGATAAATATAGAATTGTCTCCCAATACACCAAATGGTATTCCTGAATCCCTTTAAACTCTTAGGGGTAATATATATATATTACCTGCAGAAGGTAATTTATTACCAATATCGTTATTTTTTTGTAATAGCAATTATTGTTTTGTTTTTGTAAAATAATGGATGCTTCTCAATGTGCAAATATGTTCCTGGAAGGATAAATGAGTCAATTGTACAAAACTATGGGTTTTTCGGTAAACGTTATCAGCTGTTTTTAAAGGTTGATCTCATTACTGACAGTCAGTAAATGATGATCTTGTACAGATGTGAGAGCAAAATTAGAATTCTCAGTATTTTTTATTAATATTAAGCTTCAGAACATTAAGGGAAATTTATACATATAAAATAGTTATCTGTTGATGAATAAATGAAAACAAGGAAATCATGTAAGTGCTTTTATATTTTCTTTTTTTCCCTGTAGAGATGTTGAGCTTTCTTCTTCTTCTGACAGGATTTTACTTTGATTTCTGTAGGCAGCCTAGGAAAGATAATATATTTTTGGTTTATCTAAGGACATGGGTAGCTAGTTTAAAATATTTTGTTAGATCATTTTCTTGAGATGATTTTTATATATATATATATATATATATATATATATATATATATATATATATATTATAGCTTGGCTCACTCAGCGGACTTTTAAAATAGTGCACATTTACATAATCAATCATGGATTTGGATTAAAAGTTAATTTTAGCACTGGCACCTGAGCAATTGTATTATAAAGTACACTGCCAATTGTGTTATAAGGCAGAGCACAAATTGTATTATAAACAGGGCCGGATTAACATAGGGGCTGATGAAGCTGCAGCTCCAGGCCCCGTTTTACATGCTTAAGTATGGAAACGTAAGAGGGATGTAGGGGAGCAAAACTGATGTGAACTGGCTGACAATTAAATTAGTTAAGGTAAAACTGACTTTGCGCACTATGCAAATGCTCTTACTGCTTCAGTCTCTTAAGTGTGACATGTTCCCTTCTACACTCACTGTGAGAAACGCTCTTTCCCACGAACGTTTGCCACGAACTTCGGGAGGAGTGTGGAAACTGGCCTCCTGCCCACCGACTATAGTCCAGGTCGGAGACCCCGTTCGGGAGTTACTCTGCCCAGCTGCCATTAGCAGCTTTCCCTCGGTGCCCCTAGTTAACTCGAATGGAAAATAATGCTAGCTCCCTGGCAGCCATTTGCATGAACAAACCCATGAATGGTTCTCAGCGGTACGTAGCCGTGACCGATATGGAACAAATTTCGGCATGAGGACTTTGTGGTTCCTGGTCACCTCAGCGGTATTTAGCCGCAGATTTTATGGAACTTTATGGACAACTTGGTCCAGGGTTTTGAACTACTTTGTGACCTGCCAGGAGAGCGCTTTTCTAAGGAAAGGTGCCTGAGACTAAGAGAAACAAAGCTACCTGAGAGCCAGGCAGAGCACACAGTATTGCGGCCACAGAAGCTACCGAAAGTTCAGGTCAGAACTTTACCACAGTGGCGTTTCCTCTATACTGCATGGATCGGAGTGCTATTTGGACAACTTGGGCGCTCAGATCAGGGCTGTGGGTGATGTAGGACATTTGGGGTTATTGTATGTTTTTATTATGTTTTGGGGTACCTTTATGTTTTGTGTTGAGCTCTCTGTTCCTGGGAGATAACTAACCTACCGGTCTTTAACTCAATTATTTCCTAGGCCCAGAGATTCCTGGGACGAGCTTGCGTTGTATTGTTTGGAGACCCCCTTCTGGGGTCTGTGCATAAAAGGGTGAGTTTAGCTCATTAAAATCAGTTGTACTCCCAGAACTATGTGTCATCTAGTTACTGGGAGCGGAAAGGGCTATTCACTGACCCGCTTCTTGTTCCAGCTCGTGGAGTATTCAGCGAGGAGAGTCATTGTAAGGTCTAGAGCTTCCTGGACTGTGTGTTGTCTAGTCACTGAGCTAGTGCTAGAGCTAGTCCCCTATCCTGTTCCAGGATGGAGAGGCTCCAGGAGTACCCCAATCAAGCCATGGTGACTGGGGCAGAAGCGCTGAGGTTTTCCCTGGTTCCAGCTAGGAAGCGATCATTGGCGGAGGTACAGGGAGCTCCACTACACTCACTACATACACTTTTTCTCTGTCCCAGACTATATAGCAGGAGCTTCTGCCTGATAGTAAGAAGGTTATAAGAAGAGTGGACCAGAAAGTACTATGGGATTGTCCTTAAAAAGCATAAAGCTAGTGCATCATTAGATACATTTATGCCAAACTCAGGGTGCTGTCTGCACAGTATGCCCTTGGTTGGTCAACCTCCATGATTGGCAGGCAGCCTGATGTTCATTCACGCCAGGCCCAATGGGCTCTTAATCTGGCCCTGGTTATAAAAAAAACACTATCAACTGCATTATAAGACTGCCAGTTGTGTTATAAGGTATACTGCCAGTTGTGTTATAAGGTATACTGCCAGTTGTGTTGTAAGGTAGACTAGCAGTTGTGTACTAAAATACACTGCCAATTGTGTTATAAGGTAAAGCGCCAGTCAGGGCCGGATCCAGAACCTAATCTCAGCAAGGGCACTGGTAGGTTATTTAAAGGATTAATCCAGGCACAATAACCACTACAGTTCTATGTAGTGGTTATGGTGTCAAGAGTGCAGTGGTGCCCTCACAGAATAAGTAGTCATACCGTTTTAGAACAGTTTGACAGCTTACCTAGAGTCTGCCGGGATAGGGGCTCTAGTAGGGTATAGGGGCAGTAGTGTGTGAGGGGTGCAGTATGTGTGTGTTGGTTGCATGGAGGGGTGCAGTGTGTGTGAGGGGTGTACTGTGTGTGAGTGGTGCACTGTGCCTGAGGGGTGCAGTCTGTGTGTGTGAGGGGTGCAGTTTGTGTGTGTTTGAAGGGTACAGTGTGTATGAATGTGAAAGTTATTGTGTGTGGGGGTAGGGGAGGGCAGATTAAAAAATATCTATATATATATATATATATATATGTGTGTGTGTTTGGTGGGTTTTTTTTAATTAAAATAAATAATCTTTAGATCTCCCTTCTTAGCTTTGCTTGGAAGGGGGGATCTTTCTCAATCCCTGGTGGTCCAGTGGAGAATCCCTGATGGTCCTAGTGGTGAGGGTGAGCTCTAGCATGCAGCTCCGGGGCTAGAGTTCACTCTTGCGAGATCCTGAGCATTGCCATAGTAACCACGGCAATGCTCCAAGCTCGTGAGAGGAGGACCTGGAGGAGCTGCAGGCTGAGCTCCTGGATCCTCTCTCCCTCCCCTGCCGGCTGCCCAGCAAAGTGCCTATGGAACGGTAAAGAAGATCTCTGATCTCCCCTCCGGTCCATAAAGGCACATAGCAGGGCGGGCCCTTGGATAGCACCGGCCCTGCAGTGGAGAGCATCGGCTCTCTGGGGGAAAAGGGCAGTTTCCCCGTTGCCCCCTCCTGGATCCACTATTGGTGCCAGTTGTGTGATAAGATAAACTGCCAGTTGTGTTATAAGGTAGACTGCCAATTGTTTTATATAGTAGGCTGCCAGTTGTGTTATAAGGTACACTGCCAGTTGTGTCACATGGTAAACTGTCAGTTGTGTTATAAGTTACACTGCCAATTGTGTTATATAGTAGGCTGCCAGTTGTGCTGTAAGGTAGACTGCCAGTTGTGTTATAAGGTAGACTGCCAGTTGTGTTATTATAAGGTACACTGCCATTGTGTTATAAGGTAGACTGTCAGTTGTGTTATAAGTTACACTGCCAGTTGTGTTATAAGGTAGACTGTCAGTTGTGTTATAAGTTACACTGCCAGTTGTGTTATAAGGTAGATTGCCAATTGTGTTATAAGGCAGACTGCCAGTTATTGCCAGTTGTATTATAAGGTGGAGTTTGTATATCTAATGCGATAGTGCTTAAATGGGATTAAACCACTATAGTGCACTGTATGTAATTTTAACAGGATGTTAATGATAGAATCAATGACCATCTCTGATCTAAAAAAATGTTAGAATTTCAATCTTAGCTTTCTTTTTTTACACACTGCATACATAGTTTGGACATGAAAGGTGTGGGTTTTTAATATATTTCTAATAAAATACAAAAAAAGGCTGAAACAATACTGGAAATTCCTGTTTAACATTAGCGACAGTGTAGATTACCCAATTAATGATCAGAAAAGCTACAAAGCACTAATATATCACCTATAGCAACACAATGGGCTATAAATGTGTTCAGTGGCTCTGGAAAAAGTGCAAACAAAATAAAGAACACAACATGACTTTGAAATGAGTTTTTGCTATAGATAAAGGAAAGAAAATATTTTACAAAGTTCAGACGATAAAGAAGAAAGTGAACTCGCACACAGACTAACAATGGAATATCAAGAGGTTTTGATTCAAGAGGTTTATAGTCTAAAGCTTTTTGAACAAGCAGAGCCTTATGGAAAGAGTATTGCCTTCTTAATGAAAAGATGATGACAGTGACCTCATAGTCCATTCTTCTATATAGGACTCAACTACACTAAAAAGCTGCAAAAAGTCAAATGTTTTTGCCAGAAAAGAATGAATACAGTAACATGGGCCTGTAGTTACAGGTGTATTTAACTTGTCACAAACATGCTGCAACAATGTTTGAAAACAGGCATCCATTTTTGGAAGAAGAAATAGCTAATCCCCGGCCAAGTCGTGGTGTGTTAATGACCTGGTTCTTTATTTCAGATGCTTTTCGGTAGGTGCCATGGATCTGCACACAAAGTATTTCATGTATCCGGCTTTCTATTAAGCATCAAAACCAGTTCGAAAATTATCTGAAGCATCCCACAGTTTAAGGGGTTACTCCAACCCAAAAACAGTGTTTTAGGAAAACATTGGTTTTAATTAGGATAGCTCTCTCTATCCTGCCCCAACATCCCCAACAAGTGCACTCTGAAGCCCTGTTTGAAAAACACAAAAGCTAAATAGTTCAAAAGTCCAAGTTAAGGGGCAAGTTAAGATCTTACGGGGTAAATCTATTGTAACGAGACATACAAAAATAGCAGGACTGTGATCTTTGTGTTAAATGGATTCATTCTGACAGTGTACTAAAATTAGTATATACACCTATTTCAAATCAGAATTCAAATCCAACCAAACGCGTAAATATGTAAAATTATGGCATTCTATCATAAATAATTTCTAAAATGGGGACAGAGTACATTATATTTAAAAACCTCAAGTATTTCAAATTTATATTAATATATATTAATCGCATAATGTTATTATTTCAACAACCTTTTGGACAAGCAAACATTTGACCAATAGCCAGTGCACATGAACCATTTGTAACCAATTTTAGATTGTTTTAATGCAATTTAGTTGTGTCTTGTGATTATATCTATCACAGTGCAGTTGGTACCTCGAGAAATGTAGTCCCTGAGTGGAGGTACTAGTTTTTTTTAACTAAAAAAAGGAAGATGACCCGCTCTTCTATGCTAAGCAAAGGTATGGACTCTTTTGGAGAGCGACAGATAATTCTGACTCAAGGCTGTCAGTTTGTAGTGAAAAGTTTGTACTGTGCTCGACCTTCAAACTTAGCAACCGTACCACAACATCAAAAGTCTATGAATTATTTGAAATCTAGTGGTGCCATGAACAAGCTTTTTTTTAGGCCTGTTGCCAATATCAAAACTTCATGATTTGTTGGAAACAAATGTATTATATTGCAGAAAAATGTTCAGGACATGCTTTCATGATTACTTGCTGGAGACATTTCAAGGATTTCTATTGAATTTTATTTTAGATTTTCAAATATAACTTGACATGATGCAGCCTAGATGGTTACCTTTAGGGTAGTTTTTACATAGGCAATAATTTGGTTTTCTTATTGAGGTATGAAGTAGTATTAAATATCTCCATTTGTCAAACAATCCCATTTGATTGGTCAAAGATTATACACAGAAAGTCAGACAATCGTAACATTTAATTCCAGTGAGAAATCACTATTTATTATAAAAATATATTTTTATTTCAGACATTATGCCGGTGAGTGCGCAGAGGAATTCACTTACATGATATACAATTAAGTTCAGAAAGCCTGGTGGGCTTATAAAGTCAAACATTAAATATATCAATTAGTTGGTTATTCTACTTTTAGCAAAGGGTCAAAGACAAAGGGCATATTCTGCATTCTTCAGTCTGGCTATTTTATAGCCTACGGAGATTGTTATCCACAAAAATGTTATTAAGACAAATATAGTCCTACTCTACCAAAAGTATTGGTGGGCTACATTACTAGCAGCAACATAGCTCAAACAGCAGAAGCAATAACCAAGGATGTTCTAGATACCACATGAAAAGATCCCATGGAGCTGTTAGGTGCCACCAGTAAATTGTTAAACAGCGTTCTATGCCTAGGGAGCAATTGGGGATCACATTTTTTTTACTGGTCCCAACCAGGAGCTTTCCAATTGTTGTCTAAATATAAATTACGAGATACTCAGACAGAATATTTTGGACAGCTTCAGGCTAAAAACTCTGCACGTTGTGGATAATACACTCAGTTCAATTTTCTGCCCTAACTTGAAGGAAAAACACCACCATATATCACCATCTATCTCCATGTACTAAATACCTCTAAGTTAATCAGAATTGGGTATCCCCCTTGGAGCCGGATTCAGGATGCCGAGGGCCCTAAGTATGGTCTTAAACTGGGCTCCTCCTAGAGCTCTGGTCTCTTTCTGTAAATAGTGGCCATGTGTTGTGTGTTGAGGAGGCTGAGAGCTGTATGGGTGGCTGAGTGTGCCTGTGCGTTTGAATGTTGTGTGTGCGAGTGTTTGAGTGGATATATACCTCCCTTCTGCTTACCTTTCCCTGGTGGAGAGACTTCCCTGGTGGTCCGATGGGGGAGCATTGTTGTCTACACTAATATCAGGTGCAGAAGACTTTAACAGCCCCTTGGCAGTCTGGTGCTCAGTCAGTGACACTGACACTCTGAGCCATCGATAAGTGGTCCTTGCTGCGATCGAGCTCAAGTGGCATTGGTGAAGACCCAATACTTCTTTGAGTAAATGAGGGGGGTCAGGTTAAAGCAGATTTTTTTTTATCTCCCTATTGGCTAAATGAAGGCCCCCTCACAACCAGCACAATATTGGCTGCCTAATCGGTGTCATAACTTTGAGTTTGCTCAAGTCCAGTAAAATAAAAAGTACAGCTTTCTCAAAAACACTTAGAGTGGTTGTTTTGTGTTTTAAAATAAGTGAATAACAAATCCAATCCACTGTTCATAAAACCCAAATCCACAACCCGTGAACAAACCTGAATGTGATGATATTCCTGGTTTGGCACAGAAGCTGTTTTCTTTTTAGTAAGACAACTGTGTACTGGAAGCTGGCTTCAAATGCTGGCTTATTAGTTGACCTAGGTTAGTTTTAAAGAACATTGTACTAATCTATGAGACCAAACACTGATTACAGTCCATGTTTAATGATATATTGAGATTTAAAAATCATTTGTGCCACAACAGAGAATTAAGAAAAACAACTATAAAATATGGGTAAATTGAGTTTTTAAAATGTCACCATTGGCGAGCCAGTCTTTGCAAACCATTCCTTCCCCCTTTCAATGACAACAAGAGCTTCACTAAATTCCCACTATTCATCAGTATTCATTGTCTTATGTGACTGATGTATGTATTATACAACTATAATACTGCAAGGCTAAAAAATATAAAAATAAAGTGATGTATTTGTTATTTCCAAATAATAGTCACAGGAGTCTCGCTTTTATTTAAGACACAGCTTCAGATGAAGTATTTCAACAATGGCTGCTGACATTCAGAGGTGGACGGGCGATTAATGTGAAGTACTTAATATCAATGTAGAAGAAACTAATGGCTTAGAACAATGTAGCTTTTTTCATTTAATTACAGCACTTTACATTCTTTTGCTACATGCCAGCCAAGATCTCGAATCTTACCGAACAAATTCATGTCTTGCTGTCTACATTGGGCAGACTTTGTTGTCAGATATTGGCAACTGAGCGAATGAATTGCAGCTGCTCTGTTCCTCTTCACTCTTCCGATTGCTAGTGTTAGAAGTTATGTGCGCTGCAATCGCCAGCATTTCGCCTCCTTGATGGCCGCGGCTTATTCCTACTCTTTCTGAAGTCGGGTTATTATTGGATTCCTTAGATTCTTTGGAATTGCAATGGAACATCTGAAGAAGACACCTCCTGAACTACAAAAGGCAAAAAACAATGTGTTCATAAATACTTCAGCTGAAAATGTATCTTACCTTATTGATACTAATTTAGAAAAAGTTATGCTTACTAGATTTACCTTCGGCACTCCAGATGTTGTGGACTGCATCTCCCATAATTTCTAATCAATATTCAATGCATGCAAGAAATGAATGCGTCAAGTGCTGGAGTGATGATTAACAATTATATATCTATATTTTTCCTATATTTTTTAAGTGCCACAAAGAACACATAGCACAGATTAACCAAATTAACCAGCCACTAAATAATACTATATTCAAAAAGGAAATCTCTGCGCGTCCGAAGAACAATTACAACGCTGTGTAGTCATTACAGTAAGGACGAGGAATGGGAAATTTTCATTAAATAAATGTACCCTCACAGGGTCGAAGGGGAGAGCATATATAAGTAATTTAATGGTGAATATTGCCATCTGAGATCCAAAGAGGCAAGTTATTAACTTCTACATCTCCGAACACATTAACCTTCAGAGTGCCAGAGGTGACAAGGTGTCTGAGGGATGTACAGTGATGAATTGTATGGGTTACAAAGGCTTGCAAAACTCTCAGCAGTGTCAAAGGGCAAATCTGCCCTATTAGAGATTTAATGGTGCAGGTGTCCACAATATATTACTCTTCGAGTCCCATAATTTAATAAAAAAAGAGTTAATTAACCAACTGAGTGCCAGACACACACACACAAGTCTCTGCACCCAATAAGTAATGTAGCTCTGCATTATCTACCTACAGTACATTAATTGTTATCTACACATGAATATGTACTGTTTACATATTTGCACATTCCATGTCAGTGGAATATCCTCAAGTCTTGTTTTGCACTGTGATGCACTTATCTGTAGCTTGTAAGGTTAAAATCAGTTACCTTTAGAGCCCAGACTATAATACAGTAAGTGAGAACACATACTGTACCTGTTTGTTCATAAAAACATAAATTACAGGATTGTACATAGATGCTGTTTTTGCAAAAAATGCTGGTATAGCTGACAGGCGAGGGTCCAGGTCAATAGTAGGCCGTGCAGTCACAAGTATGGAGAAAGCAGCATAGGGCGACCAGCAGATGAGAAAGGCAATAATCATGATAATGACCATTCGAGTGACTTCCTTCTCAGGCTTCCTGGTAGATCCCAGTCTTCCTTGGGTATCAGATACCTGCAGAGAAATGACAACTGTAACATTGACAGTGAATATACTTTGAATGACTTTAGCTATCAGATCATTGTTTTGTAAAATACATTTTGTACATGCAAATAATAAATATTCTCTTACCCTCCAGTTACAAAGTTACAAAAGTACCTGGCTTGCTATAATCTTGGCCACCAGCTCCCATAATGCTCGATTGTCCAATTCTGGATTTCGAGAGGGCATGTTTTACAGTGATGTCATTTATGGAAGAGCCAAGTTGGTGCTTAGTGAGAGATTTAGACAAAAAAGTGTGTGTGTGGGGTGTAGAGGGGGGTCTGGAACCTACAACACCATGATGGTAAGTCTTTGTTAGGAGTTCAAGCTGCACTGAATTTCATTAATGCCCCTCAAGAATGTCAGATGCCAGGATACAAGCCCTATAAATGACACACAGATGAAGGGCATATCATTTTAGAACACTGACACAATACCTGTCGAATGTTTTTGGCATTAGCCCTCCCAAGTCTTCCACAGATGCCAATTGGAGATACCCCGAGATAGACTATGTCCAGTTGGCAGCCACAGCCCTCCCATCTCTCAGCACCAGATGTGGCCTCCTTAGTGGCCTCTTAATGTTGTTCTTGAGCTTTCTCCATCTAGTTTTATCTTGATTTCTTTGTTCCTGACCCAGCTTGTTACCCGAGCATGTTTACCCTCTGCCCACCCTGACCTCTGGATTTGTTATACTACTTACTCTATTCTCTGGCATTCTGACCTCGGTCTGTTGCTGTTATTCTAATCTTGCTTCTTTGATGGTACTTATGCCCATTAATAATTAACCACTGCCATTCTAAGGACTGATAACATGCATAGTGATTGAAAGGCATTGCTTCTACATTCTATCTTCATCGCACTCACTGTGTACAATATACTGGTTGTCCAGCAGTACTCCTTATATTGGCACAATCATGGATACATTTCAGTTACTTCACAATTGTATTTTCTCCCCACATCCCCTATCTGTATCAATATCAATTATATTTTTGTATAAATTGTAAAGCACTCTGGATAAGAGTGATATAAGAACTGATAAATAAACATTTGTCTTTCCGAGATCCAACCCCTAATTTGTCTAGTAAAGTCCGCTAGCTTTTCCTACAATTCCCTCAGCATAAATCAAGGACACCAGTGAACAGATCAGGAAAAGTCTTACAATTACAGGGAGTGCAGAATTATTAGGCAAGTTGTATTTTTGAGGATTAATTTTATTATTGAACAACAACCATGTTCTCAATGAACCCAAAAAACTCATTAATATCAAAGCTGAATATTTTTGGAAGTAGTTTTTAGTTTGTTTTTAGTTTTAGCTATGTTAGGGGGATATCTGTGTGTGCAGGTGACTATTACTGTGCATAATTATTAGGCAACTTAACAAAAACAAATATATACCCATTTCAATTATTTATTATTACCAGTGAAACCAATATAACATCTCAACATTCACAAATATACATTTCTGACATTCAAAAACAAAACAAAAACAAATCAGTGACCAATATAGCCACCTTTCTTTGCAAGGACACTCAAAAGCCTGCCATCCATGGATTCTGTCAGTGTTTTGATCTGTTCACCATCAACATTGCGTGCAGCAGCAACCACAGCCTCCCAGACACTGTTCAGAGAGGTGTACTGTTTTCCCTCCTTGTAAATCTCACATTTGATGATGGACCACAGGTTCTCAATGGGGTTCAGATCAGGTGAACAAGGAGGCCATGTCATTAGATTTCCTCCTTTTATACCCTTTCTTGCCAGCCACACTGTGGAGTACTTGGACGCGTGTGATGGAGCATTGTCCTGCATGAAAATCATGTTTTTCTTGAAGGATGCAGACTTCTTCCTGTACCACTGCTTGAAGAAGGTGTCTTCCAGGAACTGGCAGTAGGACTGGGAGTTGAGCTTGACTCCATCCTCAACCCGAAAAGGCCCCACAAGCTCATCTTTGATGATACCAGCCCAAACCAGTACTCCACCTCCACCTTGCTGGCGTCTGAGTCGGACTGGAGCTCTCTGCCCTTTACCAATCCAGCCACGGGCCCATCCATCTGGCCCATCAAGACTCACTCTCATTTCATCAGTCCATAAAACCTTAGAAAAATCAGTCTTGAGATATTTCTTGGCCCAGTCTTGACGTTTCAGCTTGTGTGTCTTGTTCAGTGGTGGTCGTCTTTCAGCCTTTCTTACCTTGGCCATGTCTCTGAGTATTGCACACCTTGTGCTTTTGGGCACTCCAGTGATGTTGCAGCTCTGAAATATGGCCCAACTGGTGGCAAGTGGCATCGTGGCAGCTGCACGCTTGAATTTTCTCAGTTCATGGGCAGTTATTTTGCACTTTGGTTTTTCCACACGCTTCTTGCGACCCTGTTGACTATTTTGAATGAAACGCTTGATTGTTCGATGATCACGCTTCAGAAGCTTTGCAATTTTAAGAGTGCTGCATCTCTCTGCAAGATATCTCACTATTTTTGACTTTTCTGAGCCTGTCAAGTCCTTCTTTTGACCCATTTTGCCAAAGGAAAGGAAGTTGCCTAATAATTATGCACACCTGATATAGGGTGTTGATGTCATTAGACCACACCCCTTCTCATTACAGAGATGCACATCACCTATTATGCTTAATTGGTAGTAGGCTTTCGAGCCTATACAGCTTGGAGTAAGACAACATGCATAAAGAGGATGATGTGGTCAAAATACTCATTTGCCTAATAATTCTGCACTCCCTGTATAAAGATATTTAGAGACATTAAAATGACACACTACAACTGGCAAGAAGAGTGACCAAATATGACTCAGAAAGCCACCTTCGTAGCGTTGTGTGGGCTGATGGCTGTGATTATTATTCAAAGGTGTAATTCTACATATAGTAAAGAAGGGAAACATGATACACTGAATCAGATATGTATGAAAATACTCAAATAGCAACTTTTAAGATTGAAATATATATATAATCAAGAAACATTCATTAGTTAGGCTTGTGAAGTAAATACCTGTTTGCAGTAAGTTAGAGTATTAGTTTCCCTACAACTAGCTGGGAATTAGAGAGTAATATTAAGGAATGGAACATCAGAGCATTAGTTTAGTCTCATAAGAACGTAAAATAATATTTCAAGGTTTAGTGAATGATTTGCCCAGGGGAGTCATCTCTGCAGAAGCTAAAGTCCCTGATTAAAGGATCAATACTTAGCTATAGGGTTAAGAGAGTGTGGCGGAACCACCCTCGCCACTGGGCTTTGGGGAAGACTGATTGCCAGCCTCCTGCTATGTGACTATGGCCCCTGGGATGTATTGCCTGCTCTCCTGTACTGCTGAGGATTGCTACCAACTAGGTGGATTTGGCTATGGAGCTTGTGTAGTGCCCTCTGTTGGTAGAAACAGTAATATGCACTACCTGAATAGCAAGACTGGTAATTTGCATATTCGAGTAGATTTGCATATCGCTAATTCTGCATGCAGGAGAGACATTTTTTGTTAATTATGGTCTTCCCCACCCATTTATAAATATGTAATTATGTTATAATAAGTCACTGTATGTTGCCTATGATTTGACTGTTTGTAATTTTATTGAGTTTTCACAGCAATGTGAATGTAATGACCATATGGGCTAGTCCCAAGTAAAATAAAGTTTTAGACAGTTCTACTTCACCCTCAATTTGGAGTGCTGTCTCTTTTAGGGGGAATCTTCTACAAGGGATTGCTATGCTTGTCATACTCCCTTGCTAAATCACTACTAAGGTCTTGTAAGAGTTTGTTCCTGTCCTGCTCTCTGGAGGAGTCCACAGTGGTTATGGTGTCGGCTGGAGTGCTTGGAGCCCTCAGGAAGCGCTAGGAGCATCCTTCAACGATGGTACCCAGTTGGGGTGCCAGGTGATCCGTTACAGAGAGAATGTCAAGTGTCGGACACCTGGGATAAAGGATATCAGACATTGCATGATAAAGACTGTAAATTGTCAGAGGGTGATGTGCTCTTATGTGAAATGATCCTCTTTTATAAAGAGCTTTCTCAATAAAATGCATTACTTTTTATCATGAATTAGAGGTGGTCTGCAGTTATTTCAACAAATCATCTCAATCCCTCTCTGATGGTTTACACGAAGTCATGACCAAGGAAAAAAGATCATGTTTAAGCTGAGCTAAGCTGAATACTGATACTTGAGTGGTACAGGCATTACGCTTGTAAAAAAGGACTGATAGCATGACCATGTTTGTGTATTTTGCATAACCGCCATATTTAAAATAACCATAGGAACATACCGTTACTTTAGTCTAGAAAGAAATGTTGCAGTCTAGAAAGCATAACTGCAATACAGACAGCATGGATATGGTTTGGATAAAATATCTGCAAACTGGACACTTTTACTGTAGGTAATACAGTTGCAAGAAAAAGTATGTGAACCCTTTGGAATGATATGGATTTCTGCACAAATTGGTCATAAAATGTGATCTGATCATCATCTAAGTCACAACAATAGACAAACACAGTCTGCTTAAACTAATAACACACAAAGAATGAAATGTTGCCATGTTTTTATTGAACACACCATGTAAACATTCACAGTGCAGGTGGAAAAAGTATGTGAACCCTTGGATTTAATAACTGGTTGAACCTCCTTTGGCAGCAATAACTTCAACCAAACGTTTCCTGTAGTTGCAGATCGGACGTGCACAACGGTCAGGAGTAATTCTTGACCATTCCTCTTTACAGAACTGTTTCAGTTCAGCAATATTCTTGGGATGTCTGCTGTGAATCGCTTTCTTGAGGTCATGCCACAGCATCTCAATCAGGTTGAGGTCAGGACTCTGACTGGGCCACTTCAGAAGGCGTATTTTCTTCTGTTTAAGTCATTCTGTTGTTGATTTACTTCTATGCTTTGGGTCATTGTCCTGTTGCAACACTCATCTTCTGTTGAGCTACAGCTGGTAGATTCCATGGCCTTAAGTTCTCCTGCAAAATGTCTTGATAAACTTGCGAATTCATTTTCCTTCAATGACAGCAATCCGTCCCGGCCCTGACGCAGCAAAGCAGCCCCAAACCATGATGCCCCCACCACCATTCTTCACAGTTGGGATGAGGTTTTGGTGTTGGTGTGCTGTGCCTTTTTTTTGCCACACATAGTGTTTCTTCCAAACAACTCAACTTTGGTTTCATCTGTCCACAGAATATTTTGCCAGTACTGCTGTGGAACATCCAGGTGCTCTTGTGCAAACTGTAAACGTGCAGCAATGTTTTGTTTGGACAGCAGTGGCTTCCTCTGTGGTATCCTCCCATGAAATCCATTCTTGTTTAGTGTTTTATGTATTGTAGATTCACTAACAGGGATGTTAGCATTTGCCAGTGACTTTTGTAAGTCTTTAGCTGACACTCTAGGATTCTTCTTCACCACATTGAGCAGTCTGCGCTGTGCTCTTGCAGTCATCTTTAAAGGACGGCCACTCCTAGGGGGAGTAGCAGCGGTGCTGAGCTTTCTCCATTTATAGACAATTTGTCTTACTGTGGACCGATGAACAGCAAGGCGATACTTTTATAATCCTTTCCAACTTTATGCAAGTCAACAATTCTTAATCATAGGTCTTCTGAGAGCTCTTTTGTGGGAGGCATCATTCACATCAGGCAATGCTTCTTGTGAATAGCAAACCCAGAACTGGTGTGTGTTTTTTATAGGGCAGGGCAGCTGTAACCAACACCTCCAATCTCATTTTATTGATTGGACTCCAGTTGGCTGACATCTCACTCCAATTAGCTCTTGGAGATGTAATTAGTCTAGGGGTTCACATACTTTTTCCACCTGCACTGTGAATGTTTACATGGTGTGTTCAATAAAAACATGGCAACATTTAATTCTTTGTGTGTTATTAGTTTAAGCAGACTGTGATTGTCTATTGTTGTGACTTAGATGATGATCGGATCACATTTTATGACCAATTTGTGCAGAAATCCATATCATTCCAAAGGGTTTACATACTTTTTCTTGCAACTGTAGCTCTTGGTAGCCTAATGTTGGGTAGTACTGGAGACTGAAGAGCAAAGCTGGAGTTTCGAAAACATGGGAGCATTCTCAAAAGACTGGTTGCATAATAAAAAGCACAGTTGCAGTCTAGAGCTTGACTTGCTGCATTCGAGATATAACAGATGTAGCTGAATCACAACAGCTGAAGTCTGAAACATGTGTTTATCATCTGAGCATGTTTGTTGTCTGAATATTATGGTTGAAATCTTCAGATCATATCTGGTTTCCAAAGAGCACCGTTTGGGCATGATTGCAGTTTGATGACTACAGGAGAATTGCTGTATGTGCACCATTAATCATAGTGACAGCCCTAATAATACAATTGGAAGTTGGAACATTGTATTCTGGTGAAAACCCTTTGTATTTCCAATGAACCTCATTTTCTAGATGACCGGTCTCTTTACATTAAGAGTTGATACCTTCCAACACATCCATTTTTTTTTTACTAAGTTAACATATTTCCCAGGAGCATTTTGTCCCAGACCTTCCCACTTACCTTTCTCAGCTTCCTCATCAGTTTTCCATAAGATATAAAAATGATCATCAAAGGGAATATAAAACACGTTGTAAGGAATGTAATGATGTAGGTTTGATCTGACCATTTTCCTGAATACCTGTAGGATAAACAAAAGATAATGAGCAATACGTATAATTTAATATGTTTCTACAAATGTATAACTCTTACAATGTTTCTACAAATGTATAACTCTTACAAAGTCTCATAGCTCACTAGATAATCAGCAAAGGGTGAGGGGGTGGGCTTCTCCTGACTCAGAGATGACCAGTTTTGGTTCTACATCCCCTATGAAATGCAGAATATTAAAACAATCTAACTAGTGTTGGAACTAGCATTTGGCAATCTTTATCTATCAAAAGTTGAAACAATATTAAAAAATAATAATAATATTTTTTTATGATTATGTATTTTTATTTCTCCTTTTTCACAACACCTTTTAGTACTTAAAATATCAGGTTTAACTAAATCAACAATTTATTTTATTTTCCATTAGTGGTGTTTAACCAAAGTCCCCTAGGCAATGGAAAGGGGTAAAATCCACACATAGTAAATTTATTGCTATTTTCATAACTAAGAAAGAGATTAAAATAATCAGCTTAGCTTTAAGATTTAATGTCCATCCAGAGCTCCCATTAAAAGACAAAATTGCTGCTATTTAGAAAGATTATGATCAAAAGAAATAGCGTTTTCTGGATTATAAGGCAACCTTTAACAAAGTTACAAATTTTCACAAGAAACATTCTACTGGTTTCCATGGCGATTGTGCTTAAAGTAACACTTTCATCTCAGGTTTAACCATGATAAATATGGCCCTCATGAGTTTTCTCAAGCATGTAATGTATTATGGTACATGTTCAAATCCTAGAGCAGAGAACTCCAGAGGACAATAACATTTAAAACCATGATGTTATTGAACGCAGCCAACTGCAAAATCAACAACACACGTCTTTGGTCCAAGAATGTAATATAAAGCCTGAATGAAAACCATTTCCAAGGCTGTTTGTATTGTTTCAATTATATTAAGTCCAATAAACATACAGAATCTGCAATACCAAAAGTTCCATTTGATGATGCGATGATTTGGTCCTTCACAGAAAGTGAAGGATCTCCTGGCTGTGCTCCAGTTCAATAATTTTCTAAAGTATACTGCATAGCTTCAACCTTCTAGGTTCACTTGCACAACACCTCCCAGGTGTAGCACATACTGCTGTCTGCAATCATTCTTGAGGTTGAAGGTTACTCTATGAAAAAGCTTACTTTGTCTACCAACTTAGTCTTGAGGCAAGTGGCTATCACCACTCTTCAGAGCTTTTGCCAGATACAAGCCATTTCTTCACAAGGTGCTCCTCAGTTCCCCATCTTTTGGCTTAGAGGTGTTCAGCCTTGGTTCTACAGCTGCTACAGAAATAAACTTCCATGAATGTTCGATTCCACATTAATCTCCAGTCCTCCTGTCTACAGATATTTCCCAGATTCATTTAGAATCAGTGTCCTCTTTCGCCTTAAATCGGAAACAGGTGTGATCAAAGGCAAAAACAAACCTGAGGTATGTTTGTTTGTGAAAAGCAACATACAAGATTGTATGCATTGCAAAATCATGCTCGAAGCACCTCAGGAAAATGGTCGCACTGGACCACCTTTCCGGTGTTTTTTTTAATGTCTACTTTATTTACTTCTACAACACATCTCACTTTGTTTTTCAGAGGTTTCTTATTGAGACTTCTCTTTGCTGAAGTCGCAAGCTTGTGTGCACACGTGGTTTCCCATCGCTTCTCATTGAGCTGTAGTACAACTCATTGAGTAGTGGCAAAGACTCACTCTAGCCTTACACGCCTGCTACTTCTATTAGGTCTGTGGGAGATAATGGAAGCAGAAGAATGCCTCAATAGCTGTGGAGGCATTACATCATGCACTTATAAAAGAGCCGATTTCAACTGAAAAATTGATTTCGATGGTGGGGTGGACAGAGCAGCTTTGAAGATGTTTTGACCTGGCCACTATTTGTTTTTTTATTTTCTACTTTTTTTTTTTTAATAGGAAAATTCTTGATATCTTTACCAGGAACCAGCTACATTCTACATAGACCTACTAAATGATTTGTTTAATTATTGTTCTTTTTCTTGTTTATTTTAAATAACTTCACCATTAAACGCCTATATGTGGTGTTTGGTTGTGTAACCCCGACATGCAGTGTACTGTATTTATTCTGTCTCAACTCCAATAAAAGGTTTGGGGAATATGATGCAACTTGAAAGACTTTATGTGTTTGGAGTCTTCTTTAATAATGATACCACAAAGTTATTTAACATAACATATGTTACTGTGTGTGTTTCAACTCTTCAAGAAAAAAAATAATACATTTTAGAGAGGTCAGAATATTCACTGCGGTTTGCAGAAAACATAAAGTGGAATATTTAGTCAAATTATTTGTGTCACAATGAAAGTCTATTTAAATTGGTTCTGTTCTTCCCCCAAATCTTAACAAGTGACTTGCAAAATCTTGCCCAAATATGTGTAGTTTTTCCCCAAAATGTTCCATTTGGAGTTTAACTTTGTTATGGGCAAATGCAAATATTACAAGTTTTAGAATGAAATGCTGTATTTCTTAAACTGTGTACTTTGTCTTTAAGAGATATTGCAAACTGACAAGAAATGGAACATATTGTTTATCATAGATGTTTCTTTAAGCAATAACCTCAGTGCACATTATGTTTACGCCATTTTGTCCCAGACTAATTACAATAACAATAATACATAAACAAGCTTCAAGGCTATGCTACGACTTTTTCAGTGCGTAATATACTGTGGTAACCTTAGTAGATAAGGATGTTCAGACTTTAAGATGCCATCTTGATCTAAGTCAGGAAAATTTCCATGACGTGTGCACCCTTTAGTTATGGCCTTGTATTTTTGCCAAGGTAAGGGAGGTCCTAAAATGAAAAAAGTAAAAAAGTAACTTTTTCATATATGAACTACGGTAACCCTAAAATGGAGACACCTAAGGTATAAATAGGTGTACTTTTAAATTTTAATACACAGAGGAGAGACTTGGAGACAGACGCTGCTCCATCTTAAAATGACAGAGAGGCTGACATGATGACATGTTCAGAAGGGTATGTTAACCTATTAATGATATTTGCAAGCATTTAATCTTATACACTCTGCTGTAATGGATTTTATATGTCTATATTTATATTTTTATATAATAAATATCTAAAAGACAAAACTGTATTGCTTCCAAGACAATCCTTATTTTATATTGTATTCTCAATTATTTATATATGTTAAATAGAGGATCTCTTACACTATATAAAATTATGGCTAAGATATCTGTATGGTTAGCCCTACTAAGTTCTATGCTTTAAGACATTATAGTGGTAAATAAGGGAACCAGCTGCGGTTACAACTTCTTCCCTACCAAGCAGTTTTGGGGTGAAAAGCAATATCCTAACACGTATTTGAAGCAAGGGATGCATATCTAGCAAATAAACGTATCATAACACAACAATTTGTGCATTGATTGCTTTGCATACAAATGTGCCCATTTATATTATGTAAATGTACACAATTCTTATCTTTCACTTATTCATTTAGCTTTTAGGAAAATATTTTGGAAATGAAACACCTTAGACAGTATATGGTGCCCTTTACCTTGCAATATTTTACAGAGGGTTTGAAATGTTAGTATAAAAGCAAAAATCAAATAGATGTGACAAAAATACATAGATAAAAATCCCAATTGCCCTTATTTTGGCAGGACAGTCCAGATTTTAATTCTCTATTTTGTACCCTGGTGTCCCACTTTTGAAAACATCAAGGAACTGTTGCCAAAAAGTGGAGCACAAGCGCATTATTAGAATGTCTCGCACTACGTTAAGGGCACTGGGATCAAGCAGAGAGCACTGAAACAGTGAACAATTGCATGGTCTGCCCGCAGTGAGCTGCTCTGTGTGATTGGCAGGCACACTGGGGCATACATTCACTTGAGACTGACCTTACTACCGGGTGGGTCCACCCCCTTTGAAGCAGCACCTTAGACGAGATTCCCAATTTGCAGGGCGCCAATGTTAGAAGTTATGTTGCTAATAGGTATTTATAAGTTATAGTAAAATCTGGTCTGCCTAGTGCAACACACAGGGATGAGGGAGTCCGACTCAGAGTGGATAGCTCAATACTGAACCAGGACAGGGATACACCCAAACCTGTCCAAAGGAATAAGAGACAGTAATACCTTCAAGGTAGTGAGTTCAGGAGCTAGTTCACTATAATATGGCTTGGTTGACAATATAATAGTTGTATCCGTTTCTAGGATAACCAGTATTGACGGAAAAAAATATATGTATGGTGTGTATACCTTTAAAACTGCTAAAGGCAGATTTTGTCTGTTACACACCAAGTGAATGCAAGTAAGTTAAAAAATTCCAAAAAACCACTGAAAAATATATAAAATAAAAATGTATATTTTTAATATTAATAAATATACATTTTTATTTTATATATTTTTCAGTGGTTTTTTGGAATTTTTTAACTTACTTGCATTCACTTGTTTCTATATATAGAGATAAAGATAATTCTATATCTCTGTGACACAAGTTATATATTGCCTATTTGCACCATTTAGTGTGCTACCTTATGATTTTAAGATATATCCATTATAATATTTTGTGTGTATTCTAAACCCCGTGCAGATCACATTTTTGCTGTTGTGAATCTGTAACTATCAAGTTGCTTTATATTTAAGCAGAGTATTTTGGTGTGTAACAGACAAAATCTGCCTTTAGCAGATTTAAAGGTATACACACCATACATATTTTTTTCCGTCAATACTGGTTATCCTAGAAACGGATACAACTATTATATTGTCAACCAAGCCATATTATAGTGAACTAGCTCCTGAACTCACTACCTTGAAGGTATTACTGCTGGTATTTATAAGTGTTTACTAAAATGGCAACAGTATGTAAAAAGAATGTCTAGGTTTGGGCATTGTGTCAGATTGTCAGTTATCCTGGCCAATTCTCACTATTTTGTAACAGTATTTTGCAACAATTTCAAAAGTGTCTGATAGAGAATACTGCAGGCAGAAAGAGTACATGATTTTGAAAAGCAAAGCACGTTTGCCAAATAGTGAGAATTAGCTAGGATAACTGACAGCAGGGCCGCCATCAGAAATTTTGGGGCCCCTAACATAGCTCAAGGTCTGGGCCCCCCTTCAAGCCTGCCTCCAAATCGCACCCACAGGAATACACACAAACTAACAGATACAAATACGGAAACAGACACACACACGTGCATAGGGAGGTACTGACACACACACACATAAACATGCAGACATACCTACTGACAAACATACATGTACATTACACATACTGCATACTGATATATACATACATACATACTGACAGGCATACATACACACACACACATACACTGGCATACACACACACGTACACTGGCATACACACATACACTGGCATACCTACACACATACACTGCCATACACACACACACATACACTGCCATACACACATACACTAGCATACATACACACATACACTGGCATACACGCACTGGCATACATGCACTGGCATACATACACACATACACTGGCATACATGCACTGGCATACATACACATACACTGGCATACACATACACTGGCATACACACATACACTGGCATACACACATACACTGGCATACATACACACATACACTGGCATACACTGGCATACACACATACACTGGCATACATACACATACACTGGCATACACATACACATACACTGGCATTCACATACACTGGCATACACATACACATGCACTGGCATACACATACACTGGCATACACATACACTGGCATACATACACATACACTGGCATACACACATACACCTCATTTTCAGCCACCCTCCTCTCTTCCTTACCATTTCGTCGCTGGAGGGTGGCTGGGGATTATGGGCGTCAGCTGCGTCCTCCTTCCCGCGCGGAGTAAAGTGGGAGGAAGTGACCGGATGTCACTTCCTCCCAGCAGCACTTGCATCCGGCTGCATTTTTTGTAAGGGGCCCGTTTTTATTTAGGGGCCCATTGGGCCCATTGGGTGGTCCTATCACCTGATGGGCCCCATCAGCGGCAGTTCCGCTGATACACGTGGGGCCCGGGTCACGGTTGTCATGCCCTGATGGCGGCCCTGACTGACAGTGTGACAAAAGGTGCATGAAAATGGTTGCCGCTATAGGGTACTGTGAAGATGGGCAATGAATTACTTTTTAAAAATGCATCACAAAGGAATTCAAAAATATAAGAGATGATATATTATAACATAATGTTTATAGTAATATGTTATATTTTTTTAATGAGAGTTATGCTTTAATTCTATGCTCTGAATATAATTTAACCACCGCTCACTGTTCAAATATTAAACCCTCAACTATTTTGAGAGAAGTTCTCTCTTTATAAGTATCTAAAGAAGGAATGCCCAAAAGGTAGATCCCCAAATGTTGTAGAACTACGACTTCCATGATGCTTTACATGGCTTTAGAATGATTAAAGGAATTCTATAGTGCCGGGAAAACAAAGCAGTTTTCCTTAAATTATAGGTTCCTACAGTGCCCCTCTAGCCCCCCTCCCACAGCGCCGTAGGGGTTAAAACTTTCAGTCACTTACCTTAATCCAGGGCCAATGTCCTTCGGCGCTGGGTCAGGATCCTCCTGCGCGCCTCCCCCTGCCGACATCAGCCAGCGGGGGAGACCTAATACGTATGGGCGGCAATGGTCGAGCTTGCGTTAGGATTTCCCAACAGGATACAATGATTTCCTACGGGGATTCCGATGATGCTGGAAGTCCTCATGCATAGTGTTAGGACATCCAGCATAATTTAGGCGACCAAAAGTTGTCTAAGCACCCTGGTAGACAGCTGCTAAAGGAGGAGTTAACCCTAGCAGGTAATTATTGCAGTATCTCAGAAACTGCAATAATTACCACTGCAGGGTTAAGGGACATGGGACATTGCACCCAGACCACTTCAATGAGCTGAAGTGGTCTGGGTGCCTACAGTGTCCCTTTAAGCATCATGGAAGCTGTAGTTTGAAAGCATCTGGGGATCTACCTTTTGGACACCCCTGATATAAAGTATCCTCTTACGTACGATGTCACTGAAAATTTTCTGGCGAATTGTGGAAAAATGTGCGTGTTTTCACTCAATTGTTTCATGTTGTCTTTGAATTTGTGAATCAAGTTGTACTTCATAAAATATAAGACACCTTGTGGTTTTTAATGTGGTTTAAATTGTCTTAAAATCAAATTTTAATGTATTAGACCATGACACACACACAATAAAACTATCTCCTTCATCCTATTTTTTTTCTGTAATACTGTATAAATTGAACTGTCATGCCCTCAGTAATACAATTCTTTCTGTTCTAAACTGATGGGGGTTTTTTTTGTCTAACTTAAAGTCTCGATCTATGGCATTCTATTATTTTGAAGATAGCTGTATATTAGTTCCAAACCTTTTTTTACTTTCTATTAATTCATTCCATTAGTATTTTCATGAACAAGCAGGAAATTCTATTTCCCCTGAGATATGACCCTTCCTGACCCACTATGTTTTGTCATGTCTTTGCCAGGCTGTTATTTTGAATTATTAATGTTTATTGCACTAACGCTTTATGTGCGGAACAGAATATGTTTAAATTAAAAAAACAAAAAAGCACACACATAATATATATATATATATACATATATAAATATTATTATCTTAGCTGCTTTGGAAAAAATGACCAAGTATAAAATCTTAAGCTAAGCTGGAAAAAAATAAATGGAATAGAATGTTTTTAAAAATTGGCTATTTTACCTGAAATATTTTTTTGTTTTGTTTTGACGTCAGATATAATAAATACTTATAATAATTATTATACTTTCTTATTAAAAAACAAAAACAAAAAAAACAACAAGATACATGGACATTAATTGGAATATGTGTTCCTTCTAAGATAAAATGTACAGTGAGGGTGAGAGAGAGAGAGGGGGATAATATTTTTATAGATAATATTATTTTCTGTAGCTCTGTATTGGAAATGGAAACACAGAAATGATCAATGAGGCCAGCAATGTCTGTTCAACTCATACTTATTAATGTCTGCAGCAGTAATGCCTGGTATTTCTTGACCAGTGTGTTGGTAGATGTCAATGGCCACCTCTGTGTAGTCAAGGTCAACTTTTATAAAGCACTTAACCAAGGGATGATCAACCTTCTGTCTGGATAAATAGCAGTTTTACTTTTAAAAGTAAAAGTCCCCTGTAATATTATATAACATATAAAGTATTATACTCATACATCGAAGATTCCTGTGTGATACTTTTTATGTTATCTACTCATTTTTTTTTTTAATATCTCACTTCTATCTATGTCTAGCTGAAAATAATTATAGTAGGGATTCATGCTTTCTAGATTGCTAAGATGTGCCTCTCACTCCTCTAAATTTTAGCCATAAAGCCTACAACCCCAAAGCACAATATCTAACTTAAAGGGATACTATAAGTGCCAGGAATACAAAGCTGAATTCCTGTCACTATAGCTCCCTCTGTCTCCTCCCTCCCTCGCACCTCCATCCCCCCGTCTGAGTGAGTAAAGAGGTAAAAACCCTTTATTTATTTACCCTACCCAGCGCCGATGTCCTCGACTTCCCGCGAAAAGTGGGCGCTAATGCGATGCTTTCTTATGGGAAAAAATCTGACTCTGGGTGTCCAGCGTCAAATACCGGACTTAAGGTCCATTTGGATGCAGGAAGTGCCTCCAGTGGCTTTCTAGTAGACAGCCCCTGGAGGCAGACTTATTGCTGCAATGCAAACATTGCAGTTTAACATTACAGCACTAAGTGCAATAGAGATAGGGCACCTGACCACTTAAATGAGCTAAAGTGGTCTGGCTGCCTATAGTGTCCCTTTAACCAATTTCATCCTCATATTAAAAGCAAACCTTCTGGGCTCGACATCCTAGTAGCCAGTTAACAGTTGGACTGAATCAATAAGGTGAATATTGAACTGTGGTGAAAGCGGAGAGTGAGATTTGAGAGAGTAAGATGGCAACTTGTAACAAAAAACAGATAATCAGTTAAAGGGTTTCCCCAGCTAGTTCTTAACTCTCCCCCCCCTCCCCCCCACCCTCCCATTTTAAGCCTAATTCTCCTCAATCATTACCACTGCTCCTTTGTTTTACCTTCTTCTAGGTTGCAGTCCAACCAAATGCTTCTGATAGCATTGATAGACCACTGGCGCATGTGCGGCAAGTGCAACAAATGTGCCATGCAAGTTTTTCTGATAGAAAAGCACTTTATACAATGCTTTTCTATCTGAAGCATTGATATCCCATTTGAGGGTGCAGGGCGGCAAAGTGGAAGGGATATATAGAATATAAGATAAGGAGACAGAATTAGGGAATGAGGCAGATTTAGGGGAGAGTGGAGAGAGAGGGCTGTCATTAGGGAGGGAGTCAAAATATTTTAATTGGTGGAACGTGATTAGACTGTGCAGGCAAGCAATGCACACAGACTGCAAAAGGCTTCTGTGACAGAACCATCTGTCTGTTTATTGTGGTGGATTCGTTTATTTCTGCCCTCCTTCGTGTAAATGGCTGTTTCTATAGCCCAGCCATACGAATGACTCTTTTTTACCGAAGAAATCTACCGAACGGATGGCCACCCAGGATAGAAGTGTGCTGCTGGTTAACCTCTTGATCCCAATTAGAACGTTGTGGTTAACCGCAGACACTTCTCAATTAAACCGAATTCAGGGTGGCCGTCGTTCGTATGTCGCAGCGGCCATTTTAAAACACACGAAAGACCAGCGGTGTTCGGCACTGATTTCATGGAACTAAAAACTGACACTTTTTCTGCCGAACACCGCTGAAACAACGGGTCGCCCTACTCCATCGACGAAAGCATGTGAACACCAGCCGTTCGGGAATTTGGAATCACACGAAAAGCCTTAACCCAGATAGCCTTCCCATGGAGTCAATCGCATACCGAAAGACTGTAAGAACTTTGACTCCATGGCGATTGAACTATGTGTGTGGGATCTGAGCGCTATTCGCTAATAATATGCCCTCAGATCCAGGCTATCTGGGGATGTGTGATACGAATGTGAAATGTTCGGTAGTTGTAGAGTTATATATTTTTGTGTGTTTTCTGGCATTTTATTTAAGATGGTGATTTATCTTTGTCCTGGAGATTATTGAATTACTTCTCAATTATCTCCAGGGCAGAGGGGAGGAAACCATATTGCATTGTGGGAAAAGTTTACATCTGTATGTCTGAAATGTCCCCATGTCTATCTGTCATTACAGTCTCCCATTTGGTCCCCTAGGGGAGTGTCCACCAAGTGAGAGACCTGCATAAATACGGGCGGGTAGCCCACAGTAAAGCCAGATCCTGTTTGACCCTCAATGCGGAGCTTCTGTCTCGTTATTGGGGGGATTTATTATTTACGCCCAGAGACTGATTATTGGAACCGAAAGCCGCTTGGTGGATATCTTTGTTCGGCGGTTAGCGGCGGTTCGTGGATTTCTGTTCGGGAGTTTGGAGCCTTTCACGGATCCTGGTCGGGAGATTACCACTTCCCCTGATGGTGGTTCATATACTGCAGCATATGCGAACGGAGTTACTGATATTGCGAAAGGGGAAGGTTAACTAAATGGCGGTTTCTCTTAAAGACACCAGGGGTGTCTTAACAATTGGTGACAAGCGACGGGATGAATCCCACAGCACTGAAGGTCAGCTACACATCCCAGTTTGGTGGAGGAAATGCAGTATGAAGAATTAAGGCGTGCTACCCTTAAGGACATACTTGAACGCCGAGGACGGTCAGCAAGCAATTTGAAAAAGAGAGAAATTATTGCTTTGCTACTGGAGATGGATGCAGCACAGGGAACGGAGAGAGCTAATGTGCCCAGCATTTTGGATTTAACACCCGAGGAAATACAATTTAACGGGCAGTCCAGATAAGGCTGGCACACTTTGGCCCCAACCCCTCAGCGGACATTGTAGAACGTGTGCAGGCAGCAGTAATGGCACACCAGGCGCTCCGGGAAAGAGGAGCTGCAGCAGCAGAGGTACCCAATAACAATTTTGGAAGGAAAAAGGTACCCTTTGCTGCGTTTAAAGATTTTGTTGAAACAGAGGGAGAGATTGACGGGTTCCTGGCTGACTTTAAAAGGCAGTGTGCCCTACACCAGGTACCCGCAGACGAATGGGTCAGCATCCTCTCTGGGAAATTATCAGGCCGGGCTAGTGAAGCATTTCGGGCAATCTAAGAGGAGGAGATCACCAGCTACCGAGCGGTGAAAGATGTGCTCTTGGCCAGGTATGCGGTGACCCCAGAAGCATACAGGCGATGATTTAGAGAGACTAACAAACAGGTTGGCGACTCCTATGTAGAGTGGGCCTGCAGAGTCCACCGCACTGCAGCCCACTGGATGGCTGGATGCCAAGCGGTAACTGGGGAAGAGGTGCTGCAGGTGTTCTTGCTCGAACACTGCTTCGACAGACTACCTGCTGGGGTCAGGGAGTGGGTCAGAGATAGGAAACCATCTACCCTACCTGGCAGACGAATATACAGAAGCCCACAAATTGGACAGTACAGCTACCAAGGTTCCTGCCAGGATGGAGTACCGACCGACAGCAACCCCAGCACCAACAGCATACCAACCCCCAGTACACCGCACTCCAGCAGTACCGCCAGCAAACAATTACCCGCAACCCTCCCGGTTCAATGCCCAGGATTATTTGCAGCCCATTAGGTGCTTTGGGTGCAAACAGTTGGGGCACAAGCGACCCGAGTGCCCACTGAACGGCGCTAATCAAGCTCAGTCCTGGAGGAAACCAGCCAGCGGGAATCAATGGCCACCTCAGCCTGCTGCTCACTGTATCGAGCAGGAGGAATTCTGGGGCATACTGCACGAGGCCGACCCAGAGCAAGCAGCTCATCAGGACAATCGTCAGCAACATCGGCAGACTGTGAAGCTGAATGGCAGAGTGGTGAACGGTCTGAGAGACACAGGAGCCACTATGACACTGCTCCAAAAGAACCTAGTCTCGGAACACCAGCACACTGGAGACACTGTGGCAGTGAGGGTAGCAGGAGGCGCCGTGTTCCGCTTACCTGTTGCCCGGGTCCATTTGGATTGGGGAGTGAGCGCTAGACATGTGGATGTGGGGGTTATGAAAGACTTGCCCGCTGATGTTCTTCTTGGGAATGATTTAGCCCCTTTGGTTTCTGCTTATGCCCTGATGGGCCCTGCTGACGCTAACCCAGTGACTACTCGTGCTCAGACCCGTGCTTCTGGAACCGGCTCGCCTGCTGATGAGACCCAGGTAAGACCTTCTTCCCCGACTGGTACCCTAGATCAGGTCCCCTTAAGCTGGGATTCCCAGAGGAGTTTGGGAGGGAAACCTGGGCGGACCCGACTCTCCAGAAGTACCGAGATAGAGCAGAGGCTGGAGAGGAAGGAGTAGATGGAGAGCGGTATGAGTGGGTGGGGGACAGGTTATATAGGATCCCGAAGCCTTCCCAGAAGAGTGTAGCCCCTCCACCGAATAGACAGCTAGTGGTACCTGCAAAGTACCGTCAGGAGATTCTGCAGATAGGACATGATGTTCATTAGCTGGACATCTAGGGTCCCGCCGTGCAGCCTATAGGATCTCACAGAATTTATTTTGGCCCAACTTTAACCAGGCTGTGCGGATGTATTGCAGTACGTGAGACACATGTCAACGGGTAGGAAAGCGGGGGGACCACCCTAAGGCTAGGTTATTATCAATGCCTATTATAGGGGAGCCCTTTTCCCGCATAGCTGTTGACATTGTGGGTCCACTGGCCAGAGCTAGTCCATCCGGTAAGAAATACATTTTTACTGTGGTGGACTATGCCACACGCTACCCAGAGGCTACTCACTCAGCAACTGTGGAAGGTATGTGGCATTAAACCGTTGCTTAGCTCACCTTACCATCCACAAACTAACGGTCTCTGCGAGCGCTTTAACGGTACCCTCAAGCAGATGCTGAGGACCTTTACAGATACTTGCAGAGACTGGGAGAGGTTCCTGCCTCATCTGTTGTTTTCTTACAGAGAGGTGCCACAGGAATCTACTGGGTTCTCCCCCTTTGAGTTGCTCTTTGGGAGAAGGGTCCACGGACCCCTAGATCTCATTCGGGGCCACTGGGAGGGGGAGACGGAGCAGGAGGGGACCCCCATCATGCCATATGTCCTGGAACTCCGGGACCGCATGGAGAAACTATCCCTGATGGTAAGGGAGAATCTCCAGGCGGCCCAGGGGAGACAGAAGAGGTGGTACGATCAGGGTGCCCGACAGCGGGTCTTCCAGGTTGGGCAGAAAGTATTGGTGCTTAAACCTGTGAAGGCAAACAAGATGCAAGCATCTTGGCAGGGCCCGTACCGAGTAGTAGCGCAGATCTGCGATACTACTTACTTGATAGCCAGCTGTACAGATGAAAGGGTTCAGAGATCCTTTCATGTGAACATGCTGAAGGAGTACCAGGAGAGACCTGAGAATATTGCAGCAGTATGTTCCCCGGCTGCAGATGATCCTGAGAATTTACCCCTTCCTGACTTGTTAGAAAGGGACCCCCAGACTGACCTCACTAACCTTGTACAGCTAGGGGACAGGTTAAACCCCACAGAAAGGGTACAGGCGAAACAGCTGTTGTGGGAGAAGCAGGCGATGTTCTCTCAGGAGCCAGGTTATACTACCCTAGCTGTACATAATGTTGAGACCCCTGGACAGACCCCCTTACGACAGCCGCCATATCGTATCCCTGAAGCAGTCCGAGAAGGAATGCGGAAGGAGATACAGGAGATGACCTAGCTTGGGGTCATCGAGCCCTCCGACAGCCCTTGGGCCTCGCCTGTAGTCCTGGTGCCCAAGAAGGATGGGGTGTAGATTACAGGCGACTCAACGAGCGGACCACCACTGACGCCTACCCGATGCCCCGGGTAGACGAATTACTAGATCGTATTGCCAGGGGGGTGCTACCTGATCACCATAGACCTGTGTAAGGGCTACTGGCAGATACCCCTTGCCGAGGATGCTATCCCCAAGTCGGCATTCGTCACCCCATTTGGCCTGTACCAATTTAAGGTCATGTCTTTTGGGATGAAGAATGCCCCGGCTATCTTCCAACAGATGGTGGATAGACTCCTGGATGGCTTCCAAGAATTTGCCTTTGCATACTTGGACGACATTGCGATTTACAGTGGGTCCTGGGAGGAACACCTGGTTCATGTAGGGGTGGTACTGGATAAGATTTGGGCCGCTGGCCTGACATTGAAGCCAGAGAAGTGCCATCTAGGTATGGCTGAAGTACAGTACCTGGGTCACAGAGTGGGATGTGGGAGCCAGAGACCAGAGCCAGCCAAGGTCGAGGCAGTGGCTAACTGGCCCACACCTACCCCTAAGACCCAGGTATTGACCTTCTTGGGGACGGCAGGGTACTACCGACATTTTGTCCCTGATAGCACTATTGCTAAGCCCCTGACAGACCTGACGAAGAAGAACTTGCCTAAGCAGGTCCTGTGGTCTCCGGCTTGTGAAGCTGCATTCCAGGCACTGAAACAGGCTCTTGTGAATTCCCGTCTTGGCTGCCCCAGTCCCTAACAAACGTTTTCTCGTTCACACAGATACTTCCATGTATGGACTGGGGGCTGTGCTGAGCCAAGTCGGGGAGGATGGAGGAGAGCACCCTGTCGCATATCTCAGCCGAAAGTTGTTACCCAGAGAAGTGAGTTATGCGGCAGTGGAGAAGGAGTGTTTAGCCTTGGTCTGGGCATTGAAGAAGTTAAGTCCCTACTTATACGGGCGAGAGTTTTCCCTTGTGACTGATCATAACTCACTCGTCTGGCTTAACCGGGTCTCAGGGGACAATGGTAGACTACTGAGGTGGAGTTTGGCACTACAGCCCTACAATTTCACTATCAGCTTCAGACCCGGTAAGCAGAACGGGAATGCAGATGGGTTATCCCGGCCAACTGACATTTCCACCACCTCCTAGTCCGGTCATCCCCAAGTTGACCTGCCAAAGGGTCAAGCCAGGTCTGCCGGAGTGTCCCACAAGGAGGGAGCCGTGTGACAGAACCATCTGTCTGTTTATTGTGGTGGATTTGTTTATTTCTGCCCTCGTTCATGTAAATGGCTGTTTCTATAGCCCAGCCATACGAATGACTCAAATCTACCGAACGGATGGCAACCCAGGATAGAAGTGTGCTGCTGGTTAACCTCTTGATCCCAATTAGAACGTTGTGGTTAACCGCAGACACTTCTCAATTAAACCGAATTCAGGGTGGCCGTCGTTCGTATGTCGACCACGAGGCAGCGGCCATTTTAAAACACACGAAAGACCAGCGGTGTTCGGCACTGATTTCATGGAACACTTTTTCTGCCGAACACCGCTGAAACAACGGGTCGCCCTACTCCATCGACGAAAGCATGCAAACACCAGACGTTCGGGAATTTGGAATCACACGAAAAGCCTTAACTCAGATAGCCTTCCCATGGAGTCAATCGCATACCGAAAGACTGTAAGAACTTTGACTCCATGGCGATTGAACTTTGTGTGTGGGATCTGAGGCTATTCGCTAATAATATGCCCTCAGATCCAGGCTATCTGGAGATGTGTGATACGAATGTGAAATGTTCGGTAGTTGTAGACTACCGTGGTAGCCCACAGTAAAGCCAGATCCTGTTTGACCCTCAATGCTTCTGTCTCGTTATTGGGGGGATTTATTATTTACGCCTAGAGACTGATTATTGGAACCGAAAGCCGCTTGGTGGATATCTTTGTTCGGCGGTTAGCGGCGGTTTGTGGATTTCTGTTCGGGAGTTTGGAGCCTTTCATGGATCCCGGTTGGGAGACTACCGCTTCCCCTGATGGTGGTTCGTATACTGCAGCATATGCGAACGGAGTTACTGATATTGCGAAAGGGGAAGGTTAACTAAACAGCGGTTTTTCTTCTACTTGCGGGCGCCGTTAATTACATCTATTACCAGCTCACAGTGCAATAAAAAAAATCTAATAATAGTCATATTAGGTGACATTGGCATGAGATGCATGAAACTGGCATTTAGCAAAGCAAGTTCCAGCTCATAAACAAGACTATACATAAAACATGAGGTCACGTATTTCGACTGGAGGAAAGGAGATTTACTCTAAGGCAAAGGAAAGGGTTTTACAGTAATAACAATAAGGATGTGGAATACTCTTTCTGAAGAGGTGTTTTTTTAGAGTCTAATACAGATGTTTAAACAGCAACTGGATAAATACTTGCTAAACATAATATACTGGGATAAAAAATTTAATTAGTGGGGTAATAGCTTCTTGATCCAATGAGATATCTGACTTCCATTCTAGGGTTAAGAAGAATTTTTTCCTGTTTTCTTGCAAAATTGGAAGTGCTTCAGACTGGGGTTTTTTTCATTTAATTTTAGAACTTACCATCCCATAAGGTTCTGCCAAAGAGTTAAGTAGACTAATTTCATAATTATGGGACTTAGCCATGTAAGGTTAAAGGAATGTTTTAAATTATGCTCAAATTTATCTATGTTGATCATAATTTCGAACAACACATAACACGTTTATATCAGAATTTATAGCGTCCTGCTCTTGAATCATTAAGGTGTAACATAAACCGCTTACCAGTTGGGTTCACAAGTTGTGCCAATTTTACTTGTGGTATAACTACTCCAACCCATAATTGGTGGGATTGTCCAAATGAACGAGAAGATCCATACAAACAAAATACCAATCGCCGAATGCTTCCCGCGAAGACGCAGATTTCCAAGAGGTTTGCATATCACCACGTATCTCTCAAAAGCCAAGATAGTCAGCGACCACAAAGCTACAATTCCTTAAGATGTTATGAAACAATAAAACAGATACAATTTAGACAGGCATTCAAGACAACAGGTCATTGTATTTTGATTTTAACCATACACATAATATAAACATTTAAAAAAACTGTTGTAGCAAACTGAAAAACATGAATTGCTAAACTGTGATTATAGTTGAGTTTCCAAATCAGCTTTTTGCCTTGCAGGTGTATTCCCAAATTCAGGTATTCAAGTTTTGAAATTCACTTTCAATTTTCAGCAATTTTTGCTTTAGTGCATAAGCGATTTAGTAAGTAACTCCAGTAAATAACAATTGAATTTTCATTTCAGATTTTTACGTGTTACAATTCATGTTCAGTAAAGAATCTCAAAAAGGTCATCACTATCATGATAAATCATAATTCTGTTTTACTGTAGCGTCGTCTCTGTAGGATCAGTCTGAAATTAACAAAAACTACAAAACGCCACTCATTTCAGAATAATAATCCTGCTGAAGTTTTAGCCATCCTCTGGGAAACTTTGGTTATTAAAAACGTATTTCGGAAGATTTTTCAAAATGAACTGATTATCTGTAAATGTAAAAATATAGAAAGTTGTCAGATAAACAAAACGATCAACCCATCCAGTCTCCTTGTTAAAAAGTCTTAGACAGTATACCCTGTTGCTCGATGCTTATTTTTCTCTCTAATTATTATGTCCACGTTTTTTTGTTTTTTCTAGAGAGTTTGCGCTCCTCGTATTATTAATTCCTCATATTATTCATCACACTGTTGTCATGCTGTTTCGTACCCTATTTTAGAAAATGCTTAATAAAAACTATACTGCAAAAAAAAAAGTCTTAGACTGTGGATTCTTCAAATTATTTACTGTTTTAACCTGTTTCAACTTCAAGCCTGTTTTAAACCTCTTCCATGCTGTCTGTAGAGTAATACTGTCTCACAAAAGCCAATACCTGCATGTCACAATGTAAAATATCATTTTTGATTTTTTTTTATTAAAATGCTTTGTCTTTCATCGTTGTTTGATCTCTTAATGCAGGGATAACTGGAAAGTAAATCGCCAAGCCACAACGCCCTGATGATTTCGCGGCCTTAAGGTAGCACTCTAAGCACAGAATCACTACAGCCAGCTGTAGGGGTTATGGTGGTAGGAGGTCCCTGGCACAATAATACAATAAATAAGTAGTCAAATTATTTTTCAGTGGTTTGGCACTTACTTGGGGACTTACCATGAGATGACCTAGGGAACTCTTTGTACTATAACCACTACAGAGGGCTGTATCAATTACAATAATTACAATGCTTGGAGTGTTCCTTTATTTAGATGTTCAGTGGATATCATTTACTACAAAATGTGTTGCAAACATTATGCCAATGCAGATATGTGGCACAAGGCCGCCATCATGTCAGTGACACTTAAATTCTCTCTTCCCTTGAATTTTCCTTGGATTTATTTCCTTCTGAAGTCACATGTTGAGATGACCATCACAGCATTAGAGTCTACGTATCTAACAATAGGTGTGAACCTCAGTTTGATTGCTGTCTGTCTCCAAAATCGGTAGTTTTTGTACTGTGAAAACTCAAAGTATAAGTGTGATCTGGTGTGCTCGATGTTCTAGCAAAGATCCAGAGCATTAGGTACCGTGTTTCTTCCTTTTCTCGTTTGCTTTTCTGCTTTTTAGTTAATTACAGAAGATTCCAGGAGATGGCATTGTATGGACATGTGTCCTTTATTCAGAAAAGCCACCACCAGAATAGACAAGCTCCCTGCTTTCCGAATCCCTATTAGACCCCAGGGAAAAGAGATTTTACTTTGGTTCCAAAGAAACCAGTCACAATCTGACCCAGATAGCTGCACAGGTTTAATCCATGTGTAATTTTGTTACATGGGCTTGTGTGTCCTCTATATTCTTTCCAGTGGCCACTGAATGCCCTGTTATAATTCATGACCTACAAGTCCGCTATTAGAGGTAAAATGTGTTATGTATTTGTACTATTCTTACTCGATTCTAGTAGAGTCCTAATCATTCACAATAATTCATTTTTTTCTGGACATTTCTCAATGAAATGTCTCCAGTTTAAGATCAGGGTTGTACATGCCACAGATATAAATTTCCGAACTATAGACTCAGTTTAATAGTTTTAGAATAGGCTTTTCGGGTGATCACAATCTGTTAGAGAATCCTTCCAAATAATTTATTTATAGTAGTTACCTTTAATGTCTTTGCTAATATTTGTAGATAAATAATTTGAAATTGTGATCATGTGAAATGCGTATCCAAAATTATTAAATCGAAATTCCTTTTGGTGTCAGAATTAAAATGACATAACCTTTGTATACAAAGAAGTTGCTTATTATGTTTGTACCATAGGGGATTCTGTACAGGCGCACGCACACACAGTAAATCTCTGAGAGCAAACATAAGGGGAGATTATAGAAAGGGTAGAAGATTCTATAGAGAGCAGACATGAACAGGGAGAACATGAAATGGGGTAACACGAAAAGAAGGAAAAGTAAAGTAAAAGGGAAGCATATATAAGAGTGGAAAGCAAATAGGACAGAATATTAAAGAAATATAGACATGTATTCCTGACACTGTAGTCATGAAATGGCTGTTTAGGTCCCCAGCCCCACTCCGATCATGCTGAAAAGATGGCTTTCCTCAACTTTTCTCCCATGCCACGCTGGACGAGCCTCCATGGCTAAGATCATTAAACAGCCAATCCGCACTGCACAATGGGGAACGTTCAGCGTCTACATGCAGAGTAAGGAGATGCTCAACGTCAGTGCAGCACATTGTACAGCATTCACCCAAGAAGCACCTCCAGTGGCCATTTGAGGAACTGCCACTGGGGGAGTCCCTAGGCAGCAATGTAAACACTACCTTTTCTCAGAAAAGGCAATGTTTACATTAAAAAGCCCGCAGGGACTTATTATACACACCAGAACAAATACATAAGGCTGTAGTGGTTCTGGTGACTGTAGTGTCCTTTTAAATTTGAGCATAGATAAAGGGGATAGGGAAAAACAAAATGGGAGAATGCCTAGAGGGCGGGGGGGGGGGGCATATATGATGAGGAGAAAAAGGAAAGATCAGGAGAAAAAATTGAGCAGCCATAATAAGCTCTGTGTAGCAACTTTTTGTTAGTCTTTTCAACACTGCGTAACAGAAGTTTCTATTGTACAAACTACAGGTTGTGTGAGGGATGGCTGGTTAGGAGACTTAAACCAATCCTGAAAGGGTCCAATACGCATATCTATTACCCCTTCCAATAGTATATAAATGCCAGCTGACCCACCAATAACTCTCTTTTGGTTATAAACATGCCACCGAAGACTCCCCCCACCCAAACATTACTCTTCTCTTAGCTTCAGTCCAAAGTCAAAATTCTCATATGATTTCAGACAAGATCCTCATCATATCCTCAACAAACTAACACAGCAAATGTTCCCCTTGTCTTAATGCAGGAGGTGGAGCGTAATGAACGTCAGGCTTTGATTAATGAAGTGATAGTGATTAATTCCTTTGTATTATCCTTCCTAGAATTGAGGGGCCATGTTAGGTGGGCAAATAAAAACAATGGGAAATGCTCATTTTACAGGGTCTCTTGTTAGAGGGGCAACAAGAAGAGGGATGTAGGCTATCTTGCTAAATATTAAACCTGTCTCCGGCTATAGCGTAGAGCACCAAAGAATGTGTGTAATTGTTGCAAAGGAAACCATAATGGTTTTAATGTGTCAAAGCAATGAATACTATCTAAACGTAATTTACTGATGACATAAGTTCTATAAAGTATAAAAAGTATATTTTCTTCAGATAGGGTTGTACTGCTCAAGATCAGCAGGTGAAACCCACACCACCTAAGTGTCTTGATTTAGGAGTGATAGTCCCTCTTTTTGGTTCTCGTCATTGTGACCCTTTTCTCTGGGAGATTGGTGGGTATGAGTATATACAGAGTTGCACTGCAATAAATTCACGGTAATTTAATTCACATAACTTAGTCCGGTAAATAAGACTTTGATACAATTTTTTTAATATTAGGAGTCTAGACTGTACTGTGCTGCTTAAACTACCTGCATTAAGGTGAGCTGGAGGACAACCCTGCCCCCAACGTAACTAACTTGAAACCCCATCAAGATGTGTATATTTAATTAATTTGTTTTTTTTTAAATTAATTTATTTGTACATTACTAATGAGACAGAAAGAGGCATTCTTTTTAACCCCTAAACACTTATTAACCCTTAATAATATATCCTATTAAGGGTTAATAAGTGTGTAAGAGATTATAAGGCTATCCCTTTCTGTCTTATTAGAGATTTTGCCTTTTAGCTAAAAGCAGCAAGGGGAATTGTTAGTGTAGGACGTATATAAGATGTTTGCCTTGACATGGCAGTTGAGCTTACAGTTTAATGGCCATTGGAGTGATACTTAAAACCTGCTGACATTTAAGTGCACACAGGAATTTAGGATAGTGTGCAGGTAACCGCAAACTGATTTTGTTTTATGTATTCGGCTGATCAATTCTATAGCCATTGCTGCTGCACAAAAGTAGTGAGATTTTGAGCACAGGGTTCTGTGCATAAGTTTTACATTATGCAAGAGGTTACAGTACGGAACAGATTGTATCATCAAACACCAGCAGCAAGAACTATCTAAACAGATATGTGCATATAGAATAACCTCGCTAATTTGTTTTGGAAGGATTTTATCATGGCATGTCTCTAACACATAATCAAATAAATGTGATTTTGCAATGTGTACTGCCTACAGTGAGGACAGCATGCAGTTTTTCACTTAGTAGGACATGGGCTCTGTAAAATGGCATAGATAGATTGCAATGTCAGAAAGAGAGTGCTTATATTTAACAAGGTTTCCAGTTTCCTATTCCTACCTCCAAATGCCTTAAATCTCTCTGCAGCTTCAACTAAGCAAGGCATACCACTCATTACAAATAAGGAAACAGAATTTAATCTACAAACTCTATTTTAGATACATATTTTTTTCAGTTAAAATTCTGCAAGAATCAACAATACTATTTAAGCCAGGGGTACCCAAAAAGTAAATCCCCAGATCTTCTAGAACTACAGCTCCCACAATGCTTTGCATGCTTTTATAATGACAAAGCATCATGGACATTGTAGTTTTAAGACATCTGGGGATCTACCTTTTGGACACCCCTGATTTAAGCATTACCAAAGTCCTTGTGCACCTGCTTTTTTCTCCAAGTTAAGCCCTGACATACTTTATAGGCACTCCTTTTAGTTAAACTGACTGTGTAGTTTGAACTGACCATGGTGCTAAAGAAAACTACTGCGACTAATAGGGTTATTTACTAAACTGAGAATTCAAAGTGAATTTCAACTTTAATGCCAAAGTTGCCAAATTAATTCCATAACTAGATTAAATCATTTTTCCAATTCAGGTATTTTAACTAAATGGAAATTCAAAGTGAATTAACTCTGAATTCTCTCTTCAGTAACTAACCTTGTTACTTGTGGATTGATTGCTTTGGGTTTAAAGTAATCACAGTGAATATGTAATGTATTAATTATTGCATTACCATGTACAAATGTTTACCTTTCTTGTCCATGTGGGGGTTTGGTCAGAAAATCTCAAGGATATCTGTTTAATAGTTGTGCATTTTTTTAAACAAAAAAATTAAGGTTAAAAAAAAAAGTCATTCCACTCAGAGATGCGGTTTCAAAATCTCTGCTATGTCTACGCTAAACATTTACTTTTAGAATTATAGATTTAAGATCATGATACATGTTAGTTTGGTATTCCTGAACCTTAGACCCATTGGTCATGTCATGTGCTGCCTCATTCATATTGTGTTGGGAAAATGTCATTCTAATCTGTACTTTAAAAGGAATTTGGGGTATACCCTGAACATGTACATTTTAATATTGGTGCTTCTATTAAGACTATCAATATACAAAATGTACAAGGAACTTAATATACACAGATAAGTACAGCTTCAAATCTTACACGCCAAAGCGACCACTGTGTCAAGGAACCCCAATATCAATGGCTTTTGCTCTCATTTTTATATGACAAACATTTTCTTGGCAATAGCCCTGCTTTAATTCCTTCCAGAGTATTCTCTCCAATTGATGCTTTATTATGGTAATGTCTACTAGGGTACATGGTGTGTGTAGAAGGGTGAGATGCTCAACCCCCAAAACATATTGCTTAAGACCCGAAATATCAGGCAATCTAGAACATGCATTTCTGAATAGAGCATTATACGCCATGCACAAAAATGAAACAGTACACACACGCAAACAAGATACAGTTGCATAGGTTACAAGTGCACCTGTGAGTGGAGTCATTGGATGTTCATCCCAATGGGTTCGGTTAGTGACAACACAGGACCAACAACAGGATACTGATGTAATAGTGAGTCTGATACGAAACGTCCACATGGTGTAAATTTATGCCCAAATTTACATGAGACGGATGATTTTATGTTGCTCTGTGAGATTCGAAGCTGCACATTTTTTGTCAGCCTGTATACTGTTCCCTCTTTCTGCAAGTTCTCTAGCCATATAAAAATGGAGAATGTAGTGATAGACTGAATGCCTTCGTTGGCATAGCAGCAAAAAAAGCTTCTTAAAGAGACCATTTTATATATATATAGATATAATTTTTTTTATATGAATGTATAAAGTTGAGAAAATGCCAATAATAGAAAAAGCAATTCCAGAGAGAGCAGCATATTCAATGTATGGAAAAGTACCTTTCTAACAGTTCTACCTTTTATTGGGAAGGTAGTACAGCACAGGTAAGTGTGTTTTATAGCATTTATGGGTGCTGGTGCCATTAATGTACCACAATGTTCCAAAGCAGTGATTCGCAGCCTTTCTTGGACTAAAATACACTTCAGCGACAAAACAATTTACAAAACCAAACTACTTTATTTTAACGCATATTTCTTGGTAAACTATATATTCATTTTCAGATGGGAATCACAATGTTAATGCCTGCGTCTTTAAAACAATAAATATTTAAGGACTCCATTCAGCATATTACAGTCCTGAAGTCAATGTAGCCATGGTAGACTTTGTAATGGCTTGTGGCACAACAGTTTGTTGTGGCACATTGGTTTAAAAGCACTGCTGTAATGTTCTGTTTAAAAGAGAATACATGTCATGTTATACTTTGGCGACTCTGTACACTCACATGCAAAATTAAAAAAAATAGCTCAGGCAATGGCTGAACTTTAGTTAGTAAAATATATTTCTTCCCTTTATGTATGTTTGTTCTATGTTGTTTATTATGTTTACAAATTGAAAGAAGAAAAGTAATTTGACAAAATTAAAACAATGTTACTTGTTAGATGATGATCTACAATGATGTTACAATGTTATTTGTTAGATGATGATCTACAATGATGTTACAATGTTATTTGTTAGATGATGATCTACAATGATGTTACAATGTTATTTGTTAGATGATGATCTAAATCATTGTTTCCCAAACCAGTCCTTGAGACCCACCAACAGTCCAGGTTTTGTCAGTATCTCAATTGGAATAAAAGAGGTAAATACATAGATAATTGATTGCTGGTGAGCCATGCAGACTGGTTTGGGGACCACTACTCTAAATAATGCTTTGAAAGTGTAAAGTATTATAGTATTTAGCTGCAATAATATGTGAGTGAATAAACCTTGTCATTGTGAGCACACTTTTTTCCTATTGCACAAAACTGCAGCCGTATAAAGTTTAAATCACCGCAAGGTAACAGTTGTTTCGCTTACCAAAAAAGGTCACCGCAAATCCTTCAAGGACACATGCCCACGATCCTAAGAAAAAATAGCCTTGGCTGTTAGTTGCAATACTGACACTGCCACCAATAACCGACACTAAAAAGTCTGCCACGGACAAGTTTACAATGATGTAGTTCAAAGGTTGCCTCAGTTGTTTGAATTTGAAAGTAACAAGAATGACAATAAAGTTCTCGACGATAGAAAGCGTGGTTATCAGGGACATTAGGGCAGTCAGGAATTGAAAGTTCCATGGTTCGATGGATGTCAAGCGTCTGTCGAAAGGATTCCACGGAGTAGAGCTTTCTAGGATGGCAAACTGTGACTCATTTTTTGGCATCTTGACTGTAGTTTTGCCTTCTGCAGTCCAAGTGAAGGATAGATGACAAACACTTGGTGGAACACAGTGTCAGATGACGTTCGTCTACGGCAATGTGGTGTCACGCTGTCTTTTTGGAAGTGCTACTTTACTCTTAAACATAATAGCATACCAGAAGTATTGTAAGCAAGCAAGTAAGCAAGTGCATTCCTAGTTAATATGAGTGCAACATTTTCTGTTCTGCAGCTTAGTGACACTTCTGTTGATCCATCCTTGCATGTTTGTGAGTCCAGTAGCTTTTGGAACAATGTAGAAATTCCCTTAGTGTGTGTGAGTTTCTTTCACTCTGACAGCAGCTGAGCTGAAACATTGCTCAGCAATCCCGTTTTGTAGAACACAAGACTGGGATCCCTCCCTGACAGAATGTTAAAGAAGAGGTAAACCCAGCCTTGTTAACAGTAGGGAGGGGATTAGACAAGAGGATGACTTTTATTTGCTGCTTCAGGAACCAAAAGTGCAGAGAATTACAAAGACAGTGTATGCATGGCATGACTGATACACTAAAATATTTAAATCCTGGAATATAAAAATACATCTTGTATTGATCACCACAGGTGCTCAAACAGTTAACTTTATTCAGAGGAGAAAAAGAATTCTAACACCTAAAATGTTAATCTTTGCCTGCTAGTAAAAAATGATAAATCCCACTTTAATGGAAGCAGAATAAAGGGTTTTACACTTAAACCAATATTATGGGAGTAAACCTCCTTAAATGGTATAATTACGTACTTTTTTTTTTTTTTACAGACAATACCGTATTTGTCACTACTGAACATTTTTTTAAGAGAACAATAAAGAATGTCATTGTTTTCTTGGATTAAAAAAATATTTATAAAAATGAGGATTTAACGGTAAACAATTTCTTTTCATATGGATTTTAAATAAATATAAGGAATATGTAATCTCAAAAAGCAAATAATGTGATTAATAAAGCCCTAATAAAGTCAGGTAAGAAAATAAAAATCTACTTGACTCTTAAAAGCATTTTCCCCCTTCCGATACAAAATCAGCAAATTGCATTTTCTGCTGAGAAAATGTTGTTTTTATTTCATGTTACAAACACTAATCTTCTTCACCCCATACATGGAATATTAGTGGCTAATACATAGTTATTGTAAAATATCGCATAATTGTACTCCTTCGCACATGTTTTGTTTTGGGGTTTGGTTAACTGATTTATAGACTCTTTGCTGTCAGACAAAGAAATGTGTGTTTTTTTATAAGAAATTTGTGATTTGAGCTCCAAGAGCCTTCAGGCAGATTTCAGTGAAGGTTTTACTTTAAAAAAAATATATAAATATAATTGTTTCATTTTTATTGCCTGACCAAAGACCAGGTGTAAAAGCCAACAGGTAAATTTTTTATACACTTGGTTTTTTTGATCCCTTCAGTCATCCCCATATGTATTCGTCCTTTTCATTCCTGCCACTTTTTATTACATATCTTTTTGTCCTCTTGCCTAATTAGATTTTAAATATGTTTAACAAATAATGTTCAGCTGTGCCACCACCTGATATCAAAAAGAGAGCTAATTCATAATTTAAATGTGTTGTATATAGGAAATCTACAGTGTTCGCAGTAAGTGGTGCACCTTTGAATTGGTTGCTGGGTTCTTGCTAGATATGTATAAAAAGAAAAAAAAAATACATATATATTATTATTATTATTATACTTATATAGCGCCTTCAAATTCCACAGCGCTTTACAATGGGTGGACGAACAGACATGTAGTTGTAACCAGACATGTTTGACGCACAGAAACAGAGGGTTGAGGGACCTGCTCAACGAGCTCACATGCTAGTGGGAGTGGGGTATAGTGACAAAAAAGATAAGGGAAGTATTTGGGAAGTAGATTGGTAGAATAGTATTCACTGAAGACTTAGTGTTTTTTTTTTTTTTAAATGACAGTTGCAAGGGACGAATCAGTTGGGAGCCATTAACAGTTTAATTGATACGCTTTTGTGAAAAAGTGAGTTTTTAATGATTTTTTGAAGGAGTGGAGACTGGGTGAACGTCTAACGGAAAATGGAAGGAAGGAAGTTCCACAGGAACGTTGCAGCCCTAGAGAAGTCTTGAAGGCAAGCGGCAGAGGTGGGAGTAAAAACAGAGGACTGACGTAGGTCTTTGGCAGAGCGTAGGGGCCTCGACGGGACATACTTGTGTATTAGGGAGGATAGATAGGTGGTGTGACAAAAGTAACCTCATCACTGGCTTTTGGAGGGGCCTGTTTGTCAGCCTCTGCCTCAGGACTATGGGCCGTGCAATATACCTTGCCCAATGCACTTTAAAAGGCTTTGTTCATGTGAAATATGTACTTTTGTACTCCAGACAGAGAGACCAACCATTAGCCCTAATTATCTGGAACTGTTTTAGGCATGGGACTGTCGGTCAAATAAATGACTTCCAGGAAATTCCTGAACCCCTGAACTGATCTGGGTGATTTTTGGATATGTTGGTCACCCAGATCAGGGCTATCAGGATGTAATATTTGTGGGGTTTTATGTATTTTTAGGGTACTTTTGGGGCATTTAAAAAAAATATGTTTTTCCTGTGCTTGGAGATAATTGGATTAGAATTAGTACAGTTACTGATCTAATTATCTCACAAGCAGGGAGGAGGGATTGTATGTTTGTTATGGGAGTGTCTGGCATTTAATCACTGTTCTTATTGGTCTGTGTCTTTGTATTGGAGTTCCCAACAAGGTCCATGAGGGCGTACCCCTTGCATTGGGATTGTCATAAAAGGCCAAGTGTGGCTCCCATTAAATTAAGAACTCGTTTACCGCTAGAGGGAGTCTTGGCTCATGTTTGGGGGATAGGAGAACGGCATACACTCTGGGGAATTGCTATATCACAATACTCCCCTGAGTATAATCACTAGCTTTTATAAGAACTGTTCCTGCTACGCTCTCTGGACTAGGAGAGGTCTACCCACTGGAAGCTGAGTCCTGGTCTTGGGTACAGGGTAGGTGGAGGACGGTGAGGGTTTAAGGCGGTTATGGTGTTCCAGTACAGTGCTTATGGTGCTCGCAGGTACTAGGAAGCAGTGATTGACGCGGGTACCCGGTCGGGGTGCCAGGCGGTTCGTCACAGGTGGAAGTAGCATTATGTAGAGATTTGAAAGCAAGAACCAGAATTTCATATGGAGCCCTATATCTTATGGGAAGCCAGTGCAGGGACTGTCAGAGGGGTGAGGCGTGGGAGGTGCAGGCGGACAGGAAGATGAGCCTCGCTGCCGCATTCATTTGTCACGGTAGTTTACCCCTACACGCAGGATTTAGTTCAACAATCGACAGATAGAGCAGGTACGACTTACCGGATTACAAAAATATTTATAAAAATGAGGATTTAACGGTAAACAACTTCTTTTCATATGGATTTTAAATAAATATAAGGAATATGTAATCTCAAAAAGCAAATAATGTGATTAATAAAGCCCTAATAAAGTCAGGCAAGAAAATAAAAATCTACTTGACTCTTAGAAGCATTTTCCCCCAAAGACCAGGTATAAAAGCCAACAGGTAAATTTTTTATACACTCGGTTTTTTTGATCCCTTCATTCATCCCCATATGTATTCGTCCTTTTCATTCCTGCCACTTTTTATTACATATCTTTTTGTCCTCTTGCCTAATTAGATTTTAAATATGTAATGTTCAGCTGTGCCACCACCTGATATCAAAAAGAGAGCTAATTCATAATTTAAATGTGTTGTATATAGGAAATCTACACGCAGGATTTAGTTCAACAATCGACAGATAGAGCAGATACGACTTACCGGACTTTAGAATGTCCAGACTCGCCGTATAGCAGAGAATAGACAGAGTCAAGAACAAGCCGAGGTCAACGGAACAAAGAGACTGCAAGAACAAAACTAGCCAAGGTCTGGTACACAGTAGTCAGTAAGCCAGCAAACAAGACAAAACAGGGATAGAGAGATAAACGGAGTCAGATACAAAGCCAAGGTCAAGCACGAAAATCACAACTGAACACAACAAGCGCTAAAGGGAACTGAAACAGAAACCACGATAGGGCAGGGAGTTAAGGGAGAGGTAAGTATAAATACCCTAAACTTTACTTTGATTGGCCCCTGTCATATCCACGCCCCCAAAATGTGAGTGTCTGGGGAATGTGGGATGACAGGTGCCAATGGGAGCACATTTCATCTTTTGGCTCCCACTGCCCCTTTAAGAGCGTGCCCGAGTCGCGCGGCACGCTCTTAGAGCTAGGCGGGACACGTGACTGCATCTCGCGGTCCGTTCCCGCCTTCATTTGGGAGCTGCGCGCGGCGGGAAGTGAGGACCTCGGCCGGCCCAAGGGTAAGGTAAGTACAGCTACATCATTATAGACTGCAATGTGGCAAGTTAGGAGCACGTAAGACCACTGAGAAGCGGATTGCAGTAGTCAAGGCGAGAGAGGACAGTGGCATGGACCAGTACCTTAGCTGCATCTGGCGTTAAGTAGGGGTGGATGCGCGCAATGTTTATGAGATGGAAGCGGCAGGATTTGGTAATCGACTGGACATGAAGGATGAAGTAGAGGTTGAGCCTGCGTGGTGGAGCTGATTGTAGCACCATTAACGTGGAGGGAGACAGAAACGGGAGTAGCAACAATTAAGGGAGGAAAGACCAGAAGTTCTGTTTTGGATAAATTGAGCTTAAGGAAGTGCTCAGCCATCCAGTTTGCACCACTCCCTGTCACAGGTGCCTCATTCCAGGGTCCTACCTAAACTTGCACAAGGCAGAGAAACCCAGGAGGAAGGATTTCCCAAGTAAGTGGATTAATCTCATAAGACCAGACATTAGGTTGCTAGAATAGAGCCTGCCAAAAATGGGGTACATTGTCATTGTGACAGATTATTGCAATGTATGATCATATACTGTAACTAAACCCCCATTATTTTTGCCAAAGTCAGGTGTTTTTTAAAACTATTACTCCAGAAAATAATATTTTACAAAACAGAAAGACATTCTAATAGTGAACACAGCAATGTATAACTATTTGCAACAAAAACAGAGAATATGAGGACTCTGAGAGTGGACAAAAACTTAGAGGCACTCAGTAGCTTGCCCTTCGCTAAATCCCCGCTCAGGTTCTAAAATAGTTTTTGCTCACTTGTGCCGTTACAGAGAGAACCAATTCCAAGGCATATCAGACTGATCCCACCCGTTGTAGTATCAATGCTGTATCTCTCGTGCAGAGAGAACCGAAATGCTGGTAAGTTCTCTCTGCACGAGAGATACAGCATAAATACTACAATAACTATGTGGAAAATGTTGTGGCAATAGTTATGTTACTAGATACTAAGTGTGAATTTTACCCTTTAGGGCCCCAATTCAATATTTTTGGAAAAGCTTTTTAAATCATTTAATATTTCTGGATAAACTTTTAAATGTATTTTTTCCCCCAAAATATTAAAATATAAAACATATCAGTTAATATAATCATAAAATATCAAAATATTTAAAAATATTTTTTTAAAAACTAAAAAATATTTATCCAAAAATATTAAATAGACGCCACATCATGGGAAATTCCCTGACTTAGGACAAGATGGCATCTTAAAGTCTGAACATCTTTATCTACTTAGGGTTACCGCAGTATATTATGTACTGAAAGAGTCGTAGCATAGCCTTGTTTATGCATTAGTGCTATTGTATTTCGTCTGGGACAAAATGGCGTAAACATATTATGCACTGAAAATAGGTAAAAGGTTATTGCTTAAAGAAACATGAATGAAAAACAATATGTTCCATTTCTAACACCTTGTCAGTTTGCAATATCTCTTAAAGAGTACACAGTTTGTGAAATACAATATTTGCATTTTGCCAATTACAGTTCTTGCTCTAAATTACAGTTTAATTGCAATAATTCTTATTAGCACGTCACCTACAATTTCTTAGAACAGCGCCACCCCTGGCTCATATCACTTGAATTAAAGTTCCCTTCTTTGTCCATTTGAAATATTGGAGGTATGTACACACTTAAAACCACTCAGAACCTGTTTACACTCCGATCAGAATAACCCCTTAATACACACCAGTGATGCATTATAAATTTGCTTTACATGCGCATAAATTATGTGTCCCCGTACTCTTCAGTTGCAGAGCTGAGTCTCATCCTGCCTGTTATCACAGTTATCCTTTACAGATAAATCTATACGAGGGCCAAGTAAAATTTAAGCATTTTCATGCACTTTAACACTTCGAAATGACCATTAATTCTCTGTTTTCCCCACAATGCTTCCTCGTGTGTGTCTGCCTCACACTCTACCTTACCATAAATTACCCTGATAAATATTTTATCTATCCCCTACCTACTATTTTCCTGTAGAAAAGCATGATTTGCATGGCTGGTAAAGTACTATTCCTGCTTAATGTCACAGAAATCTCCATAAATAATTCAGAATGTGAAGCCCTGCTCACATAAAACTTGTCAATATACACTCTACTAGCCAAGTAACCTAGACAAGTAAGCTGTCAGGACACAAGATAATGGTAGTGGTATGCTAATTAAACAAATGTGTCGTGAGCTTTTAATTGCAATGTGTGTGCCAAAGTGGCATGCTGTCCAGCAGGGGCCAAACTGTGCAATTTAATCCACTAGGTATCCTTTGAGCACCAAAGGATGTGCCCAAAATGTGCCCAATGTATCTAGTGTGTAGCACTTACACGTACTGTGATTAATGTTCAGACAGGAGTTAATGGAAGCTTATTTCTCATTTCTTACTTAGCCTATTACAGTGAAAGAGTGTTAGTCTGAACATGCGCAAGTTCCTCTCTTATTCCTGACCCTATTAATTCTGTTCATTAAGCTGCAAAAATTTTAAAAAGTGGGACCTTTCCCCCGGCCTACCAAATATTGTATGTCATGCAAATCCCACACAATTTGCGCAGGCTAACTTATTGCTTTTACTGACTGGGCCTATCAGTAACAGAGTTCATATAAAAAATCCAAAAATTAGTAAACCTATTCAACAAATTAATGGAAGTGTAGTACATGTATTACCACTACTGAGCAAGACTTTATGTGATATGCACCACACACCCTTTAAAAGCAGTAGGACTGGCTGACAGTTCTGAGCCACTCACTAGTCTCCTCAGAAGTTTTATATTTACAGCAACAGATTTATTTCCCCTCTGTTCCCACCTTTAATTCTGAAATTGAATTAATCTGGGAAAATCCAAGGCAGTACAGGAGGAGAAGAAAACAGATAGTAAGAGAAATTAAGTTCTTTAACAGCTGTAGAAGTAATGCTGGACCTCTAAACCAAGGAATAAGTGACGAACAAAGTGTGAAGAAACAGTGACAATCTCTAATTAAATTCTCTGAATCTGACAGACGGATACATTAATAAAGGTAATTCCATTTTTTTATCTGCTCGACTAAAAAACAGGGCGAGAACATGAAAAAAGGTGTAGATAACCTAATTTACTCCAATGCCCATTAACTACAATTCTATTCAGGTCACAACCCAAAGTGGGTGGCAACCGGAACTCAAAACAGATAAAATCTAAGACAGCATTATTTGGTATAAAAACTCAGCTAAGAATGTATACAATTGATGCTTAGGAATATTTTAATAAAGTGTAACAACACTAACGCAAATTGTGTACTCTTGCTTTGAATACAACGACAAATGTAAAGTTTAAGAATAAATAAATAAATGGGTTTATGCACACAAGTACATTTTTAAATAATATATATTTAAATGTCTTTATTCAACCCAAAACCAAAATATAAAACACAACATAGTGTAGTATATATAGTTCTGAATAAAAGTGAGAAATAAAATATATTTAACTCCCAATCTTAAGAGCCATATCAAGGCTCTGTATATATAGGACAGTCCCCAATTCTCTCTGGTAAGGTTTCCTTATGATCCTTAGAGTTTATGGAATCAAAGGGAGTAAAAACGAATTGCTCATAATTTGTAAGGTAAAATTCTTCATTAATAATTTACTGTAATAAAATATCCCTCACATTTGATAAATGTGAACAAACACCAAAAGGCTGCGCTCACTATTAAAAGTATAAATTAAAGGGACACTCTACTGACAAACTACAAAAATAAATCACTGTTTAGTAGATATACTCATAAAGAAAACATACATGTATTTAATTAAGCATTATTTTTTGGGGTATATCTTACAACACCTTGCAAAAGCTGTAGATCTATTGTCTGCAGCCTTTGCAAGCCCTTCCCGTCTTACCCCGCCCAGTCTTTCTGTGGCTGTCCAATCAGACACTTCCCATTGCAGCTCAATGAGAAGTCTTTGCAAGACAGGTGCTCTGGGCAATTGCTGCCTCTTGAGTTTAGCTCCACTGAGATAAACAAGCCAGGAAGTAGCAGGACCTGCTATCCGAGAGACAGCAAGGGGGTGTAACAGGGTTATTTTATAAATCAGCCAATTTCTAATGAAACACACTTTTTGTAAAATGAAAAAAAGAGGACACACTATTCACACATAAATCAGTTCAACAAGCTAAATTGCTTTAGTGGTGTAGACTGAGTGTCCCTTTAAAACATATATTCCAAGTTATGTTATACGCCCTCTCACCACTACACAGGAGACCTGACAAGCAGCTGCATTGTCTCTGTATGTTCTATCGGTGCCTCTTATGAGCAAGTCAAGGAAATCCATAGGGAAAGACATGTCAGGTAATATTTGGTTCATTATTAGATTCTACTTTTTTCAAATGTGCTAGTGAGCGTTAAGTAATGATGTGAAGCTAACTGGACATGTTCAGGTTGTGGCCTAAAACTCGTTCCGATTTATAATTTGTAACAATTAAAAAAAAAAAGGTGAAATGTGCAAGAATATTGCGCAGCATCCATTAGCTTCACAAATGTCTTAAAGCTATTTATTAAATGTCTATTTTAATTGGTGCAATTCTTTATACTATTATTTTTTATATTGTATTGCTCACTGCACTTAGGTATGCCATTTGCCAGTGTGTTCTGTCACTGCTATAATTCTACATAATTCTGAACCCCCACATTTGATTGCTGAGAGGCTATTTTAAGTAGCCCTTATAAAATTTAGAAATGTATTTTATGAGTGTGCTGTTCCTTAATCTGTATTATGTATACATTTTTGTCACTACGGCAGCACCATTCCTGCAAGATGCATGTTCCGGGTGTGCCCCCAATACCCTTTTGTTTTTACAATGTAATTTTGGAATCAAGACCAGATTCCCTTTGGGGTAAGCACCCTCCTTGTTCACAGGCCCCTTTGTAGGAGACCACAGGTATATATTTGAGGAGGTTTTGGATAGTAACGTCACTTCAATTATAATTTTTATTGAGCAGATATATATTTCGCATTGTGAGTAAATACATAAAAGCACTTTAATTGTTTAGTTTTACCACAATTTTTTTAATTGCATTTACAGACTCCCCTCACTTACCAACTGGGTTCCATTCCTACGACCCGGTCGTAGAACAAATTGGTTGGTAAGTGAGGAGTTAAGGGATTCCCTGCTCTGGTGCGTTTGTCTATGTTCGGGGAAACTTCCCTGAACATAGACGAACGCACCAGAGCAGGGAATTCTTCTAATCATTATTTGTTGTCCTTTGTTATCCTTTCCATGATTTTACATAAGAAAAAGATCTACCAAACTGTACTATAAAATGTGTTGATCGAACTATCCAGACATATAACTCAATGTGCACAGATATCATGGGTATTGCCACTAAAAGGGCTGAAATGATCCACCTGTACACATTCAGAAAATCCACGGCATCAAAACAAGCAGGAAAGCTTGCATCTTAAAATGTTGTGCACTTTCATAGAATTACATAGCAATAGATATGAAACTTGGCACATTCTGCTTCTATCTGTTTATGCAAAAGACTCATATTTGTGACCTACCAATAAAAGTATCTTCTTTACACAGACCAAGTTCAAAATATATTTTTTTGTAGTTTAAAGGAACACTCCAAGGACTATAAAAACTACAGAGTGCTCTGGTGGTGATGGTACTCCCAAACCCCACTGTAAACAGAGTAGTCTAACCACAACCACTTTTAAGCAGACCGGTTATTTACCTCCACTACTTCAGACAGAAAGTCCCTTAGGTTTCCCACACTAAGCCCCCCGCACCTAGCTTATTGGATGATCACTCTCAGCCAATGAGCTATGCCATACACTGCCTATCTACTACTGTCTATTTTTATTGCAGGATTTCTAAAAAAAAAGTCTAGAATACCTGTGGATCTATATTCAGGACTAAATGAGCAAATTGAAATGAGCGGAGAATCTATCCCCTACAATTATACAAGAAGATTTGTGTACTGTGTATTGCAGGGGTTCCCAATCATTTTTTTCCCATGGAACCCTTTGTAGCAGCATCGTGGAACTCCCCCTCTCTCCCTCTTCCGCCTCTCCCCCCAAAAAACTATTTTGCGCAGTTGCATTAACCTTTTTTTTGCATCTGCTGGTGTGTGTCTTTGTGTCAAGGTGTGTGTATCTGTGTTTGTATGTGCCAGTGTTTATCTGTGTGTCAGTGTGTATCTGTATGTGCATGTGTGCGTCAGTGTGTGTATGTATCTGACACACAGATACACACACTGGCACACAGATACACATAGGTACATACACCTTGACACACACAGTGTCTATCTGTGTGTGTGTATCTGTGTGTGTATGTATCTGTGTGTTGAAGTGTGTGTATCTATGTGTCAAAATGTTTGTATCTGTGTTTGTATGTGCCCTGTGTGTCAAGGTGTATCTGTGACACACATATACACACACACTGGCACATTGTGGCACACAGATACACACACACTGGCACAAAGATACACATTGGCACAAAGATACACACACACTGGCACATACACACAAACACTCAAATAAACACACTGGCACATACACTGATACACATATACACACACTGATACACATATACACACTCAGATACACAAACTGACAGATACATTGACACACATATATAGACTGGCACATACACACTGGCACATACACACACACTCAGCTACACACGCTGCCAGATACACAGATACACACACTGGCACATACATTGGCACAGATACACACTGGCAGATTGCACACATTGACACACAAATACACACACTGATACACAGATACACACTAAAACACAGACACACACACTGGCACATACAAACACAGATACACACATTGACAGATACACTGACACACAGATACACACTAAAACACAGACACACACACTGGCACATACAAACACAGATACACACATTGACAGATACACTGACACACAGATGCAGACTGGCACAGATACACATATGCACACACACTGGCACAAAGACACACACATGGCACTTGCATAAACACACAGATACACACACTGAGATACACACAATGACACACAGGTACACACACTGACACACACACCCAGGTACACACAATGACACATGCACACCTTGACACACATATACACACATACAGGTCATAACGTTTATATTTGCTGCCACCTTCCTGTAAGGTTACCTTTTCTCCGCAGGAGGCTGACTTGCTTGTGTGCTGGTTGCTGCTGGCTGTTGGTGTGCTGCTGGCTGAGGCTGCTGGTTGGGGCTGAGGTTGCTAGCTGGGGCTGGTGGCTGCTTGGTGAGGCTGCTGGCTAAGGTTTCTGGTTGCTAGCTGTGGCTGGTGGCTGGAGGCTGCTGGCTGAGGCTGCTAGCTGGGTCTGTTGGCTGAGGCTGGTGGCTGGTGGCTGCTAACTGTGGCTGGTCGCTGGCGGATGCTGGCTGAGGCTGCTAGCTGGGGCTGGTGGCTGAGGCTGTTAGCTGGGGCTGGTGGCTGGTGGATAAGGTTGCTGGTTGCTAGCTTTGGCTGGTGGCTGGAGGCTGCTGGCTGATCTCTGGTGTGTTGCAGCTCACTCCTCAATACACCATCTAGTGTGGCACTCTATGTCTGAGCCTGTCACTTTCCCCAGCATCCGATACTGCAGGGGCCTGGTCGCGGTCTTAAACGACAGCAGCACCTGACGGGGCCCCTTTTTAGTGATACCCATCAGGTGACCCTAAGTGCTTCGGCCACCTGATGGGCAAATTGTGCCGGAACCCCAATGTTGTTGATCACCAATTGGGAAACACTAGTGTATTGTAAGCACGAGAGTCAAATATTGATGCTTTTGCTACTGTGACAATATTACAACAGGATAGAGTTATATTGTCTCTATTAACTTGCAATCTTGTTGTAGGGTTATTTTTTTAGATGATAATATAATTACTATGGTTTTAAACTTACTGGAGAGTGGGCTTATCAGCAATATTGCTACTTAATTTTAAGGACCCTGCAGGGCATTAACCCCTTAAGGACCAAACTTCTGGAATAAACGGGAATCATGACATGTCACACATGTCATGTATCCTTAAGGGGTTAAAGAGACGTGCATCACTTCACATGTTCCCCCTTTTTTTTTTTAACTGACCAAACACTTTTAAACAAATATCCAAAACAAAACAAAACAGGAACCACTTTAAAAAGTTTGTTATAAACTTACTATAAACTTGGTCAAATTGCATTATTGGGCACACTTCTGAGCTAGGGGAGTTTCTTCATCACCACCACCCCCTCTTTTTTACCCAGTCTATTTCAGTTTCAGACCAGACCACCAATGACAAAAACACAGCACGTTGAGCAGCAACAGGAGAGAGAGAAACGCGACACAGGAGTCTGCTCTGCATGAATCACACTAATTACACTTCCTCCTCCCTTTGTCAGGATGATGCAGGTTGAAGAGCTCTTCCAACTGCACATGTCAATTTGTCAGACATGTCCAATGTTCTTTTCCAGGATTCCTAGGGATAGGACGACTATCGGTTAGATAAGTAACCTTGATAATGGACTATGTAGATTCTGAACAGAAGAAATATTTAATTTGAGAGTCGTAGACGCTGAAAAAAAATAAATATTTGTTTCTAGAGTGGACCTTTAAGAATAAGGAGACATGGAATATAAATTCTTTATTTTTTATTTTATAAAGTTAATCAAACCAGATAATTCATAAAATATTTTTCTGGGAATTTTTTTTTTAATCACATAATGCAATTATGTTAACAGAAACAAAAGCTATTACACAAGAAGAATCCATCAGCTGTCACAAAAAAAAAGTTAATCTTTCCGAGTGCAGACCAAAGTACTGATGATGCAGCTGTATAAGGTCCCTGATAAAGTACCGCATTTATCCAGAAGAGGGCAGAAAGCGTAATGAGCATACAGTAATGGCCCATGTCCAGCTGAGCCTGCATTCTAAAATAGTCTTTGCACAAAGTTAGACGTCTGAATGCAGCACGTATTTCTATATGTTTGTATTATACAGCCATGTTACAGTGCTGCCCCGCACGCTGTGTGTCTCCTATGAATGGTTAGTTTATAGATGCTCATAGAAATACTCATTTCTGTCTAATCACAGATTTTGCTTTTTATTGGTGATGAAAGTAGCAAGATGGATTCTTAGTGTAGGGCTTGCCTAACAGGTTGCCTTGCCATTGGCAGGTGAGCTAACACTTAAATAGCCAGTGCAGTGGTACTAAAATCCCCTGTTATTGTGCACATGACTTTGGAATAGTGCGCAGGTAAAGTTGTGTTTTTTATTGCTAATTTCTTCGAGCTGACAAATACTATAGCCATTGCTGCTGCTACTGCCCAAGAGTAGTGGTATTTTGAGGACAACAGAGGAAACCTTGTTTTGGTGCCATACAAGAGACAGTTCTCCTACCGTCTGCAGTGCCTGTTACAGGCTGCTGAGTATTAACCAAATGCCACCCGAACATAGACCAGCTCTCTGACATGGGGAATCCCTCGAACCAGTTCTCGAACGTTAACATTCTCTGTGCTAGTGAGCTAATCTATGTTCAGGTAATGTTCCCTAATATAATACAAAAAGAGATTGCACGCTAGACTACTCCAAAGAGATACACATTAATGCTTTATTAAACCAAAACAGGTTATAACAAACAAGAAGCACAAAAATCAAATGGAGTACCACAACAAATTTGAAGTGACAACAATAAGGCAAATACTTTAAACAGCAGTACAAGCCACAACTTACTCAAGTCTATCCTGGCAGAAACACAAGCCCCTAATACCCCCAACATTTCGGCAGCTCCTGGTTGCTTTTCTCAAGGGTGTTTGTATTGCTGCTTACCAGAATCCATTTAAATATCCCTCCATACAGCTGATGGCCATTAGACACCAATCAGATCCGATCCCAGAAGTGACATCACTTCCGGTTTCGGTCCGAAATATCATATCCTTGAGTATGCCCCAATAGCAAAATATTATTAAATATAAATCATATTACATAGATATATACACATTAGATCATGCTATATACACAACGGAGAAAGTGTATTACCACCTCTCCGTGCGGACAAACTCACGCATTCACATTCCCTTGCACCTACATTACAACTCCATACTGTTTCCTGGAACCGGCCCGATATTCTGAAAACTGATATCCACTGCCTCGCGCATGCGCATTCGCTCCAAGCAGCACTAGGTCTCCATACTCCTTCCTGGAACCTGCCCATAACTCCGAGACCAGCTACTATATCGCGCATGCGCGGACACGATACAATGACGAAAAAAGGGCATATTGGATACAAAGAATATATATGGGAAAAAAGTGGAAGCCCAATATAAGCTTACACAACTAATTAAACAGTATTACCTGTGACATAATTAAAAATCCACCACCAATTACCAATATAAAAACGGAAAAAACTAAACTAAAAGTAGGCAAAAGATGCAATAGTTAAGTATCTTTAATTCTATCAACATATATGCATGAATACCTATATAGTAGCAACTATTTAGATAGATAGATTTATGATTTATTTTCCCATAGCATTCTATTTTCTCGGTAGCCTTTGGTTAGGTATTTGAATGAGATATGGTATTAATTAATGCTATGTCCTTGGTATTTTATTTTATTCCACGTGCATTACCTGTGTAGGATTTTCAGTGGCAATTTGACATGTGTATTGGAGAATAGACAAAAATGTCTATCATTATAATTGTGACAAATTCCCCTCTCCAAGTGAGTTTACCACGAGCTCCTGGAGGAGCCTGTTTGCCAGCCTACTGCCCACAGACTATGGGCCCTGCAGGGAAACCTGTAAAAGACTACCAAACTTGATCGACTGTTAGCGCTAATTCTCTGGAACTTTTTTGGGCATGAAACCATGCGTGCAGTCGGCCAAAAGAGACTTCCAGGAATTTCCTGAACCCCTGCTCTGATCTGCGTGATTTTTGGATATGTTGTTCATCCAGATCAGGGCTATCAGGGGATATGTTGTGTTTTGGGGTATTTCTTGGACTTTATAAAAATGTGTGTTTTATTCTGCCTGGGGGTAATTAACTTTTGTATTATCTACCTTAATTGTATCACAGGCAGAGGGGAGGGATTGTGTAATGTATGTGGGAGTGTCATTCATTGTTACACTGTTTCTATTGGCTTGCATGTTTTGTGTCCTGTGTCCAACAAGGTCCACCTGGGCGTTTCTGTTCTACTTCACCCTCAATCTTGAGTCTTGTCTCTTCTTGGGGGGAATTGCTATATCACTACAAGGGATTGCTATGATCATCGTACTCCCCTGGCTATAATCACTAGCTCTTGGAAGAGCTGTTCCTGCTACGCTTTCTGAAGGAAGAGAGGTTCACCCACTGGAATCTGGAGCCTTGTCGTAGGTCCAGGGTGGGTAGGAGACGGCGAGACCCCAACCAAGCTGCAGCGGTTCGTGGGGCCTGCAGTACTTATGGTGTCTGGAGAAGTGCTTGGAGCCCTCGCTAAGCACTAGGAGCATCCATCGGCGGAGGTACCCAACCGGGGTACAGGAAGCTCTGTTACAATAATTATAGTCAGGATCATTATAAATGGATAGCTTATGTTATATAAGTATTAGAAAGGGAAGAAATGTCTTATGTTTAGTGACTAATAATATAACTATAATATTTGGTTGGATATATAACAATATGCTTTGTGTATACAGATGATTATTAGGATAAATATTAACAGAAATATCAAATTGTTATTTGTTGATGGTCTTATTTTTTTGCTTATGAAAAACAATATGTTATTGATTTATGGTTGTCTTTCCTATATATATATAAGTATTCATGCATATATGCTTATAGAGTTAAAGATACTTAACTGTTGCATCTTTTGACACCTAGCTATTGTTTATATTGTCTCTCCATACAACAATGTTATAGCAGGTAATGTTTTCCAAACATAGATTTGCAGGATTCCCTGAGCTAGTGAACTGGTCTATGTTTGGAGAAGATTTTGCAAACATAGACCTGCTTGTCAGTGCATCCTCACTTACTGACCAATTCGTTTTACGACCAAGTCATATGAACAGAACCCGGTCGGTAAGTGAGGATTTACTGAAATTCTGATCAACCATAGAAGAGACAGGTATCTTGAAGCAAGCACCATCGCGCCATCTGCAGTACGTGTGACAGGCTGCTGGGTATTAACCAATGCTGCCGATCGTATGGACAAATGTGCTGACACGTATGCTATAAAGAGAAAGGCTGCATTCCTGAAATAATTCGGGATTATTCTAGTTTACACTGACCGAATAATCTAAATTTTATTAAAGACAGGAGTTGAATATTTTCACACCCACTTTGTATTCCATCTCATTTACTTTACGTGAAATATATTTTTATTTTTGATGTTTTCATAAGACTATATATTACACTGCCGGTTTCTATTTGTTCTGGTTATGTAAACTCTTAATTACCGAGCTAGGAATATTTAGATTTGCAATAGTTCGATACTCGTGATGTCTATATGTGTGGATCTGTATATATATTGCAGACACCCAGTCCAAGTGATGTTACTCTGTCTTTCAAGTGTGAAGTTTCGTCTGCATGTGCCGCTTCATTACCCTACAGACTGCTCTCCGGAGGTTTACAGTTACTACTTCCTTTTGGTTTACATGGTTGATTCATCGCTCTGGTTCACATGGTTGATTCCATCGCTCTGGTTCACATGGTTGATTCATCGCTCTGGTTCACATGGTTGATTCATCGCTCTGGTTCACATGGTTGATTCATCGCTCTGGTTCACATGGTTGATTCATCGCTCTGGTTCACATGGTTCATCGCTCTCTGGTTGATTCATGGTTGATTCATCGCTCTGGTTTACATGGTTGATTCATCGCTCTGGTTCACATGGTTGATTCATCGCTCTTGTTTACATGGTTGATTCATCGCTCTGGTTTACATGGTTGATTCATCGCTCTGGTTCACATGGTTGATTCATCGCTCTGGTTCACATGGTTGATTCATCGCTCTGGTTTACATGGTTGATTCATCGCTCTGGTTTACATGGTTGATTCATCGCTCTGGTTCACATGGTTCATTCATCGCTCTGGTTCACATGGTTGATTCATCGCTCTGGTTCACATGGTTGATTCATCGCTCTGGTTCACATGGTTGATTCATGGTTGGTTGATTCATCGCTCTGGTTCACATGGTTCATTCATGGCTCTGGTTCACATGGTTGATTCAAAGCTCTGGTTCATATGGTTGATTCATGGCTCTGGTTCACATGGTTGATTCATCGCTCTGGTTCACATGGTTGATTCATCGCTCTGGTTTACATGGTTGATTCATCGCTCTGGTTCACATGGTTGAGTCATCGCTCTGGTTCACATGGTTCATTCATCGCTCTGGTTCACATGGTTCATTCATCGCTCTGGTTTACATGGTTGATTCATCGCTCTGGTTCACATGGTTGATTCATCGATCTGGTTTACATGGTTGCTTCATCGCTCTGGAACACATGGTTGAGTCATCGCTTTGGTTCACATGGTTGATTCATCGCTCTGGTTCACATGGTTGATTCATCGCTCTGGTTCACATGGTTGATTCATCGCTCTGGTTCACATGGTTGATTCATCGATCTGGTTTTATGGTTGCTTCGCCGGCTCTGGAACACATGGTTGAGTCGCCAGCTTTGGTTCACATGGTTGTTCGCCGGCTCTGGTTCACATGGGTTCATTCATGGCTCTGGTTTACATGGTTGATTCATGCGGCTCTGGAACACATGGTTGAGTCATGGCTCTAGTTCACATGGTTCATTCATCGGCTCTGGTTCATATATGGTTGATTCGCCGGCTCTGGTTCACATGGTTGATTCATCGCTCTGGTTCACATGGTTGATTCATGGCTCTGGTTCACATGGTTCATTCATCGCTCTGGTTCATATGGTTGATTCATCGCTCTGGTTCACATGGTTGATTCATCGCTCTGGTTCACATGGTTGGTTGATTCATCGCTCTTGTTCACATGGTTGATTCATCGCTCTGGTTCACATGGTTGATTCATCGCTCTGGTTCACATGGTTGATTCATCTCTCTGGTTTACATGGTTGATTCATTGCTCTGGTTCACATGGTTGATTCATCACTCTGGTTCACATGGTTGAGTCATCGCTCTGGTTCACATGGTTGATTCATCGCTCTGGTTCACATGGTTGATTCATCGCTCTGGTTCACATGGTTGATTCATCGCTCTGGTTTACATGGTTGATTCATCGCTCTGGTTCACATGGTTGATTCATCGCTCTGGTTCACATGGTTGATTCATCGCTCTGGTTCACATGGTTGATTCATTGCTCTGGTTTACATGGTTGATTCATCGCTCTGGAACACATGGTTGAGTCATCGCTTTGGTTCACATGGTTGATTCATCGCTCTGGTTCACATGGTTGATTCATCGATCTGGTTTACATGGTTGCTTCATCGCTCTGGAACACATGGTTGAGTCATCGCTTTGGTTCACATGGTTGATTCATCGCTCTGGTTCACATGGTTGATTCATCGCTCTGGTTCACATGGTTGATTCATCGCTCTGGTTTACATGGTTGATTCATCGCTCTGGAACACATGGTTGAGTCATCGCTTTGGTTCACATGGTTCATTCATCGCTCTGGTTCATATGGTTGATTCATGCTCTGGTTCACATGGTTGATTCATCGCTCTGGTTCACATGGTTGATTCATCGCTCTGGTTTACATGGTTAATTCATCGCTCTGGTTCACATGGTTGAGTCATCGCTCTGGTTCACATGGTTCATTCATCGCTCTGGTTCACATGGTTCATTCATCGCTCTGGTTTACATGGTTGATTCATCGCTCTGGTTCACATGGTTGATTCATCGCTCTGGTTTACATGGTTGATTCATCGCTCTGGTTTACATGGTTGATTCATCGCTCTGGTTCACATGGTTGATTCATCGCTCTGGTTTACATGGTTGAGTCATCGCTCTGGTTCACATGGTTCATTCATCACTCTGGTTCACATGGTTGATTCACACTCTTGTTTACATGGTTGATTCATCGCTCTGGTTTACATGGTTGATTCATCGCTCTTGTTTACATGGTTGATTCATCGCTCTGGTTCACATGGTTGATTCATCGCTCTTGTTTACATGGTTGATTCATCGCTCTGGTTTACAAGGTTGATTCATCGCTCTGGTTTATATGGTTGATTCATCGCTCTCGTTTACATGGTTGATTCATCACTCTGGTTTACATGGTTGATTCATTGCTCTTGTTTACATGGTTGATTCATCGCTCTGGTTCACATGGTTGATTCATCGCTCTTGTTTACATGGTTGATTCATCGCTCTGGTTTACATGGTTGATTCATCGCTCTGGTTCACATGGTTGATTCATTGCTCTTGTTTACATGGTTGATTCATCGCTCTGGTTTACATGGTTGATTCATCGCTCTGGTTCACATGGTTGATTCATCGCTCTGGTTTACATGGTTGTTTACACGTTTGATCGGTTGCATCAAGAAAGAGAAAGAGTTAATAACAATCAATATAAGTCTATAATTGGAGTTGACTCACCTGGGAAGCAAGTAGCAAAGAAAGAGGAGTTGGGAAGAGTCTCACAGACCAATATATGTGCAGATGTGTTATGATTGGTTGATTTTTTTCTCTATGTGTCTAACTGTTTCTTTGCTGCTGGGAGATTTAGTAAAGAAGGGTAAAGAAAATATGAAGCCTCCTGTCCTGCCATAAAATTCATAGAAACAGCTAATCAAATACTTATAGGGTTATTTTTTAAGGTAAGAATTGTCAGGGATTCAGAATTAATTTCAAATTTAGGCTAAAGAAGCCAAACATTAAAACATAACTGACCTAGAGATGTTTCTGGATCAGCTATTGTTGTTGAGTTACTTTGAATTACCAACAATTCTCATTTAAGTAAATAACACTGCAAGCGTTGTCAGCTGACACAAGCCATGCTTAAACTGGTGTCATAACAGAAAGTCTCTATTAGAGGGGAAAATGAAGGTTCTCTAAATACGATGATCCTGACAACAAAAAAAGGTTCTCTAACTTACTAAGACAGAAAGCTCGTCACAGGTCACATTAAGGCAAAGGTACTTTGTCTATCTAATTTCAGGGAATTAAAGCAGTCTAGTATTGGAGCCACATGTAAGGAGCAGCAGTCCAGCTTTTGTTACAATCTGACAATGTTATAGCAGCTTGCATCATATAATTGTAACTGTGTTGTAGAAAGTGATTAGATAAAGTATTACTCCAAGCATCATGACCATTTCAGAGATTTGAAGTGGTTATGATGCCGGAGTCTGAACATACCTGTCTGTGCAACCCTGCACATACATAGTTTGACCCCATCATAAGGTGTAATAAGTCAGCCTTGAAATCTTGCTAAGGTCATATTTGTGCAAATTTCTTTGCCAGACACTCATTCATTGGCTGAAATCAGTCAGCTGATTCTCTGCCAATAAATGAGTATCAGGATCAATATCCAGAAGCTGGATGTCGTAAACCTGCCTACATTGGAGCCCTAGCACCCGCCGGACCATGTAAAATGATTTGCCCCATTACCAGGGAATGGTGTCAGGGTATTTGTAACATAATAACCACTACAGTGTTCCGTACAGTTTTAATGGTTGAAGTAGCCCATTACGACAGACCTTACAAACATTGTAAGGATGGAGTTTGCCGAATGGTGAGGGTGATATTTGCTATATCTCTTACTGATACATATGGAACGAAAAAGGAGACATCTTTTCACAGTTATCATATGGAAATGTTGGAAAACCGAGCAGTAGCTGTTATCACTTTACAATAAGAGGACAGTATGTAAAAACGCATTTCACTCAATAAAGAGGTTTTTGTTCCCTTGACGAAAGGGATCAGCTTTCAATTAGGCTTAAGGCTTAACGTGATAAATCATCCCTCTTGGCTAGAGACTTGGCATTCAATCTCATTCTAACGAGATTCGGTAAATGCATAGTAACATAAATGATAACATGTGCAGCACTTTTAAATTAATCAAATCCAACTGTAGTTTTAAAATACTATACTATAAAATATTGTTACAGTGTGTAAAATAGAAACTTAATTTCAATGTAGAGGAAAAACAGATTAACACAACCAAAAAAGATAAAAAAAATATTGCCTGGATTTACACGTGCGGAGTAAGAAGGCTTAATTTTGAGCTCACCAGAAACTGCTTTAAAAGTGATTTTTGGTACAGATTTGGACTACCAGGCAAACTTCCATGGCAAGTGCAAAAGCCAAGAAAACTCAGACAAAGTTACAAACCCACCTGACGAACAATCCAAGGAGAACATCAAAGTCCTCTAATGGCTGCTTCCATGCAGGAACACCACTGCATGCTGCCGAACAGGCCTCATGTCATGTACTGACAGCAGAATCAGTGCTAGGATTGAATGCAAGAGCTTAGGAAAGATATCCAGGCTGATATTTTATGAAATACAGTGGACCTTACTCACTTAGTGATTTACCTGGGAGAGAACTGGCAAAGAGGAAACAAAAATGGACAAAGTGGCATCCTTGCATAACGCCATGGTAGATAAATGTGAGGAGGTCTTTTCTAATGTCCAGCTCTTAGAGTGGAAGCTGGGTGAGGAGGAAGATCGGTCAAGGGGGAACAATGTCTGCATTTGAGGGATTCCGACTACCGACTCACTGATGCAGAATTAGAAGATTATATTAAAGGATTTGTAACACTGATTTTGCCGGAACTAACAAGGACACATTAATTGTGGACAGGATCCACTGCCTCCCTAAAGGTCGCAAAGTGCCATCAACTGCCTAAGGGGACACAGTAGCCCCCATCCATTTGTTTACCAACAAGGTACAGCTACTTTAAGCCATACACTCCATCAAGAGAATTTCAGGGAGATATGGAGATTTCCAGGTTTTCCCACACCTATGTATGCATACCATGCATCAAAGAAGGGACTTGAGGCCCATATCTTCAGCTCTCAGTGAACACCATCTCTTATACAGATAGGGCTTTCTGACTCATTTGATAATCGCCAGGAATGGCAACACCAATCGAATCCTATTGTTAACAGCTGGGATATTCCACTCCAATCTACTACATCATATTGAGGGTCCTGGTCACCAACATATCCGAGACTCACCAAAGAGTTCCAAATCTCAGAGGAACACTGCCACCTGTATTAGCCCTGCATTGACTGGGTCCTTCTACCCTTTTGGCTGACATTGGAGTTTGGTTCAGACCCAAGGTGTAGACATGTGGTGACTAGTGATGTCCCGAACTGTTCGCCGAACGGTTTGCCACGGACGGCGAACATATGAGCTGTTCGGTCCGCCCCCTATTCGTCATCATTGAGTAAACTTTGACCCTGTACCTCACAGTCAGCAGACACATTCCAGCCAATCAGAAGCAGACCCTCCCTCCCAGACCCTCCCACCTCCTGGACAGCTCACTAAGAATGCAGCTTCACAATGAATGTAAAATGGATGTTGTCCGGGAGGTGGAAGGGTCTGGGAGGGAGGGTCTGCTGCTGATTGGCTGTAATGTGTCTGCTGACTGTGAGTTACAGGGTCAAAGTTTACTCAATGATGACATAGGGGCAGACCGAACAGCGCATATGTTCGCCATCCGTGGCGAACCGTTCGGTGAACCGTTCGGGACATCACTAGTGGTGACCCTTGTTAAATCTAAATTTCATGACACCAATGCCTATAAACCAAATATACAGGTGGCAGTTGTCCTTTAAGGGCGAGTAAGACATTATCTCAATAAAGAAACAGTGAGACGATTATTTATGTTTCTTGGAATCATTAAATTCTATTATTTCCAAACACTTTGTAAAAAACAAACAAAAAAACAACAATTACAATTTTAATTATTAACCATATCAATAAATAATGTGGGTCTTTTTATTTTCTATCTAACACTGGAATGGAATTGTAAGGGGACTCTTCGCTACCAGCAATCACGTCTAAGAGTTCACACTTTAACACCTTTTCACTGATTTGCTTATATAATATATACTCCATGGATTTCCTTGAAATTATAATTTGGAAATCTGCATTCTATAGAAACAACAAATTGCACTTAAAACCCGCATGCCTTGTGCACAAGAGAATATTATATATATATGAGATGGCGTGCTCAGAACATCAAGCCTACTTTTGGTTCAGGTGTCACAAGTAATAATAAACAGTTATATAGAACATGCATTACATAACTTATGAAACTAAAGAATGTAACATAGCATCACATGAATGCAACATAAGATCACAAGCGTACATTTATAGATACATTTTAACATCAAAGTCAGTTTCAAAACCAAACATAAGTAATAAAGCAAAGAGTGTCACATGTTAAAACAGTGCTTAAAAGTATTTTATTTTGTGCTATAATGTATTATATTGTTTTGTAATGTCATTGGCTTGATCAATTTATTCTCCCACCTGCTATACATCCTAATACACCCTTATTTGGCTCGCCCAAACCCCACCCCTTGCTCCCCAGGCCTTGGCCCCTTTGTGTATCATACCCCTGTCTCTCAACAATTCTATCTTTTTTAGCCTAGAGAGACCTAAGTCTCATTGACACGTGGGTTCTCACTAAGTGTAGGGCCTTTTCAATCCATATCTCAATTTGCTCAACATTGCTTTAGTTTTGCATACCTACTTAAACACTCAAAACCTAATATTCCCTACTACATTCAGTGTCTCCTTTTATCATATACACTCAAGCACATTATTCCCCTTTTTAATTTAAAGGAACACTATAGCGTCAGGAATACAAACATGTATTCCTGAAACAACACTGCCAACCCATTTTTTGTGTCACCCTCCCCCCTTGCCTTTATTCCAGCGCCACTTGGATCCTCTAGCACTGTCTCGTCCTCACTCCGTCTCCCTTGCTGACACACTATTTTATTACAATAATTTTTCCCCATAATCTTACTCCCATTTACTCATCTCATTGCATACCAATCTCTTGTTTGCTGAGTTGCATGGCTTTCCTCCTAATCAGGAAGACATTTTGTGAAATGCAAAGGTGTGGCCAAGAAGGCGAATTTATGCTGTGGGAATACCCAAAACGTTTTGTTTTGCTTTTAGCAAAGCTAAAGATATTTGAATGTGGAGAAGAAACCGCATGAATATGATCAAATGCACTTAAATTGTGTTGATGCCCAAAGTCTTCTTTTAAGGTCATTTTTTTTATCTCCAACTTCCTGCACGTGGACAGAAAAGGAAGCCATTTGCCAGCCCAGTTAATTTTAGGATCAATGTATACGCATTACTCTTTTTTTTTTTTATCTCCCATATGCTAAACAGCAAGTGAGAACATGGAAGCTGTCAAGAAAATATTGGGATTTCAAAGACCCCAGATCATTTTAATTTTATCTTTTCCAAGGCCTCGATTTAATAAGCTTTCTAAATGATTCAATAGTGTTCGTAAATTTCTCCAAATGGTTTATCTACAGAAGTCTGCATTAAAGTCTATGTGAATTTTTGTAGATAAAACATTTGAAAACTTGTTCTTACAGTATTGAATCAATTGAAAAGCTTATTTTATTGATGCCTGATTTATGGCTCCATTTAATATTTTTGGAAAAGATTTTTAAATGATTTAATATTTGAAAAAATATTTTAATATTTAGATTTTTTCATTTATTGATATATTTTTTATATACATTATGTATTTTTGATATTTAAATATTTTGAATAAATCATTTGAAAAGTTTGTCCAAAAATATTAAATCATTTCAAAAGCTTATCCAAAAATATTACATAGCCCTTACATAGGGCCTCAGACAGTGAAGACATGTCGCGTTTCGCTCTTATATCACAAAATACCAGGCAATTCTCTTTGACATAGGAAATATTAGCACTCCTTCATTTTTCTCACCTTCAGTTATTCATGAATGTGTTTCTCCAAGGATTGAAGAAGGGGTTAGCATCGAGTATAACCTTCAAGTTATATGATAGTCAAAGGAACGTACAGATTTACCACCAAGTTGGAATTATCACTTAGGACAGGCTACTGAGCCCTGTTCATTTTGTATCTGAGCTTACTTCGCACTCTGTCAGTTTTAGTGAATGATCCTCTTTGTGTTTTTCTACACTAAAACACTGAAATTATTTATCATAGTGTAGCTTTTTAGAGTCTATGAAGTTTTGAGATCAAACACAGGGTCTGAGAACACAAACATACTAATGTATCTTGAAAATAGCTGTGCCTTAGGGGAAAAAATAAGCTTACTTGGAAATTACAGTGAAGAAATCCTGAGCATAAGAAACATATCAATGTAAGTTTGTGTTGCCAAAAAAAAAGATTAACACCATCTTAAAAAGTGATATTTTTAATTATTGTTTTGCAGATATACATGAAAATTTATGTTGCCAGTAGCAGAAAAGAACTCACTTTCATTAACCAGCTATGTTTTAAAATACTTGATTAAAAAATCTTCATTAATTCATTTAGACTTAGATATAAGAGCTATTCTAAACTCCAAAGTTCTAAATTGGAGCAATCTCCGTGGAAACTAATGGAATGCTTCACTTTTGACCATTTTTTCTAAACTAGTCCCCAACGCAGTTTAACTACAGCCATGATTATCCATTCTGTTAATCTTGGAGAATGAATGATGGGCATTTTTCTAGAAGCTGAAATTAAATAGAATATGTGTGTGTGTGTGTGTGTGTGTGTGTGTGCGTGCGTGTGCTTATGGTATATTACAGCTGGTAACAAAGTAACAATTGCACAAAATCAACAACTACAAAAAAGTTTTCTCCAAAGTCAAAGGATTGATGGATACATAATGTGAGTAAATAAGCAAGTACGTTTTTGGATGGCTACTTTCATCTTTTTTTTTGTAAAGATATTCTTACCTTGATATTCTTGATATTATTACGTTGATATTACATGTTAAACCACAGAGATTTGTATTAAGGTCAAGAACACAGTGCTAAAAGCAGACTATTCAAGCAGCTGTTATAGAACATTATGTGCACCTAATGAAGGGTGTCTGCAGATCTTATAACATCTGTCACAAACTGTTAGGTTTTAACATTTACCGTCATATCTGCAAAGGTTTCAGTATAAGTATAATATAGAAAGGAAATGCAGGGAACCAGCGCCTTCTGTAATGTCCTCAAGTCCAATTAAAGATGGAGTAATATGAAAATTAAGAGCAAATATAGTGTAATAGTTTAATTGCATTTTATAATATATAAGAGAAAGGAAATATACTTACTATATTCTGGAGCTTACAATCAGGTTCAGAAAAATGCGCTTGGATGGTATAATTCCCGTCTATGGATCTGCTGATCCTGCTCCTGGTCCTTTGTTGGAGGATATCTTGAGTGTCGTCATCGGCGTGTAGTTGTCAGGGTTGATAAAAGTGTTCTTTTTCAATATGCCGTATTTATTTGCTGGTGAACTCTAACACAGCATATTGAAAGAGAACACTTCTATCAACACTGACCACTACACACCACAAACCCCTTCTGTCACTTACCTCTGTCCTGTGACAGAATTTTCCTCTGCGCTGGCTTGAGACAGCCTTCGGTCCTCCATCGCTGATGTCAGCCATCGCAATACATATGTGCAGCAATGGCTTCACTCGCATGTGCAGCAATGGCCGTGCTCGCATTAGGATCTCACCATGATTTCCTAAGGGCTTTTGGGTGACACAGGACGTCCCCATGCATAGTGTTAGGATGTCCAGTGTCAGGTGATTGTAAGTCGCCTAATGACCCGGAAGTCCCTCTAATGGATGTCCCTCTGTGTCATGATTTATTTAACAAACATAAAGCCAAAATGGACAAGCCATGTGTAAAACCCTAAGTAAACCCTTACCGCTTCCAAATGAATTAAGAGGCTAAGTAGCAGACAGGTGCTGCTAATAAAATGCTCATGATTAAGTCATCTTCAGAAAGTGTGGCCACCTCTTTAAAAGTCAGAATTTAAGCAGTTTACTGGTCTGGAGCATTCTGTGTGTTAACGGATGCCAAGGAGGAAAGACATCCACAATGATCTTAGAGAAGCAATTGTTGTAAACTAGGGGGTTGTAAAACAATTTCCAGATAAATTAAAGTCCACCATTCTACAGTAAGAAATATTCAAAAGTGGAAAACATTCAAGATAGTTGCCAACATTCCGAGGAGTGGACATCCCATCAAATTCACCCCAAGGTCAGAATGTGTAATGCAGAGAGAAATTGCAAAAAAAAAACAAGAGTTATATCTCAGACTCTATAGGCCTCAGCAAGCATGTTAAATGTTAAAGTCCATGACAGTACAACTAGAAAACAACTAAACAAATATGGTTTGTTTGGAAGGATTGCCAGGACAAAGCCTCTTCTCTCTAAAAAGAACATGGCAGCATGGCTTAGGTTTGCAAGGTTGCATCTAAACAAACTACAAAACTTATGTGACAATGTCCTTTGGACAGACAAGACCAAAGTGGAGATGTTTGGCCATAATGCACAATGCCACATTTGGTGAAAAACAAATACAGCATACGAACACAAACACCTCATACCAACTGCCAAGCATGGTGGTGGAGGGGTAATGATTTTGGCTTGTTTTGCAGCCAGAGAATCTGGGAACCATGCAGTCACTGAGTGAACTCCTCTGTATACCAAAGTATTCTAGAGTCAAATGAGAGGCCATCTGTCCAACAGCTAAAGCTTGGCTAAAAACAGGACAATGATCCCAAGCACACCAGAAAATCTACAACAGAATGGCTGAAAAATAAAAGAATCAAGGTGTTGCAATGGCCCAGTCAAAGTCCCTACCTCAATCCAATTAAAATGCTGTGGCGGCATCTTGAAAGAGCTGTGCATAAACAAATGCCAACAAACCTCAATGAAATGAAGCAACGTTGTAAAGAAAAGTGGGCCAAAAGTCATACAGAAAATGATTACTTCGTGTTATTGCTGTTAAAGGTGGTTCTACATGCTATTGCATATGCATGGGCAAATAATTGGGTTCGGTTCGGCACTTCTGAAATTCGGAACTTCAGCAATTCGGCACTTCGGTTCAATTCAGGACTTCCGAAATTTGGGAATTCTGCAATTTGGGAATTCGGGAATTCAACAATTCGGGACTTGGGCACTTCAGGAATTCGGGACTTAAGCACTTCGGGAATTCAAGACTTTGGGCAATTCCCTAACCCTACCCCCAAGCCTACCCTAACCATAACCCTACCTCTAGCCCTTTCCCTAACCCTCTGCACTAACATACCCCTAACCCTACCTCTAACCCTAATCCTACCTCTACCCCTAACCCTAACTCTACTCCTCACCCTAACCCTACCCTAACCCTTCCCCTAATGCTAACCCCCTATTAGCTGGGGAGGGGCCATTGCGCTGCCTGCAAGAGTAAATAATTACATATGCCACAGAGCACAATGACGACAGGTGTATTTTTTGCATAGGAGTTACAGCAGCAGCAAGGAATAGCTACCTAAGTTGTGTGTGTGTGTGTGTGTACGTGCTGGGGGTTAGTGCAAATATCTTTGCTTGTGTAGCTTTTCAAGCACAAACATTGCACATACAAATTTCTTTCCCCATGACCACTTCTAGAAGCAGAAATGGTCATGGTAGTTGGACTAACTCTTTAACCCTTCCCGACCAGTGACGACGTACCATGTACGCTCTACAAAAAACAGTTGTTAACGACTATGGACCTACCTGTTATATCACCTGTTATATATAGCTATATATAGATATATATACATATATATATATATATATATATATATATATATATAAAATACCTAATGCTTGCACTCCAGTATAAGCAATAAAATTAGCCCAGTGCTTGTCAGCAAAATTACAACAAACTATGAACAGATAGCACTCCAAGGACTTGTTAGTATGATGAAAAACTTATCAACTTAGCTTTTATTCAGCAGTATGCCATAGTGAAACAACGTTTCAGTTCCCAGTCTGAACTTTCGTCAGGATAAGGTGCAGGTTCCATAACCAGTGAATATATAACAAACACAATCATAAAGCAACATTGTACACATGTGCAACTTACCTTTTGCCCCCATTGATTGCCGTAGCTGATCGCTAATTTCGGCAGGTAGGATTGGCCCGGTACTGAATAGTATTGCAGCTGCAGTCTGAGTGCGTTCCAGCGATTCACTTGAAGATAGCTGGAACGCAAGGGGCGTATTTGTATATGGGTTGTCATAGTAACCAGGTCTAGGACACCTGTCCGCGATCGTTCACGGGTGTAAAGAGTATGAAGCATATTGAAAGATGATGGCATTAAAAGCAATCATTACAGCATAGGAATAAAACCCAAGCAGAGACTGAAACCAATATGTGCTGGATATTATATTCATATATGTCTATATAAAATTGGTCTTTGACACACTAATTCAGAGAAAATATGTGTCTACATATGTATAATGAACAACTCATGCTTATTGAACAGCCACTGATAGTCTCAATAGCTATGTCAGGAGCAAGTTGTCAAGCATGTAGAAACAATTTATATGACCCTTACTGCAACAAGTACAAAATAAGAGACCTCTAGGTATAGGATGGCAATCAGCCACTTTTCTATCAAAAGGAGGTCTCCAAGGCTAGCATAGTCACTTTGCTCAAGCTAATTCAATCCCCAAATGTTAAGGGATATTGTAAAGAAATATAACTATATAGAAGTGTCCCTATTGAGGGCTCAGGTGTAGGAGGACTATCACAATGAATGTGTTACTATATATATATATACTAAATCTTGCCAGTGTAAAGTATTGTGATGTAATCTAGAAAACAGACAGAGAAAAGGCTGGTCTGAGAATTAAGTACACAGACCCTTTACAGGATCTGTCTAAATCAATCATACTAGTTGCACTCTAGAGCTGTAAGCATGCATTGATGTAAAAAGGAATTCTTAGAAAATGAGTAAAACACCCATAGAAAAGGAGTGTTCACAAATATTCAAGGTGTATATTCCAATAATCACGTACTGGGAATATGGGATAGATTCCCGTCGTAGATATATATACACACATTATTATATACAAGTATACAGATTAGTATTCCCGTGTCTGGAATATGGTATAGATTCCGGCCGTGGATTGAAATCATAAAAAGATGCCTAAAGAATATTTTTCATTAAGTCCTTTTGGGTGCACTGTATTTAATGTTCGAATCCAAAAGAGCTCTCTTTGTAGCAAAAACTTATTTCGGTCCCCCCCTCTCACCAACGGAGGGAAGTGGTCTATTGCCATGAACTTCATGCTGGGCAATGGATGGTTAAATTCTAGAAAATGTTTGTCCACAGGGAGTTCAGATGTTTGGTCTCTATACGCAGTTCTTATGATTGACCGATGATTACGCATTCTCTCCCTCAATGGTAGATCAGTTTTACCGATGTATGCCAAACCGCATGGGCATAAGAGTTTGTAAACCACATAATCGCTTGTACAGATGAGTCTATCTCGAATGGTGAATTTTTTGCCTGTGTGTGGATGTGTGAATGTTTTACTAGGCAGCATATATCTTCAAGTCACACACCCCAAACATCTGTAACATCCTAGGTTTTGGTAGGTCTGTATTTGATTGTAGCAATGTACAGGGTCAGTTTTTACCAGTAAATTCTTTAAATTATTGCCTCTGCGGTAGCACATCATTGGTTGTTGTTTAAATATCGTTGGTAGGCTATCATCGTTAGACATCATATGCCAATTCCAATCCACTGATTCTTTCAATTTCTGTGAAATGGTAGTGAATGTGATTGGATATACCAATCTTTCTTGTTTAACCCTAGGTTGGGAAGGCGTCTAATGCTTGTTGTAGGGTTCTATTGCTATAGCCCCTTATTTTAAACTTGTCCCACATTTCCAGTATTTGGAGTGTGGTATTGTGGGTATTTGAATAATTTCTTATGACTCTCAAAAATTGGGACTCTGGTAGTGAGTTTTTCAGATGTTTTGGGTGATAACTATCTGCATGGAGTAAAGTGTTTCTATCCGTAGGTTTATTGTAAAGGATATGGGCAATCATTCCATCTTTCTCCTTGTATATCCGTACATCTAAAAAATCAACGGTGTTAGTATCTGACACTATGATAAGGCGAACAGGTGAATCCAGATCATTGATCGTCTCAAGTATTTGTTCTGAGGTTAGTGTTGTATTTTTCCAGATCATAAAAATATTGTCTATATAACAACGGTAAAAAAAGATATTCTCATGGTATGGAGTTAAAATATTTTCTACTTCGTAGATGTACATGTACCCGTTGGCGTACATCGGGGCCATGGCTGCCCCCATCGATGTTCCCGATGTTTGTTGCTACCAATTTTTTGGGCATACTGCTAAATAAAAGCTAAGTTGATACTTTTTTCATCATACTAACAAGTCCTTGGAGTGCTATCTGTTTATAGTTTGTTTTATATATATATATATATATATATATATATTAAAATACACTTAGAATGACATTAATTATATATAAATAGTGAAAAAATATTATTTGTTGTATTTCTAACAAATACATAATTAAAATTGACGTTTCGACCCTCCTAGGGTCTTTATCAAGATCACAGTAAAGAGTGAACAGTGACAATATATAAGAAAAATATAATTACCTTACAAATGAAGTGACATGACAGCCGACAGACTGATGGAACTCGGAAGTGGGAAAATCCACGTGAGTAGCAATCTATGGGCTGCTAAGCAACTAAAGTGGCATATAGAAAACACATTTCAAATTTGAAGATCATTTTTATTTACAGACCTCCGGAACTGTCATGGGAGCAGCCATGGCATCATCATATGCCAATGGATTCATGTATTGGTTTGAGAGCAAATACATATTGCCGGAATATCAACATCACACCATTAAATACTTGAGATATGTGGATGATATCTTTCTGATATGGGAAGGTACAATATCCACATTAAATGAAATGGTTGACCGTATTAACAGTCTCTCAATATTTGTAGTTCTCACTCTGAGTTGGCATAAAACAAGTATCCAATTTTTGGAAGTCACGATCTTCAAAGAAGAAAATGGGATAGGCTTTACACTTTTTCGCAAAGAAACCGACCGCAACACGTTACTTGTGGCATCAAGCTTCCATCCTCAGCATATTAAAGATTCACTACCCATCTTACCGTTTTTGAGAGCCATGTATTACCATATTGACCCGCTAAACCGTGAACATCAATTACAGGACATTTGGGACAGATTTCTATCAAGAGGTTTCCATCCACGGGTTTAGCCACTTCCAAGACGAAGGCAATGGAATGTTTTAACTGCACAGACAAGAAAAACCAGGGCCCTTGCAGCAATATGTTCTTACCACTCACTTTCCACACTGGGACTTCGCAAATCCGGAACTCCATACAAAAACACTGGAATATCCTGCAGTCAGCTAACAGTCTACCAAGTAGATTTCAAGAACGTCCAATCATCAGCTACAGATGAAACCGGAACCTCAGAGATCTCCTAGTACATAATGACCCCCGACAATGTTATGCCAAATCATCACCAGTCAAGAAGAAATGTTGCTACAGATGTAGGGGCTGTGTCACTTGTAGCCACATGACAAGTGGATCCACGTTTGCCCACCCACATAGTGGTAAAATAATTCTAATCAACCACTATATTACATGAATGACTGATCATGTCATATACATGATCACCTGCCCGTGTGGACTTTCATATGTAGGCAAAACTGACATGACACTTAGAGATCGAATCAGAGGACACCTCTCAGGTATCACTACTGCATTCCGGGATCAAAAAATGGACAAACCCGTAGCGAAACATTTTCTAGCAGCCCAACATCACCTGCCTACTCTACGATTCATGGCAACTGACCATATCCCCACGCCACCGCGAGGAGGTAACAGACAGAAATTACTCTTACAACGAGAAGCCTATTGGATTCACCGTCTGGACAACGTGACCCCCAAAAGGACTTCACGAAAATCTAATCTACACAGCAAATTTACATTGTTATACAGGCTGTACACTTACTACTTTACACAGTAGCTGAGTGTCATTTCTTCAGTGTCACATGAAAAGATATAATAAAATATTTACAAAAATGTGAGTGGTGTACTCACTTTTGTGAGATACTGGTATATATGTATATATTTATACACACACACGTATTATATACACATGTATTATGTGTGTGTATATTATATATATATATATATATATATATATATTTATTTCCTGGCCATATCCATGGCAGCACAACAATGGGTAGCTCCTCCTATCCCTAAATAGACAGGAACGTTCTAGTTAAAAGAAGGGCAGTCTTTTTGTCTCTGTTCTATCCGTAGGACATACTTGGTCAATTATGACTAACATATTTATTTTTATGGCTTACCTGAGGATTGTTACCCCCTAGTCCCTAGGGAGTTTAGCCTCTCTCCCTTGGTAAGTCTTCAGTACACTGCCCTCTGCAAAAGTGACCCCCTTAGTGACCGAGGGTATAAACTTGCAGTAATCCATGGGGTAGCAAGATTGGCCTGGCCCATTGGACTGCAGTGACCCACTACTACTAGCCCCCGTATTCATGACATCACTGTGACGTAAAATGCCATTTAAAGGTGCCAATTTCAAGAATTACTGTCCCAGGCATTGATATCAGCATCAATAGCTGTTGTTCTGCACAGAGATTCCAGTTTCTTTTGCTGCTGTTGGTTTTTTGGTTTAATCCAGGTATGTTTTCTTTATTAGGAAGATATTCTCCCTTTATTTCGGAATTTCATGTTTGAGATTCTAATTCCGTCTTATATCTTGAAGATGGAGAAAATCAGATCCTGCTCCGGAGAGTTTCACTACTCTCCACATAATAGGTCACAATCTAAGGCATATAGGTAAGCCATGTTTTTTCTCTCTAACACATCGTTTCTTATGCATATAAATAAAAGAGTGCATACAAATGCCTCCCCTTTTATGAAAGTTCTACAGGGAGAAGAGAATCACAAGCATCCAAAGGGAAGTCGCCCAGAAGGACGCAATGTGATGCCTGTGATAAACGGGTGATGGAAGGAAACCGCCTGTAACGGACCGTTTTGCACAAAAGGGGTAAAAACCGTTTAGGCGATCGGCCCCCTTTCCAGAGATGCAGGCACAGCTACTGCAGAACACCAAACACACGAACCGCCAATAAGTGAATGCTCCAAACACCCGAACTGCATACAAGGGAATGCTCCAAACACCCGAACTGCATACAAGGGAATGCTCCAAACACCCGAACTGCATACAAGGGAATGCTCCAAACACCCGAACTGCATACAAGGGAATGCTCCAAACACCCGAACTGGAACCACGAATAGCTGCTAGCAGACGAACAGGAAAAGCACCCAAGCGGCTTACACTCCTGGCAATCAGTCTCTATCAGCATACAGTAAATCCCCCCAAAGACGAGACAGAGCTCCATGTTGAGGGTCAAGCAGTGGTCTGTTTAATGAGGGCTACCTGCCCAGTATTTATGCAGGTCTCCCACCTGGTGGACACTCCCCTAGGGGACCAAATGGGAGACTGTGACAAGGGACAGACAAGCAGACAAATAGGACACACAGTCACAATATATTCCCACAATGCATCCTGGCTTCCTCCCCTCTGCCCTGGGAGATAATTGAGAAGTAATTCAATTATCTCCCAAGACAAAGGCAAATCTCCATTATGCACATGGGGATACTAAAACAAGCATTACTGTTAAAATACACCAGGTAAGACACATTACATTAAAACTAAACATTTAACATATCCCCAGATAGCTCAGGTCTGAGCGCACATTATTAAGTGAATGGCGCTCAGACCACACGAATACAGTTTAATCGCCATGGAGCCAAAGTCTTTACAGTCAGTTTCATACGAATGGGTTCCATGGGATTCCTATCTGGGGTATAACACATTCAAACAAAACTACCGAACACCGGGCCGTTCGTGCACTTCCACCGAATAAGAAGGGAGGTCGGCGGCTTCAGCGGTGTTTGCGCAAAACTGTGTCCGATTTTAGTACCATGAAAATAGAGACGAACACCGCTGTGCATTCGTATGTTAAAAATGGCCGCGACCTCGTGTTCGGGATACGAATGGCGGCCACCCAGCATTCGTCAATTAAGCTGCGGTTAACCGCAGCTTCAGGGAGGTTAATTGCTGGCACACTCCAGCTCCCAGGTGGTCTATTCATTTGTGCGGTTGTTCGGTAGATTGAATCTTCCGAACAACCGTCAGAAAAGCACAAATACAGCTTTTCTGCAGGTGAAACAAAGTCTTTTAACAGGGGGCCATAGCCCAGAGACAGCAGGCGAGCAACCAGGCTTCTCCAATGCAATGTGGCGAGATTGGTCTTGTCACACCACCTTTGCGCAGTTTGCCTTTCACAAGCTGCTGGACCATCTCATTCAGCTCCGAATATTATGAAATTTGTCAAGCAGGCCATCTCACAAGGGATCAAAGATACTAGTCAGTCCGTTAAGAGGACTAGGTATCCAGACTACCCTCACTTTTCCGAACAGGATTCAGTTGATGCATCTATGGAATTTGCATCCTACGGAGATGTTGCTTCATCTTCTGAGGAGGAAATACAACCTGTACCGGAGTACATTGAACCGGCAGAAGTTGATCACCGCAAAGCTTCGCGTTTGAAAGACACTCAGGGAGAAGAACCTTCTACCTTTAGCCGTTTATTCTCAGATCTCAGAAGAAAGAGAGCTTCCTTTCCCATCCATGACACCATAAAGGACCTTATCAAGGAGGAATGGTCCAACTCTGAGAAAAGATTTGCTATGAGAGGCAGATTTTCTCGTCCTATCTATCCTATCCACAGTCAGGACTCAGGAAGTTGGGATTCAGCCCACAAAGGGGACGCTGTGGTAGTCAGACTGGCCAAGCGTACTACTCTCCTGGTGGACGATGCAGGCTCTTTAAAGGATCCTAGAAAAATGGATGCCAATCTCTCAAAGGCATATACCGGTCTTCATCCAGCCGTAGCCCTAACCTCAGTTAATAGACCCTTGAAACTATGGATGGATAATCTAGCAGATGATATTTGAGACGCCAGAAACAGATCTTCTATTTTAGATAGCCTTAAATATATGAAATTTGCTCTGGATTTCTCATCTGAAGCTGCAGTAGATATAGTTAGGACTTTTTCCAAGAACATGTTGTTTTCGGTGATGGCTAGCAGATTGCTCTGGCTTAGATCCTGGCCTGCAGACTCTTCACCCAAGAATAGACTGTGTGCTCTTCCCTTCCATGGTGACATGCTCTTTGGTAGAAACCTGGATGATTGCATAAGTAGAGCAGCAGAGGGCAGAAATGCCTCTTTGCCTCAGGATCAAAGTCTTCTTTCCACTCCAAGAGAGCTTCTGAGGGTTATTTCTTTTGTGACAACAGATCATACAGACCCGGGAGAGAATTTGGTAGATCTCAAGCTTGGAGGAGTGGCCTCTTAGGTTACAGATGAGGTAGATCTATAGGTACTACCACTTCCAAAAGCACAAGAAACTTATGATGGGGATCTCTCCAAGTCAGGAGGAGTAGGGGCGCACCTGCTCCTATTCCAAGAGGCATGGGAGGAATCTACAAGGACAGATGGGTACTGGATATAATCCAAAATTGATACCTCATAGATTTTGCAAAAAAATCCTCCTTGACATTCCTTCCAGTACACAAAAGGGCCAGGGGATGCAGACAAAAGTCTAGCTTTGAAAGAATTAATTGTCTCCCTTTAAAAATAAGGCATTGTATCGTGAGTACCAAGGTGAGAAGAATGCCAAGGGTTCTACTTTCACCTATTCCTGACCAAGAAAGCTTAAGAAGGTTGGCCTCCCATTCTGGATTTCCACAGACTGAATCTCCACTTGAAAATTTGAAAATTCAAGATACAGTCTATCCAATCTATAATAAAAGCAGTATTTCAAGGCCAATTGTTGATGTCTTTAGATTTATTAGACACATACTTTCATATTCCACATCATCAAAGATTCCTGAGATTTGCTACAGTGAAGGGCTATTTCAAATTCCAGTCTCTTCCCTTCGGACTAAGTACAACTCCAAGAACATTAACGAAAGTTCTGATCATCCTGATCGCAGATCTAAGGAAAAAGGGTATCGCTATTTACCATTGTTTAGATGATATTCTAATCATGGATAACAAATTAACCTTACAAGTTCTTGCCCAAGAGAAATGGAGAATCACAGCCACCAATTCTCCTTCCAATCTCCTGGAACTTCTGGCTGTTCTGGAAGCATTGCAGCACTTCTCACCCCAGACCTTACACCAGTGGGTAAAGATAAGGTCAGATAATGCTACAGTGGCTGCCTACATTAATCACCAGGGAAGAACCAGGAGTCATCATATGATGAGAATTATGAGACAACTCATTTCCTGGGCTCAGTTCCGCCTTGCAGGGTTGAGAGCAGTCCACCTTCCGGGAATACAAAACTCGGTTGCAGATTATCTCAGCAAAGTTCTGATAGATTCGGGGGAATGGAGCCTTTCAAATGAAGTATTTCAGATCATAGTGAGGAAATGGGGGTTTCCCCAAATAGATCTCATGGCAACAAAGAACAACAGGAAGGTCCAGCTGTTCATCACACAAGCCAACGATCCCCAAGCTTTAGCAAGAGATGCTCTATCGTGCAAATGGCAGTTCAGCCTGGGGTATGTGTTCCCTCCATTTCCTCTCATCTTCCCTGTTCTATGAAGAATAAGGAAAGAAAAAGTCTCCATTATCCTAATACCTCGCAGACCTTGGTTCCCTCTCCTCAGTAGCCTTTGCAAGGAACCTCTTCTAGAGCTGCCGAAAGTTCTTCTACATCAAGGTCCCATTCTCCATCCGAATCCAGCATCCCTCAACCTGATGGCCTGGAAGTTGAAAGAATGAAGCTGACGGATAAATGTTTCTCACAAGCAGTAATTAATAATCTTCTGCAGGCAAGAAAAAGATCTACATCTCCGACTTACTACAGGGTTTGGGACATGTTTTCCTTGTGGGCCTTATCTAAAAGTATTGATGTTCAAAAGCCTTCTACAAAGGATATTTGGGATTTTCTGCAATCGGGCCTTGACAAGGGATTGAGCTACAACACCTTAAAGGTCCATGTTTCAGTTTTATCTGCCCTTACTGACCATAAATGGGCATTTGATATGGATGTCACTAGATTCCTCAAAGCGGTATTGAAAATCCATCCTCCGTTGAAATCTTTTTGTCCTCCATGGGATTTGCCCTTGGTCCTGAAAGCATTAAAGAGTCAACCGTTTAAACCTTTGGAGTCCATATCTCTTCACCTACTGTCCATAAAGATGGCATTACTAGTGGCCTTAACATCAGGCAGAAGAGTTTCAGAGCTTCATGCTCTGTCTGCCAGGGAACCTTTATACTATCTTCCACAAGGACAGGGTTATTCTACGCACCGTTCCAGAATTCCGACCCAAAGTAACTTCCTTCTTCCACATTAACAAGGAGATTGTTCTTCCATCCTTGCTCTCAGGAATCCCTCTCTGAGGAGAAAGCCTCAGATCTCTCTTCTTTGGATCTAGTCAGATGTATTCAGACTTATGTAAACAGAACTTCCCCTTGGCGTTCCTCTCAGAGACTCTTTGTGATACCTGCCGGGGCCAGGAAAAGTGCGATGGCCTCTAAAGCAACAATTAGCAGGTGGATTACCTCAGTGTTCTTTCAGCTAAGGTCTCTTGAATTCATGCCTACTTGAATTTATTTTTTGTTTGTTGTGATAATACACTTTTTGCATTGGATTTCTTCTGGTGTCTGTGGATTTTTTCCCCCTCCCTTGGTTATTGATGGGGAATTCCCCATTGTTGTGCTGCCATGGATATGGCCAGAAAAGGGGAAAATGTATTCATACTTACAGTGATTTTCTTTTCCTGGTCATAGGCCATGGAAGCACAAAGATCCCACCCAAATATTTGCTGTTTACAAGACTGAGGGGGTGCCTTTATACCCTTCTTTTAATTAGGAAGTTCCTGTCTATTTAGGGATAGAGGGAGCTACCCATTGTTGTGCTGTGAAGGCCTATGACCAGGAAAAGAAAATTACGGTAAGTATGAATAAATTTTCCCCTACATACACACATTATATATATATATATACTGTGATCCTTGTCAGCAGGTAGCACGGTCCTCTAGGGCAAAAACATGCACAGTCCTTGTAATTGCATATAATCCAGTCACTTTATTTGCAAATCCACACAGGATACAGCAGTAAATTAAAACATAAATGTAACACAAAACCCTATAAACAAAAACCTAGCTCGGTCTGAGCACTAACTCACTTTGAACATCCCTCTCTATCAGGGTTAAACTAACAAAACATATGGCACCAACCTTATTAGTTAGCAACACTCACTGCTGGCTAGCCTGTTGAGTTCCTTTCCGCACTCCTAGTGCTCCAAACCAGACTTGCCCTGACTGCTTTCCTTTCTGCACTCCCAGTGCTCCAAGCCAGCCTTGCCCTGACTGCTTTCCTTTCTGCACTCCCAGTGCCTCCAAGCCAGCCTTGACTGCTTCCTTCTGCACTCCCAGTGCTCCAAGCCAGCCTTGACTGCTTCCTTTCTGCACTCCCAGTGCCTAGTCTCCTTGACTCTATCTGGAGAGATCAGCCTCTCTCCTACCTGCTTCCTGGGAGGAAGCCAGCAATCCCTCTCCTTTACCTGCCTAGCAGGGAGGAGTTTATTCCCACTGCAACAGCTCATTAACTGCAGCTGAGCAGTGGGTTGGAGACGATCCAAAAAACCCTGGCCTGGATCCATGTCTCCCCAGAAAACCACTAAACTGTGGAGTGGAGCATTGGCCCACCCTTCTCTCCAAATGCTCCACCCCAGGGGCCCATAACTAAACAGTGTTTTGTGTTGCCTACAACACATCCTACACATACTCCCCCTGGGGTTAAATGTTATAGGCCTATCTGCCTTCACTTTATCACAATATATATATATATATATATATATATATATATATATATATATATATATATATATATATATATATATATATATAAAGTCCCTTTATTTGACCCCTGTAAGTTTGCAAAAACCCAGAAAACCTGTACATTGGGGGCACTGTTGTACTCAGGAGATGTTGCTGAACACATATTGAGGTGTTATTTGTCAGTAACACATATCAGGAACTGATAAGCCATGCCTAAAGTACAATATGAGAAAAAAAAAATGACTTCCCAAAAGTTTGACAAAAACTGGTGGTAGAATTAGTGCATGGAAAGTGTTCAAATACCACCATTTGGAATACCCTAGGGTGTCTACATTTCAAAAATATATGGTTTAATGTGGGTAAATTACATTGGCCAGCTTCAAAAATGTCCCAAATGGGACATGGGTGCATGATGACCAGCTGTGAAAATTCCAAGTTAGAAAACTGAAATGTGCACCCTTCAAATAAGGTATTTTTGCCCCCAGAGAACCCGACACACCTATTTATGGGTGGTATCACTGTATTTAGGAGATGTTGCTGAACACATATGGGGGGTGTTCTTTGGCAGTAACCCTTAAAGTTCTCAGTACATGTATTCTTAAATTGCTATGCATGTAAAAAAAAATCACAAATTTATTTTTTTTTATTTGGCATAGATTGGTGGAAAAATGGTTTCATAAAAAGTGTAAAATACCCCAAGTTTCATACCTTAGGTTTTCTTCTTTTAAAACAATAAGTGACGGCTTATTCAGTAATTCAGACGGCTTTCAATAATTTTGAAAACAAAATTGGTTTGAAAATAGCAAAGTGCTACTTGTACTTATTGCCTATAACTTTCAAAAAAAATTAAGAACATGTTAACATTGGGTATTTCTAAACTCAGAACAACATTTAGCAACTATTTAGCATGGGTGTTTTTTGGCGGCTGTACATATAACAGATTCAAAGTTAGAAAAAGTGTGTTTTTTTAATTTTTTCATCATATTTTATAAAAACTATTTATGATGAAAATAATGGTATCTTTAGAAAGACCATTTAATGGCGAGAAAAACGGTATATAATATTTGTGGGTACAGTAAATGAGTAAGAGGAAAATTACAGCTAAACACAAACACAGCAGAAATGTAAAAACAGCCCTGGTCCTTAAAGAAAATTGAAAAACTGTCTGGTCACTAAGGGGTTAAACTGTTTTGCCTTTTGATAATGTACCTATTGTACTTTGGCACACAGAGAGAAAATTGTTAAACCCCAGGTAGCTCAGAAGGTGTTTACCTTTGCAGTGCTATTGGCAGCTACAGATAGCATCCTTACATATTTTCTGCAGTTGGTCTGCTTCAGAGTCGAATCTAAAGGCACTAGACACATGCAATTCGTTTTGTTCCGAATGTGAATTCGGACGGATTTCTGGCAATTCGGACATTCGGATACTTCCGAATGTCCAAATAGCTGAATTGCCGAATTGCCGAAGTACCGAAATTGCTGAATTTCCGAAGTGTTGAAGTGCCAAAGTTCCGAAGCACAGTATTGCCGAAGTACTAATATACCTACCCAGTGGAAGAATGAAGAATGTTACACTGTAAACAAGATTAAATAAAAAGTATACAAACACAGCCAGGATTCAGCTGTAAGCATTTGCAACACTTACAACAATCAAGTAACACACATTCATATAAAATGTAAGTTACTTAGCCAGTCATTGGAATGACAGGAATGAATTAGTAGATAACTTCCTAATTCCCACCGTATTAGGGAGCTATCTACTAAAAGGCTGAAAGACCTAAATTTACTAATACTAAGTAACCAATCAGAGAGTTATGAGTCAAATTACACATTGTGGGAAAATTCTAAAGAACTTTCCCAAGCTGTGCAAAATGACACAGAGCACTCTGATTGGCTGGATTTCAAGCTAACCAATCAGAGTGCTGTGACAAGTAAATGTAGAGACTTACCTGTCAGTCTCTTCATTTACCTGTCACAGCACTCTGATTGGATGGCTTAAACCAACCAAGCAGAGTGCTCTGAGCCTAATTGCAGGGTGGTGCAAGGCTTTATAAGCCTTCCCCCACCCTGCAGAGCTCAGTCTGCACGGTGCCCTCCATGGGTGAAGATGAATTCTTTTTTGTTTTTTTTCAAAGTGCAATGGTTTTTTTACAGGTACAAAGTTATTGGTTCCCCCTCACTATTTTTAGGGTGAGGGGGGTAGGTAGGGGTTAATTTTTTTTTTTTTTGGAATGCGGTGACTTGGGATTTGGGGACCCCTAGTCCCCTGGGGGGGTTTAAATTTTTATTTAGGGCCCCCACCCGCCGCTTAGGGGTGGGAGCCGGGGGGGAGAGGACAATAGGTCCCCCCCCTTATTGGTATTTAGGGCCCCTACCCACTGCTCAGGGGTGGGGGCCAGAGGTGACGACAATAGGTCCCCCCAATGGTATTTAGGGCCCTAACCCACCACTCAGGGGTGGGGGCCAGCGGGAGGGCAATAGTTCTCCCCCTTATTCTGACTTAGGGCCCCCACTCGCTGCCCAGGGATGGGAGACGGAGGGGAGGACAATAGGTCCCCCCCTTATTCTAATTTAGGGCTCCCACCCGCCGCTCAGGGGTGGGGGTTTGGGGGAGGACAATAGGTCCCCCCCTTTGAAGTGTTTAAGGGCCCCCACCCACTGCTCAGGGGTAAGGGCCGGGGGGGGAGGACAATAGGTCCCCCCCTTTCAAGTAATTTAGAGCCCCCACCCACCACTCAGGGGTGGGGGATGGGGGGGGAGAATAATAGGCCTCCCTTATTTTACTTTAGGTCCCCCACCCACCGCTCAGTGGTGGGGGCCGGGTGGGCAATAGGGGACACCTTTAGTTTAAATTTCTGCACAAAAAACGGTCTCACCAGCAGATTTCACTCAAACTTGTGTTTTACAAGGGTGGTTCTAATGCACATGTTATCTTCTACCTGCCACACTTTTCTTTTTGTGTAAAGATATGTCTCTGAAGACCCATTGCTCAATTCTCTACTTTTGTTTCTTGATATTACTCATACAGCGGGCATTTGCAATCAAATGAATAAAATGATGAGAACACACTGATAAGTATACAATAAGTATATGTAGCCAGTACACATACAGTGGTATCTAATTAAATTGCAGTCACAAGATAAAACAGTGTAAATAAAAAGTACACACACACATGCAATTTTATCATCAACTTGGTTTAAAACCTAATATATAAACAGAAAATAGACCATAGTAAAATCTGTATAATTGTAATGCAAACAAATTAATACAAATCGGTCCCACTCACATATTGCTGAGCCACTTTACAGCAGGCTCAGACTATTAGCGCCTTTGGATAAATGTAGATAAGATCAGGTAGGTAGAATTCCAACAAGGTTCTGGATACTCGATTCCTCACACTTGATTTGTAAAAACAAAAGAAGGTAGTAGAAAATATAGCCAGAATGAATGTATTAAATACAGATAATTTAAAAATAAAAGATCTCTCAACAAAAACAGCACTAACGCGTTTCAACAATAAATGTCTGTATCAAAGTGCTCAGTATTTACGCTGTGTTCGCTATTTAAATCCAAAAAGGCGCGCTTTTTTCATCCACCACGACTTCCGGGTGCATTCCAAGAAGTCCAGGTGGAGTAAAAAAGCGCTGCTGTAAAGTGGCTCAGCAATTTGTGAGTGGGACCTATTTGTATTCATTTGTTTACATTACAATTATACAGATTTCCCTACGGTCTATTTTCTCTTTATCTTGGGTTTTATACCAAGTTGATGGTAAAATTGCATGTGTGTGTGCACTTTTTATTTACCCTGTTTTATCTTGTCACTGCAATTTTATTGGATACAACTGTATGTGTACTGGCTACATATACTTATTGTACACTTATCAGTGTGCTCTCACCATTTTATTTTGTTTTAATCACTGTATTTTGTGTGTGGTTGGGTGACCTATACAAGTTTATAGTAGCACTTACTTTTAAAACCTTTTAGCTACTTCTTTACATTTGCAATCAGATGTTAACTTGCTTTAGAAGCTTGTATTTCCTGCTATGTAAATTAAACTTTAATAATATACAGGAGGCTCCTGCAAGGTCTAGCAAGCTATTAAAGAAGCAGGAGACAAGAAATTTTAAATTAAATTGAATTTGCACTAAAGGAAGTGTAAAAATTAGATCTTACTTTACAGGAAGTGTTTAATCGGGTGTGACAAAGGCAGGGAGGTGTGCCTAGGGGTGCATAAACAAAGTGATTGATCTCCTAAATGCACTGAATTTAGCAGTGAGCCTGTAGGGCAAGCATGTCAAACTTGCCGCCAATAATGAATGTGTGTTAGATTGGGTCGGCATGGAGGCGCTGAATGTTCTCCATGGAGATGCTGATTGGCCACACAGCTTTTTTCCACACATGCACTATAGCCTCCCAATGCTTTCCTATTGGAAAGCATTGGATTGGCTGAGATCATCAATTTTGATGATCTCAGCCAAAGTGAAGAACACACTCATAGGACTTCAAAATCAACAAGATAACCTAATTTGCTTTTTAAAGCATTCACCATTTCAGTCCCATTACCAAACTTTTCTTAATATACCAAGGTAGTTGGACTGAAACAGTTAAATGCAAATGCACATTTCCTTAATATTAATTTGCTCTTTTGTTTACTTTGAAGCGTGAGGACGTCCAGTGTCAGTTAGGTGACTTTTTATATATTGTACTTTTCAAAATAAACCTACGTTTCCATGAATGTTTTGGGTTTTTTTGCGGCCCATATAAACGTTAACCTTGTTTATTTTGCCCGTTTTAGCCTTTGAATTTTACATACTTGTTGTAGGAGCATGATCTGTACACCAAAATTGCACTGACTACACGGTGGAGCTAATCTTCTCTGTAAACATGCCCATTACAGCTTTGTCATATTTTTTTGTGATTCCTTTCCTATTTATTTTTTTAAAAAGTAAACAAATAATTAACCCCTTAAGGACACAGCTTCAAAAGCTTGTCTTACCCTTAAGGACACAAGCCATTTTTGCATTTTTTTGCTGTTTGTGTTCAAACGCAATTTGCATCTGTCATTTATTGTACCAACACATATGATATACCGTTTTTCAGAAGGCAACATGACTTTAATTTTATGTCACATATACATAGAAAAATTCTCATTAATTATAAAAAAATGCCAAAAAAATTAGAAAATTTTCACAGTTTTGGCAATAATAGGTGTGCATTATATGTCCAGCTTAGACTGTAATTCAAAATAAATTCATTTATGCGTCTTGATTTATTTATTTATTTATTTATTTAAATTCTTAATTTTTTCATCTTGGCAGAAACAGTAAGACAAATGTTTTAGCATATCGGCTTTTGCAAAAGCTTGTTTTGAATATCAAACATTTCCACTTTGTTACACATCAAGTCATTCAATACGATATCTTCTAACTCTGCTCAATTCTACTGGCCACCAAAGGCTTGTTTATGTTTTTTAAGAGAAATACACTGATTATGACACTGACCAATAACCATTGCGTACGTCTAATGTTGTTCCACTTGTTTTGTCTTATGTTCCATATGTATGGTGCTTATCCAGCCTTTTAGTTTTGCCTTTCATACTCGGCGTACGAATGGTCCCATGTAAAGCAGGGGAGAGAAGTAAAGGAAGAAAAGAAAGTAAAAGAAAAGGAAAGGATAGACACTTAGAAAGAGATGAGGGGGCGTAGGCACGCGTGGCGGAGTATGGGGGCACCCGGCTTCCTACACCTGTACCTGCTTTGCGGTCCTGTTGTCTCTGTCTGGAGCGGTTGTCCATCCTGCCTCCCAGCCCTATGCAGTTCTCCTCTCGCTTGCCGCCCTATCCCAGTGGGCTGTTATCCCAAGGTTCCCATGTTCTTTGGAACACTACTGTGGTACCTGTCACCCTAGCTGTTAAATCATCCATCAGTCTACTATCTTTGATCCTGGAAATTACACCCGTGAAGTTCGGTCCCTCTGGCAAAAGCCACGCTGTCGCTATTGCTCTGCGTGCGCTTAATGTGATCTTGTGTAGTAGTTTCTGCTCCTTCCTGGTCCACCCCTCTAGAGGCCTGTTTAGCAGATATACCCAAGGGTCTAGAGGTGGTTTTCTATTGAAGATCTGTTGCACTAAGTTCTTGACTGTTTTCTAGAATCTATTTATAATTGGACAATCCCACCACATATGTATATATATATGTTCCTCTAGTTCTGCAGCCCTTCCAACAGTCATCTGTACTTATTTTGTGCATTCTAAAGAGCATCACTGGAGTGGTGTACCACCGGAACATGGTTTTCCACGGCTGCTCCTGAAGTGTCACACACATTGAGGTATTTTTGTTTGCTTCCCAGATTTCCTGCCATTCAATACCCTCTAGAACAGTGGTAGTCAACCTTTTTCTACCTACCGCCCATTAATGCATCTTTCTTGATGGAAAAATGTCCTTACCGCCCACCAGTTTTCGCGCAAGTGCAGAATATTTTTTAGAAAGGGGGGTGTTTTAAAACAAATAAATGTACGTACATTTATCTTTTTATTTCTACTTAATGCATGTTTATAATATTTTTAACTTTATAAAGTTTAATGAGAAAACAATAAAGTAAATTGAAATTACCTTTACTAGTGATTAATGAGATCCTTGAGGCTGATGCTGAGAGACTAAATATTTGATATCTGGTTCGATTTTCGTAAAGAACAAACGAAGGTCTCCTCTTTTGGTGATATTCAGACGACTTCTATGTTTGCGCATAATATGATTTCTCATCTGTGCGTCAGCTCATCTCCTCTCCCTCCTCAATTCCCCTCCCACCTTTTTTTATCTCTTTTTTCACCTTCCTTATAGCAATGCCCAGTAGGAAGGCTGAGCTAGGTAGCCCACTATAACAGACAGGCACACATACATACAGACAGACACACAAGACACACACACACAAGACACACATACAAAGACACATACATACAAACAGACAGGCACACATACATACATACATACAGACAGACACACAGACAGGCACACATACAGGCACACACACACAAGACACACAAATACAGACACAAATACAAAGACACATACAGACACACAGACAGGCATACATACATACATACATACAGACAAACAGACAGGCACACATACAGACATGCACACACAAGACACACAAGACAGACATACAAAGACACATACATACAAACAGACAGGCGCACATACATACATACATACAGACAGACACACAGACAGGCACACATACAGACACACACATGACATACACATACAGACACACATACAGACACACAGACAGGCATACATACATACATACAGACACACACACATACAGGCACACATACAGACATACACACACACAAGACACACACATACAGACACACATACAAAGACACATACAGACACACAGACAGGCATACATACAGACAAACAGACAGGCACACATAGAGACACACACACACAAGACACACAAGACAGACAGGCACACATACATACAGACACACACGCACACATACAGAAACACACGCACAAGACACATACATAAAAACAGACAGGTACACATACATACAGACATACAAAGACACACACATAAGACATACATAGACACATACACACATACAAAGACACATACATAAGAGACACACATACATACAAAGATATACACACACAACACATACATACAAAGACAAGACACAAATACATACACACATATATACAGACAGACACACGCAAAAGACATACATACATAGACACATACACACACAGACAGAAAGACACACACACACAAGACATACAAAGACACATACACACAAGCAAACACACACAAAATATGACTTTCCCTGGGGTCCAGTGGTGGCTCAGGTGGATGGAAGTCAGAGTTCCTACTCTGACTCCCTGGTCTTCCTCCCGCGTGGTCTGTGTGTTAGCTGGGAGGAGTGACGTGCAGTCTCTTCCTCCCAGCGTGTGATGTAATAACAGGGGGCCCGGTCACGCTGTTAAAGCACCCAGCGCTGACCAGGCCCCCTTAAAATCCACATCCATCGGGTGGCCCTGACAGCATGGGCCACCCGATGGACCCCTTGGACGGCGGCCCCGGAGGTTTGCCGTGTGGGCCGGGGCCGCAAATGGTGACGCACCCGCCCTCTCACCCACCCAATCTCTGAAATTGAGGAAATCCCAACCGCCCACCTGGAATCCTGAAACGCCCACTTGTGGGCGGTAGGGACCAGGTTGATGACCCATGCTCTACATCGACCCATTTCCGTTCATCTGGGGGAGAGTGCCACATAACCACCTGTGACAGTTGAGCTGCCAGGTAATAAAAGTAAAGATTCGGCAGGCCCAGCCCACCTCGGTCCTTCCTCCTGTACAGCACCTGCCTGGAAATCCTGTGTCTCTTGTTCTGCCAAATAAAGTTCCCTATTGCTCGTTGTAAAGGTACCCATTGTGTTTTCGTAATGCGAACGTGTAACGTCTGAAATAAGAAGAGGATGCGTGGGAGAATATTCATCTTGACGGAGTGGATCTGTCCTATCCAAGAGATGGGGCGTCTTGATTTATAGAGTACATAATATGTATAGGATTTCAGATTATTTTAAAAGTTACAGGTCACAAAATACAAGGACTGAAATTTTTTTTTAATGTGAAACAATTTTAGAAGTTGGTATGTTTGTCTTGTAGGTTTAGTAGCCACCACAGAAAACTAATTTGCCACACAAAAGTATATATTTATATAAAGTAGACATCACAGGCTATTTACCTAAGGTTAGTTTGACACTTTCTATGTAACCATTTCATCGCCAATCTCTGCTAAATATTGGAGTAAAATTGTGTTTTTTCTCTATTTTGGCATATACACATATAACAAGGTTTTTGTAATGTGTATTTCGTAAAGCTGGTGTATGCTATTCCTGCACAGAACCCCATATTGTGTTCAGCTACATCTGCTGAGTATAACGATACCCCCATTGTATGCCTCTGTCACTATTCTGTGAAGCTACAATGCTATATAATAGACAAGGCTATTTCAGTTTCTATAGTTAGAATTTTCGTAGATGGATTTGACGGGCCTATGTCTGATTTTAGTGTATTATAGCAGTGTGACTGTTCAAGTAAACCCACGAAGGGCTTTCATTTGATAAAGCAGACCCCCTAGATTATCTTGTATGGTGTATATTGTGCCTTAACTTGTCACCATTTGTTCACCAATTTATGTCAATGTTTGTGGTGGGGTGGGGGGGTCATTTTTACATATATGTTGCATTTTTACTTAGTATTTCTGACATTTGATATGTACCACTGTAATAAAAAAAAATAAAAAAAATATGCTCAGTTACATCTTCTGAGTAAAACAATATGCCCAAATGTATGACCTAGACACTATTTTGTAAAGTTACAGTGCTGTAAAAGAGACATGACAAATTCAGGTTTTTAAGTGTGAATTGTCATGGAGGGTTTTGATGCGTCCGTGTCCCATTTTGGAGAACTTGAGCAGGCTACATATTCCAACTACACCATAAAGGCATACCATTTCTTAAAAAAGACATCCCAGGGTATTTCAAAAGGCATATTTTGAACCTTAGCATGGGATAATTTTTCCACTAGCTTGTACCAAGTGTAGTGGTAATAAGCATTTTTTCTGCCTTTTTGACACACAAAGTGAGTTTGCACAGTATATTTTGCAATCCGTATGTGTGCTACGACTGTATATTACTTCAAAATCAGATGACAGTAAAATGTAGTCCCTGCCAATTGATCACTGTAGTCAGTGATCATTTGGCATGGAAGGGGTTAATTTTATTAAAGCAGGGGAAAGGGGGGTTGGGATTTAACTTTAATTTATTTTTTTTTACACACAGGGTGAAGAGGATCAGCACTGATCCATCTCACTGCACTTCACACTAGACGCGGAAGAGCAGGGAGGCTGATCGTGAGTCCCTGCAGCACATGTGCTCGCTCTGACAGCCAGTCATAGCGATCACTGCTGCAGGGACAGCGCGATCGGGTGCTCCTGGTCTGCCTCAAATACCGAGGCAGACCGGGTGAGCGTTAATCCCGCGATTGCGGTGATCTGGGGTTAACTTTAGTAAATGTAGAAAATTTGCCATGAAGGGTCCTTAACGCAAGGACAAGCTTGACGGAAAATTTCTGTTTTTAGTCGGGAAGGAGTTAAAGAAACTGGTTTAATTCCATCAGCCTCTGCATTTTATGACTAGCACTCTTTACACCCTGGTGATTTATTCCCTAAACACTAAATTGTAGTTTATGGGAAACTGAGTTGTAATAATGGACAATCTGCATCTTGGCCAATTTTTCCAAATCCCAATTTTTTTGCTTACATTTTATCATTTGGGCTTTAATCAATTGAATTTATTGACTAAACCCCTTAATGTCACTCATGATAACTTTATAAGTGACTTTAAGATTTATTCTACAGAACTCTGAAAATGATTTCAAGTGACTTCCACCTTCTTCTCCCATATTCCTACTTGTACATTTTTAAGTTAATCAACTTTCCTGTAATACCAGCAAAGGGCTTTGCATTCAATACACTGCAATTGTTTTGGAATCAATTCAACTTCAAGGTTATTTGTAATGTTAAACAAAATGTAGTTTCAAACAGCAGATACTTCTTAACATACTACCTCCACCTCTGAAGATTCCTATCATGTGTCATCATCTCCGCTTCTTATCTTATGAATATTGGTAAAGCACAATGATGTTGCAAAGGCTTTTTTTCCCATTAGACAATAGTTGGAATGCATCACACAGACTATATCAGCGACCTGTAGAATTCTCCAATCCTTTAATCAAGACTACAGAACGTCTGCAGTACAAACACATATTATGCCAGACTTCTAAGGAATGCATACAAATGGATAAGATGCAAATGTTCCCGAGTCTGACACAAGTTTGATAAATGATGTTCGGTAATTATCGTACAGAAATATCTAGGCACATGGAAATTTTATTGATACATCTTCGAGTTACCTTGCTCCAAGATGGTGACCAGTAATATTTGTAGTCAATACCGGTAAATAATGACCGTCTCTTGTGGGGAGACAAAAATAAATAAAATGTTAAGTGAAGCTTTGGACTTAATGGTCACGCAAATGCAGTTATGCAAAGGATCCGTTAAGAATTAAATGATTCAGTATGCAGGGATAAATCATGACCGGTAACAAGAGTGCAGCAATGTATATAGTGGGTGGAGGTTGAATGGTCATTGACAATGGACAATTAGAAGTATCCAAATTAACTCCTGTGTTGTTACATGTTACATTCAATCGGGATCTAAGTATTATTTGTAGTACTGGAGTCTAGAGTTTTTCACTGAGTTGGTTGACAACTGACACAATTAATGGCATCCACACTTGAAAAAACTAATATTGTCAATGTGGGATTGAAACAGCCATCTGAAACCATTTTCTGAGTCATAAAGAGTTAAGTTGCTGCAGTAGAAAAAATTAAGCAACAATAACAATGTAATCACTTTATTATTATTCAATAAACAACCAATTTTAGTTATTAGAAAATCAAATTATAAAATTTTGCCAAAAAGTGGTAATTTGGAAATGATTCTCCAACTCGGCTCTAGTGAATCTCGTGGCTTAGTAGTTTAAGCCTGAATTTTGCTATTTATTTTACAACTCACTGTTGAGTAAACAAACCCCTTTGATTATGTTCTAATGTGATTAGTAACTGTGGCGATCTCAAAACTGAATCTGAAGAACTAAGGCCAAAATCTGGTCATCTGAGCCCAAATGTTTGCTTTCAGTTGAACACAATTAAATGCTTAACGTATAACCCCTTCACTGCTTGCTAATCATTCAATACTTCAATAATTAAGGCTGAAACTGATGTTCAACATAAGACATCACGAGCTTTTTTTAGCCTTAATCTTCACAAAAGGTTAGTGTTTACTAATTCTTACATAACTTGAAATCTCATTAATCTGCTTTATAGCATGGCTATTAAACTTGAATAATACCATTTCAGAATGTAACTTTTGTGTGTCAAATTACTCCTGGGAAACTCTCGCGGGTGTCTTTAATATAAGAGTAGTAAGTAACCACACATTCTCTGGGTATAGTAATACTGGTATGTAAAGTGTAGTTATCTATGTAGGATTACTTTTAAGAGATATGGAAACGTTCCTCTAATCATTTATTTACATATTCAGTTATAAAAATGTGCTGAAAGAACTTTTAAAAATTATTTTTAAGAATCGTCTGGGCTGGGTCATGGGGTTTATGGGCCTGGAGATGAAAATTACCATGAGCCTAATCATGAAATCTGAATTTGTGATAACTTTATCTTGTGCTTAGAGGTTCATGAGCCTGACCTCCGTCTCCAACTAGACTTTGAAAAAAATCCATAAACCATCCTTATTTGCATTTATAAGCTGGTAATTTACAGACTATAAAATTGATCTTTGCAATAAAACTAAGGCATAGAGAAATCCAGTGAAGAATAACTGATACAAGGGGTCATTGCGCATGGGTAATGGGGCTTAATTTATTATTTATGTAGCGTATATGGACTGTGTGTAATGAAGCATGTAAGCTCTAGCATGTATGCTCATTGAGCAGGGCCCTCAACCCCTCTGTTACTCTGTGTCCATTACTGTCTGGTTACAATTACGTGTCCGTTAGTTCACTCATTGTACAGCGCTACGGAATTTCCTGGCGCTATATAAATAATGAAATAATAAAAATAATAATATGCTGGAAGGGGGAAAGGGCGAAAATCTTACCTTTTTCCAGCGCTGGGCGGGGAGCTCTCCTCCTCCGATCCTCCTCTTCTCCTCCTCGTCGGCTGAATGCGCACGCGCGGTCATATAGGAAAGCATTCATAATGTGAAAATCACAGTGAGAAGCACGCAAGCGCCTCTAGCGGCTGTCAATGAGACAGCCGCTAGAGGAAATAGGGGAAGGCTTAACCCATTCATAAACATAGCAGTTTCTCTGAAACTGCTATGTTTATGAAAAAATGGGTTAACCCTAGCTGGACCAGGCACCCAGACCCTCCAAAATATATCGTTTAGCTTTTTTCTGACTCTCTTGGAAAGGGCCACCCTTGACTCCTACAGGCTACACTGTCTCAGTTGGCCTCCTAGAAAAAGTTGACTGCATCTGCACACCAAGAGGGAAGCATCTTAACAAAGGTGGTAAAGCTATCAACCTTCCAATAGTCTTTGCTAGTTCTCTCAGAGACCACCTGTGCTTTAGGAGCGTCAAAGCTAAATGAGCTAGAACATTTTCTCATTTGTCTCAGGGAACACCCAAGGTCATAATCACGATGTTCAGTGTGAATCCCAGAAATAGGATATTCTGAGTAGGGACCAGGACATCTTTCTGTAGATTTACTATAAACCCCAGATCTTGCAAGAGGACACTTTATCTGCTGAACAATAGCATCTACCTCTGGATTCAACAACAGAATGTCGTCTAAATAGTAAAGGCATAGGAATCCTTTAAATCCTTATTACTACTATGACTGTGATTGTGCTTAAGCTGCAGTGTTTCTAGGGCCTGCACTAAGGATGAGGGAGACACCAAGGATCTAAAAAGACTCTGGTCAGATCTTCTTGCATGGCACTCTGCTCAGTGATTGGTGCTGGCTTTGTTAACTGCCCAGCACTGATCACAGTGTGCATGAGCTGCAGCATGACAGGGAGTTCTCCCTCTCATGCTGCAATCACATAGTACGGAGCTATCACACTGCTCTGTAATAAAATGGCTAAATGAAAAGTGGCAAAATGCTCTTAATTAAATACTACAATGATGTACTTTAGTGTAGTGGTTTTGGATTCTGTGACTACTAAAATAAGTTGTAAAACCGTAATTCACTCCTTGCATCATTTGTTGTGTAACTTCTGAAAATTATTTGAAAAACTAGATGTACAGTATTGGGCATTTAAAGGGACACTATAAACACCCAGACTACTTCATCTCATTGAAGCGGTCTGGATGCAGTGTCCCTGTCCCCTCAGTCCTGAAATGTAAAACATATATTTATATTGCATGGTTAAACCTATCTTCATGCTGTTTCATGGAGTTTAACGCTGGCCGTCCTCACGCTGTGCATTTGGGTTTTAGATATAACCCAATTTTAAAAGAATGCATAATTAAATGCATGCCCCTTTTCATCTGGGTTTATCTACTAAACAGTGTTTTTTATGTATTTATTTTATTTTGGCAGTGGAGTGTTGCTTTAAATCCCTGGGTAAATTCACCCTGTATATAACTAACCCCAGACCAGTAAGTGTACAGAAGGATAAAAGTTAACATACCAGTCGGTCATTTGCTCATTCTAGACCTCAGAGTTATTCACTTAAGTGAGGATTCAAAGTGAATTTCTGATTTTGGGGCAAAGTAGCTGAATTGACTTAGATAATTTTTTCAGATCAGCTGCTTTGATCTTAAATTTGAAATTAACTTTGCATTCACCTTGAATTCTAACGTAAGTGAATAACCCTGTATGTGTTTCATGAAAGGAAGACATTAACCACAAGAATCAGAAATTAGTCTTGGCTGGGCCTTCTGTGACCTCTGTATCTCTGCCTTTTCATGGCGTCCTGTAGTGAAAACTTTTATATTAAAAAAAAAATCCAGTTTATTTAATCAATGTGACTGAAGCTTCTATCACTATTGATTCAAAAAAAAAAATCCAATTTAATAATATAAGCCCGCTGTAATTACATCTTTAAGCGGAAGGCATTTGAACATATTTTCACTTAAAAGCAGCTGTGAGAAAGGAGCGTTTATGGATGCATTTGGTTACATATAATTTGATGCTAAAAAAGTAAAAAGCAAAGCAAAAACAAGATTTTGATGTTAGTAACCCAAAGACTATTTTAATTTAAAAGAACTAGGTCACTGAATATTTGAAATGGCTAAGCAAAAAAAAAAGTGCATGTATTTCATTTTTTACTTATTAAAAAGATAGCATGTGATTAAAACCTGTTAAGGTACATCAGATATTTTGACCCTGTAAAATTCAATTTAACCTTGTCCTGGTTTATTCATTTATCGCTATTTATTTTTTTTTTTTTTTTAATATATATTCCAAAAGACCTCTGATTAGTAATACATACGCAGTCTGAATTTATTTTTTCATCCCTCTATTTAAGAAATATTGTTTGATGTATTCTTTTGATGGTATATTCAATTCACAACCCTTTAATATTTGGAAATATGTCTAAAAGCCAAATAGCTTTTTAACTTTTTTTTTATTTTTTTTAACTTTTATGAATTTGCCTTATCTACTTGACACACATGCACGGTACACGATTCTATCTGTTATTTAACCAGCGCCTCTGCCTGGTAAACAGTAACATTTAATCCATTTACTGGCTATTAATAATCTAAATTAGATATTCATAGTTCAATTGCTTTTTATCCATTTTGTGATATCATTTAACTTTGATATCTGAATTAATTTACAGGAACAATTTTTTCTCGTTGCAAACTTAGTATTTATTTTCAAACCGGGTGTCTTCATTTAAGAGGCTAGAAATGATTATATTAACACTATCGCTGCAGGGGCAAAGTCAAACACTGTGCTGGCCAATCAACATCTCCTCATAGAGATGCATTGAATCAATGCATCTCTATGGGAATAATTCAGCACCTCCATGCAGAGCGTGGAGACACTGAACGTCAATACTGCATGTTGTGCAGCACTAACCCAGGAATCACATCTAGTGGTTGTCTGAGTGACTGAGGTGTTATTAGGGAGTAATGTAAACACTGCTTTTTCTCTGAAGTAAAATGCCTGCAGAGACATGCCAAACTCACTAGAACAACTACTTTAAGATGTTGTTGTTCTGGTAACAATAGTGTGCCTTTAACCTAATAAGGTCTCAAAATAAATATGTCACATTTCAAGGAATTCTGAATTTACAAAAGAAAAACCAACAACTTTAAATAAATAAAAGACAACTTTGGTTGATAATTGTGATGGTTGGTCCAAACAATCAATGGAATAATATGGAAGTGTGAATATATTGACATTCTGTCATTCTTGTCTGCAGATCCAGATTTTTTAACAAGATACATAGGTACAGAAAATGATAGCATGGGACACTGCCTCAATCTTTCATCAACTGGCTGCGGGCATTCAGAATTTCTTCCGAGCATTTTAGCAAGAAACCTCTCTCAGAAGTGCAACTGTCTTCTTCAACACTCGTCTTTCTCTCCCCAAGAATTACACCAAAGGAATTGAGAAAAGCAGATGATATGTCAGATTTAAGATTTAAGAAGGGATCAAAAATTCTCACCAGAGATTATGGACATGTGAGCTTACCATCTGTGGCTGGGAAATCATTTTAAATCTTATTAATGGATGATATTCAGTAATTTATGGTGAACAACGCCAATAGTCGTAAGCAACATGAGGACGTCATGAAAAGGAGACCTAGCCAAGGTAAGTAAAAACAAGTTTTTTTTATCCCTTTATTTGTGAGGGGGTTGGACTTACAAAACTATGGACACTAAAGCATTAGGAATACAGGTTTGTATTCCCACCGCTGTAGTGTCCCTTTAATTGCAAAAAAAATAATTATCCTGTTAAATTCAAGGTACTAATTGGCTGAACATCAGCAATGCAATATCCAAATGTTTTTTTTTGGTCCACAGTGATGTGCAAGTGATCCTTGCTACCACAATGAACCAGCACCCTTTAACAATATTATATAAATGATAAAATATGTACTGTATCAACTTTGACATACCTTTAAATTGACTTCTGACAGCCTCTTTATGACAACTGCTATAAAGTGATATATATAGCTTGTTACAGCACGATTTTACAAGTTTCAAGAGTTCAATACTTTCCCAAATCGAAAGACTTTTTTTTCCAAGTGATAACAAGCAGTTTTGCACATTTTGCTAATATGACCATCAAAAGAAGAGAATACTTTAGAAGTATGCACATATTTAAGACAGGGATTATCCTTAGTAAATCGATCTAAATCCTTTCTAATCATCCATGTGAACAAAACGATGTTTCTTTACAGTCATTAGACATTAACTTGCACATGGCCAACTGGTTATTAAAACTGCTGACTTGTTGAAATATCATGTCCAATTGTATCAAGCCCTTTAAGCATTAGCGTTCTATTCTGGCCCCTCCATAATTCTCACTGCTGAGTTAGAAATAGAAAGAAATATATATCCAAGTAATTATCTATATTAATGCACATGTAGAACCTGTCCCCTCCCAGCCGATACCAATGCTACCCCAATTAAAATCAGACATGTTAGTGTGGGATACGAGAATTGGCCAAAGTCTTTTTAAAGAGCCAATCAGTACCAGCTGCTAAAAAGTCACCATCACGTAACAGATTACCTCTAGCTTCCGTGATTGTAGAGCCCTCCAATGCCTTCAAGTAGTCCTGCATGTACCACTGGCCAGGCTTGTCCAACAATCCATGGAAACCTCTAATCCAATGGCCAGTAAAGCCAGTAAGCCTTTCATGTACGGATTAAGTGCCCATGTTAAAAATATCCAGACTAATGGTCGATAAGTGGATTTCACATCAGATCCACATAATTCCCACCAAGCCGGAGATGTACTACTTTTTACCAAACCAGATCCTGTTTCGATGCCTGGAGGAGGTTGAGAGTCCAGACCTGTCCAATAACTTTGCATGTATGACTAAAATAATTGTCCAAAGGAACTTTTCTATCAGGCAAGCCGCAATCTCCAAAACTTGTCTCTAGCAAATGCTTTGAAGTTCCTGCCATAACCTCACAGTTCCACTGGCCACACCACCCACTAATTGTAGGAATACCCAGTAATCCACACCAACTAGGGAGGCAGACCTAGAAGACATGCCAAGAAGTGAGATCTCATACTAGAACAACTATTAGTAGAACCTATGGTCCTATTTGTTGGCGCTATATAAATAATAACATAATAATAATAATAATAATGTTTAAGTCAGCCTGTACCCATTATAGGGGCAGGGTGTGTGTAATGTAATTGTTTAGTGTTAAATGTTAGTGTGTTCTTCTGTATTGCTAATGCTTGCAATCAACTAGGTGGATTGGGCTGTGGAGCTTGTACAGCTCCACCTGTTGGTTGCAAGGATCTAGCAACTGCTGTATGCACTACCTGAATAGCAAGGATTGCTAATTCATGTAGATTTGCATATTGCTATTTCTGCAAACAGGAGAGATGTTTTGTGTTAACTATTGTCTTTCCCAAACCTTTATAAATATGTCATTATGTTATTACCCAGTCGGGGTAAAGAGAGCTTCGTCACACACCCCCACTCTGCAAAACCCTAGCTGTGTTGGCAAGCATAAGAAAGAGACCCAGCAGCATTGTCCAAAACTGTATAAAGCTGGCTGTGAAAGTTTTCGGAAACCACAGACCTTCCAAAGCAGTGAAAGAACCGTTTGCACCCCCACTCCTCAACAGTCTTGGACATTCTCCTAGTCATGCAGAATCACCACTGACATCAACAGGTCACACAAGGAGGTAGATATATTGCCACCAGCTCATTAACACATGAGCCCATAATAATTATCTTCAATGTTGCAGAGTTCGTTCTACAATTTCATTTTTTTAAGCGAGCAGTCAAAGATCAATATTGTCGAACGACTCAAGAGACAAAGTTATTATTTTAAAGTTATTTGGAGAAGTTGAATCTTAGTTAGTACAAGTCATTATACGTAACCTGAAAATCACTGGCATTAAATATTCAATGAGCTGGATGTTACAAGTCAATCTAAAATCGCCCTTGTGTACAGATTCTGTGTTTGACCTACCAAGTCATCTATTGTTCAAGCAGATACAACTTATATCTGATCATTTTAGTCTGTGTATTTCACTAACTTTTTCACTGAGTCCAGGGCAGTAAATGAAACATAGAGATTTTTTTTTTATTTTGTATTTTTTATTTTATTTATTTTGTTATTACACCTGCTTTTAAAAAAGATAACTTTATAGACAGACCTGATAATGCTACAAATGCGGCAGGGGCACAGTGAGAAAACAGCCTTGAAGTGGTGAATATATGCAGAAAATTATCAACTAAAAAATATATGTTTAGAACAGTTGTGCTGGTAGGGAAGGATGTTTGTATCCAGATCAGGTAGATGGTCAGGGTAAGTACTAGATCAGGTAAATCAAGATCAGAACATTTAAATTTCAATTCCACATGATTTTCAACAGAAACCAAGGAAAAACTTTGAATAATCACAGATTTTAGATAAACCCTACATTTTATGATCCATGTTAAAAAAATTTAAAAAAAGAAAGAAATTGATGCTTCATTGGTCCTGAGACCTTTAACTGTCAAGAGCAAGGACATCTGCAGAACAGTGTAACTAGTGGTGTGGGAAACTAAACATTGTAAATTAATCAGACCACTTAAATGCTTTCAATTTACTCACTTTGTATGCAAACGGTACAAGCGCAGACACACCACTCTTGCTGGATAGCAAGTGCATTTTAGTTTGACTTATAGTCAACCGGGTCTGAAAGGGGTAATGATGTTGGCTAGCAATCTTGACAGGTAGTCATGTCTGACATCCCCTGATGCCTTGCCAGTTTTATGGCTGAAAAAGCATTAAGATTGCCTACCCTGGCTTAAATATGCAGAGATATGTACTAGTATTACACTGGTTGATGGACTGTTGTTATAAACCTATTACAGTATTTTGCAGAGAGCCAATATGTCCATTCACTCCTCTTCAGATATAAGATAAAAAGGACATGTTTGTATTTATTAATTCTTTAGTCTTGGAATGAGATTGTCCGGTGAGCAGAGAATAACCTTTATTACAGACTGTGTGCACGGCAGCAATAAGTAACTTGCCTGGATTTTTACAAAAACTCTGAACTTTGTGTTCCAGATATAGTAAAACAATGAATTGAATAATGCTGTTTGGTTCCAGCTACAAATTATAATAAGATATCACGCACGTTCTGTCCTTATGGTGAATTATTTAAATTCAGGTGTGACTGTTATTCTACCGTAGACCACATTTGTACCCAAACTAACATAAATTATTAATCTCTTAAACATGTCAAAGACTGCTCTCAGCCTCTCAGGAAAAAGTTAGGTAAGAAGAATTATTCATTTCGTCTGAATATTACAAGAACCCAACTGCTCCTTAGACAGCCATATGGCGTGAGAGAAGAAGAACCCATAATATTAATTTCTGTTACAGGTATCTCCTTCTTTCCTCGTTGGAAGACGTGGGCTTGGTTGGTAACTTTATAATCCTGTGCAGAAGTTGATAAAACAGCCATTAGGTAGAAGAGAATCATAATGGATTCTCTCAATATATGCATAGGTCACCTGTAACCATCTAGGCAAGTCGTCTGCAAAAGTTTATTTACTAAGCTACGATTTGTATAATAACCCTGCAGGTGTTACTTAAAGGGCTATTCACTTAAGTGAGAATTCAACGTGAATTCCAAATTTAAAGCCGAATTGGAAAAATGTGCTTCAGGTTCACTTTGAACTCACTTTATTCTCACATTAATTAATAGCCTTGTTAGTGTTTAGCAGCTAATGTTATAGGAAACCGTCAAACACCAAAACCACTACAGTGCCCTGGTACCCCTCCATTGTAAGTAGTCGCACTGTTTTAGAACAATTTGACTTCTTACCTGATGCTCCCCATTTTCACTACGCTGACAGAGAACCGGAAGCACTGGTGAGCACTGAGAAGTTAATGAAGATAATAAAATTCTGCAATGCAGATATTTGTGAACTGTATTTCCTATGAAGTTTTACAGGTTGAAATATAAAATAAAGATGGCCAGGAAAAAGAAACCTTTGGAAGTGTTCTTCGGTTGTGTTCCTGTTATAATCTATTTACTAGTTGAAGAAAAAAAGAGAAAAGTGTAAACAAAAATAAAGCTAAATTATAAGAAGAACAAACACAGTTAAAGACACTGTCACTATAACCAATTCATAAAAGGGTAAGGCCTGTCTGAGCAGGTGGCATAGCAAATGAGAAGATATTATAAGCATTTCAAAGCAAGGTATAGAAAGGTGCATTAACCATATGAGAATAGGTTGTACATAAGGTTAAAGGACCACTATAGGCACCCAGACCGCTTCAGCTCAATGAAGTGGTCTGGGTGCCAGGTCCCTCTAGTTTTAACCCTGCAGCTGAAAACATAGCAGTTTTAGAGAAACTGCTATGTGTAAACTGAGGGTTAATCCAGCCTCTAGTGGCTGTCTCCTTGACAGCCGCTAGAGGCAGCTTCCGCTATTTACACTGAGTAAATCGCACTTATTTGACACTGGACGTCCTCACGGACCTCCAGCATCAGAAAAGATCCCCATAGGAAAGCATTGAGTAATGCTTTGCTATGAGCGGGTTTGAATAGATTCACGCCTCTGGCCGCGCATGCGCATTCAGCTCCACTTGGGAGCTGACGTTGATGGAGAGGTCACCAGTGCGAAGGGAGCCCGGCGCTGGATTAAGGTAAGCAATGAAATGGTTAATTAACCATTTATTCGCTGCGGAACGGGGCCCTAGTCATCATTTAGGGCTCTATAGCGTTAAGAATACACATTTGTATTCCAAACACTATAGTGTTCCTTTACAGGGAAACTTTTGCTGCTCGTGATTTTGAATGTTAGGTCTATTTATATTTAACAAATATATATATATATATGTGTGTGTGAGGTGTCAAAAATGTAATGTAGAGACTCACACCTCTCTATGTTGCATCTGGATGACTCCATCTTAGCTCCCTGTCAGTCATTGTTATAAGCTATGTCCTTTGCAGTCAGTATAGAGAAAGCATGCAGAGAGGGGAGAACGGAAACAATGTTTCTATTGCTCCTCTTCATTTGCAATATTTGCCCTGGCTGTGCCTTGTCTGAACTGGATTGTGATGTCATTTGCTAAATCTTTAATCAACATTTAAGAGAAAACAGAGCATCTCATTATTGTAAAACAAAACTTATAAATACATAATGTAGATTACTAGCTGATCAATAAACAACAAAGTTACTAATTTTCTTAAATAATAGAATTCTCAATTTTTTTTTTCAATTCAAGGCAACGGAATATAAACAGGGAGAATAGGGCAAATATTACAAATAGTTCACGTAGCACATTCCATGATTTACAGCATATGTTGGGAAGAAGGGGAATACTTTAGGGATAAATTAAAATATTTGCAATCTCATAATATGGGTTTCCTGGAAGCATGTTCAATCAGAAAGTGTATGTTTAGCCTCGAGGAAGTTAAAAATCTATTATAGAGGAATTTAATCCCTTTAAGTTCATTTTTATGAAAAGTTGTTTTTTACTGCTTTGGAATTTCTTTAAAATTCCAACACAATCAAAAGATATAAATGAGACGTCTTTTGTAATAGTCAGTGTTTGGCAATTTTTAGCTAGAGGCAAATTTTTTATGTTGTTTGGGTGGTCACGACAGCTGATGTCTTTGCCACCTTAATGCACATGCACAAGATTATCGATGTAGAATCCCCCATAGACCTCATTCTGTCCTCTGTATTATAGCAAACATTAGTAGTTAATTAACTTTTAGAAAAGTAGTAGGGAAAAGAAGGGAAAATAAAAAGTTCAATATTGCCCTTCCTCCAGATCTACAAAGTGTAAAATTTCAGTAATATGTGTAATAATAAATTTACATAACTTGTTGCCACTAAAGACAACCCTCTAGAGCTGTCAATCAAACTTGGTTCCAGATTGCTTGAATCGGTTTTGTCCATATTGTACATGTAACATACATCATGGGCGGCCTCTCTCTGCTCTAACCAGGAGAGATGGCAGAGTCACAGACTGTGCATGCACACTCCACAAGTCAGCTGCTGCTAAAAAAAAAAACATTAAACAGTGAATTGGACTTTGTATAAACCTGTAGCAACCACATCATGGGTATCATCCTAAGTAACGGTCTGAGTTGTTCTTTGGGAGTAAAAGAGGATTAAAGGATTTTTGACAAACTCCGCTTCCCACGTGAGTTTGCCACGAACTCCTGGAGGAGCTTGCTTGCCAGCCACCCGCCCGCAGACTATGGACCCTGCAGGGAAACCTGTAAAAGACTGTTTAAATGACTTGGTTTGTGTAATTTCCCTATACCGTTCGGGAACTGAACAACCGCACGAACCAAGGACCATCCGAGAGCTTGTTAACCCCTATTAACACCTTGGAACGATTCTCACCTCAGTGTTCTAATTTTTGTCTGGGTGGCCGCAATTCGTATGAACGGCCACAAGGTGGCAGCCATCTTGTTCGCATGAACGCAGGCAGTGGTGTTTGGTCGTCGAGTTCATGGAACTAAAATCAGACACTGAAACTCACCACTGGACTTCCATCATCGCCTGCGAAAACCCGAACCCCTGAACTAATCTGGGTGATTTTTGGATATGTTCGTCACCCAAATCAGGGCTATCAGGGGATGTGACTTTTGTGGGGTTCTCTGTCCCTGAGAGATAATTAACTTAAGTGTTTGCTCAGGTAAATATCTCTCAGGCACAGAGGATCCTTGGAGGGATTTCCCTGTAATGTTGGATTGGAAACCCCTTGTATGGGGCTATTGTATGAAAGCAGGCCATCTGGCCAGATTAAAGCATTCCCGCTTGTACTCCCAGAACTATGTGTCATCTGGTTACTGGGAGGGGAAAGGGCTGATCACTGTTCCAGCTTGTTTCAGCTGGGAAAGTCCTTGTAAGGACTCCAGTTCCCAGGATTGTGTGTCATCAAGTCCCTGGGAGTGTATAGAGCAAGTCCCCCAACCTGCTTCCAGGACCCCAGTCAAGTCACAGTGACTGGGGGGCAGAAACACTGCAGTTTGTCCCCTGTTACAGCTAGGAAAAAGGACGTTCGTCCCCCTTTCCCCCGTGGTACCACTAGGGTCCCTGAGACACCCCACTGGTATGGTCTTGGGCGGAGGTACCCAGTCGGCGTACAGGGAGCTCCGTTACAGGGTTACTATGACAGTTGGACTGTGTAATATGCCCTATTCAGCACTGTAGAGAAGGTCCCCCCTTTCAGTTTGAAGTAAAAACTGCAAAAAAGGTTTTACTAAACTTGAATGTAATGCCGGGCGATGCTTCCTGTGCTGATATTCTATGCTCCCTCTGACTTCACTGGGGCAGCGTGCAGTCCAATCACAGGCATTTCATAGAGTAGCCTTTAATTGGACAATTTCGCCAGCTCAGAGCGCATGCACGTACTTCGGGCTGGCGAGGGGAAAGAGTGGGGAAAAGGGATGGATTCAAAAATAAATAAATACCAATGTAAAACAGAGGGTGAAAGGGGAGAGCTAGCTTCCTCCTTGCAGGCAGAAAGATTTCTACGTCTGTTGTCAACATGCAGTGCACGCTGACGACGGACATCATTTTTGGCAATGGCAACCTGGAACAGAGTGCCAATATCATTTGTGCTGTGGGTGCAACTAGCCCCCAGCACATCATTACAAATATCTCAGTATGTGCAGTGTCTCAAGCTGAAACACTGTGTATACCTACTCCTACCACCATGACCACTTTGAATGCCTGAAGTGGTAATAGTGGTTGGAGTAACCCTTTAAATTCTTATCCCATTATCTTCTGAGCTACTTCTTACACCCCAACAGTAATTCCTAAACTGTGTATTTATTTTTTTATTTAGTGTTTTGCAAAAATTGTTATAACATATAACATTTAACAATTACAATATATGGAATCAATTATGAAAAGACAATTATTGAATACCATTGTCGTCAGCAGTACCCACAGAATTCCACAAGAGGGAGCTCTCCTCAAACACCAATGCTACTATGATACATACATACACATTTTCACCACTACAGTCAACAAAAACGTAACTTTTTTTCTCCATCATAAAAACTGGTTTGAGAAAGGTTCATCTGAAAGTTTGCTTTCTTTGTGACAATGAATAAAAACCTTTTATTGTTTATCTTATAGAAGCGGAGATTTTCTATAAATCTGCCAGTTTAATGAATTAACAGAGCAGATTTAATTCCAACAAAATAAATTGGCAAACCAAACTGGTGAATTAAAACTCTTGCTGCCATTCGTTATGATTAACGTTCCTGTGGAACTTGCTTCCCTCCTCCGTTAGATGCTCACCCAGTCTCCACTCCTTCAAAAAATCGTTAAAAACCCACTTCTTCATAAAAGCGTATCAACATCTTTTCAGGAAAGCTTATTGCCTCCCAGAGTAATCTCTACCTTACATACCTGTCTCCTGCTCTCTCCTAATGGGACAGTGCTTTGCTCTCTCCTCCAGCTCTGCTTCACTCCTACTTGATATTTCCTGTCCTAATGTTTCTAATACCCCACCTCCTATAGTCTGTAAGCTCGTTTGAGCAGGGTCCTCTTCAACCTATTGTTACTGTAAGTTTTCTTGTAATTGTCCTATTTATTGTTACATCCCCCCTCTCAAAATATTGTAAAGCGCTACGGAATCTGTTGGCGCTATATAAATGGCAATAATAATAATAATTAAACTGTTAATAGCTCCTGACTGATTCCTCTTCTGCAACTGTCATTAGTCTAATACTATCCTTACCTTTTTGTGTCACTTTACCCCACTCCCTCTAGCACAGTGATGGCGAACCTTTTTGAGCCCGAGTGCCCAAACCGTAATACATGCCAATTTTTTTTCCCTCAAAGTGCCAAAACGGCATTTAAACCTGAATACTGAGGTTTAAGTTTCGAAAAAACAACTCATACAGTTCTCCGAACTAATTAACATCTCTGTGTGTGTACTTAGCAGTCTGTCTACACACAGAGACTGCTAAATACACACACACACACACACACACAGACTGCCGAGTACACACACACACACACACTGCTAAATACACACACACAGACTGCTGAGTGTACACACACAGACTGCTGAGTGTACACACACACACACACACTGCTAAATACACACACACAGACTGCTGAGTGTACACACACACACAGACTGCTGAGTGTACACACACAGACAGACTGCTGAGTGTACACACACAGACATATTGCTGAGTGTACACACACAGACAGACTGCTGAGTGTACACACACAGACAGACTGCTGAGTGTACACACACTGCATTGAGGGGTACATTGTATGTGTTTGTGTGTGTGTGTGTGTGTGTGTGGGTGGGGTGATGTGATGTGTGGGTAGGGTGATGTGTGGGTGTCTTTGTGTGGGGTGATATGTGTAGGGCAGGGGTGCTGTGTGTATGTCGTCCCCCCTCGCCCCCCGTCCCACACTCAGTTTTCTCCCCCTATACCTCCCTCAGTTTCCGTCCCATCTCTCCCACTCAGCCCCCCCCCCCATATCTCTCCCTCAGTTCCCCCCATCTCTCTCCCTCAGTCTCCCCCCATCTCTCTCCCTCAGTCCCCATCTCTCTCCCTCAGTTTGGCTCCCCATCTCTCTCCCACTCAGTTGGCCCCCATCTCTCCCACTCAGTTCCCCATCTCTCTCCCCACTCCAGTTTCCCCATCTCTCTCTCCCTCAGTTTCCCCATCTCTCTCCCCTCAGTTTCCCCCATCTCTCTCCCACTCAGTTCCCCAATAGCTCTCCCTCAGTTCCCCCATCTTTCTCCTCAGGTCCCCATGGCTCTCCCTCAGTTCCCCCCCCCTCCCATAGCTCTCCCTCCAGTTCCCCATGGCTCTCCCTCGGTTCCCCATAGCTCTCCTCAGTTCCCTTCCCATGGCTCTCCTCAGTTCCCCATAGCTCCTCAGTTCCACCCCTCCCATGGCTCTCCTCAGTTTTACCCCCATGGCTCTCTCCCCTCGGTTTCCTCCCCATGGCTCTCCCTCAGTCCCCCCATATGGCTCTCCCTCAGTTCCCCCATGGCTCTCCCTCCAGTTCCCCCCTCCCATGGCTCTCCTCAGTTCCCCATAGCTCTCCCTCAGTTTCCTCCCCATGTCTCCCTCGGTCCCCATGGCTCCCCTCAGTTCCCCCCTCCCCGCGGCTCTCCCTCAGTTCCCCCCTCCCATAGCTCTCCCTCAGTTCCCCATGGCTCTCCTCGGTTCCCCCATGGCTCTCCCTCAGTTCCCCATCCTCCATGGCTCTCCTCAGTTCTCCCCCTCCCCGCCGGCTCTCCTCAGTTCCCCATAGCTCTCCCTCAGTTCCCCTCCCCATGGCTCTCCCTCAGTTCCCCATAGCTCTCCCTCAGTTCCCCCCCTCCCTCCCATAGCTCTCCTCAGTTCCCCCATAGCTCTCCCTTAGTTCCCATAGCTCTCCCTCAGTTCCAACCCCCTCCCATAGCTCTCCCTCCAGTTCAGTCCCTCCCATCTCTCCCTCCCATCTCTCTCCCACTCAGGTCCCCCCTCCTTGAGCTCCTACCTTGTAGCATGGCCGAGCGAACCGCGGTACAGGAACTTATGTTTCCTGTACCCGGCGGACAGGAAGTGCTCTCTCTGTGAGCACTTCATTTCCGGCCGCCCAGGTACAGGAAACATAAGTTCCTGTACCGCGGTGCGCTCGGCCACGCTACACAGAGTGCCTGGCAGGAGGGAGCGCTCTGCGCTATGCGCTCACCTCCTGCCGGTCACTCCGGCTTTGCGCCCGCCGGGCCGGTGCACCCTAAGGCGGCCACTTGTGCCGCCTTATGGATGCGCCGGCGGAGCGCACCCTCCCTCCCTCCGGCGACCTATGGCCGCGTGCCCACAGAGGGGGCTCGGCGTGCCACCTGTGGCCCACGTGCCATAGGTTCGCCATCACTCCTCTAGCATGTAAGCTCATTGAGCAGGGCCCTCAACCCCTCTGTTCCTGTGTGTCCAACTTGTCTGGTTACAACTACATGTCTGTTTGTCCACCCATTGTAAAGCGCTGCAGAATTTGACGGCGCTCTATAAATATCTCTATACAACCTGAATCACGTTACATGGGGTGTACATGGAGATTTATTGGATTACCAAACAAAAACCAAAGGCACAATTTATACATTTATACATTGAATCAAACTTCTGGTCATCATTTCATGACCTGTTCTGATTAATGCAAATATAATATACTGCTTTACTGAAAGAGTAGGGGATACATTGGCTGGAGGCTAGAAGAGGCAAAAAAATTAAACCAATGCTTGGGAAGTGTGGAAACCTCACCTGCAGAAATAATTCCAATATTTATACACTAATGAGGTTTTATAATGCTCTGGCTATTCAAGTGTATTGGGCTTTTTTTCAAATCATCATCTATATTTCCATGTTGTACCTAAATTCATCCTCGGTCTGATATGAGAAAATCTTACGTCATCTTTGTAAGAAGAGTAGATTTATTTGTCATAATAATAGGACATGGGGGGGGGGCGTGGCTAGCTGAGACACTGAGCAGACGTGTATGTGTGGTGCTCCAGCTCCATACATTGGAAAAGAGGCCTTATTGCCACGAGTTGCACAAAAAAAGAGAATCTTCAATATCCCTGATCCCCCAAAGAGCGATGAGGCGCAAACATAAAAGAAATGCTCACCCAGACAGCATTAATCATTTAGACATCCGACTGTCCTTTGACCGACCGCAGGACGGAAACAAGATGGCGCCAGGGAGGCAGCATGGCTCAAGCAACTCCAGTCGCCACAGAGATCGCCACAGGCACCCAGTGGAGTGTACCAAAGGCCAGACTCAGATGCATCTCCCTCTACAAAGGGGGACATAAAGAACTTCTCCAGGACCTGAGAGAGGTCTGGAAGGCAGATTTGGCTTGAGTGCAGGCAGAGATCAGCGGGCTGCGGCAGCCCTTAGGGTAGTGGAATCAAGAGAGTAGACACAGACAGGCGTCTGACAGACACCTGCTTCCATGTGGAAGCCCTCACTCAACAGGTCTAAAGCCTCTCCCGCACGGTTGCAACACTCGAGGCAAGACACCACCGGAAAAACATCAGGATTCACGAGGCGCCTGAAACAGTAGGCCCAGAGGCCCTACTGGACGTCGCTCACAAGGTGACATGGGCAATAGAGGTGAGAGGTGCAGGAGACTCACCGCATATAGTGGCAGCTTTCAGGATTAGGAAGGCACTGACCACCCCAGTAGATGCACCCAGATACGTCATCACTGTCACCTGGGACATAGCGGTGAAATCATCCATTCTGGCCTGTTCTAGGAAACACTGCAGTGTAAATGTGGACAGCTGCAGGATTACAGTCTATGCGGACTTATCCTTCTTGGTTCTGGCAGCCAGATGCAATTTCTGCCCATCACCAAAACCTTGAGAGAGCATGGCACCAGGTACCAGTGGGGTGTCTCAGGGACCCTACTGGTACCACGGGGAAGGATGGCATGTCCTTGTTCTTTCCGAGTTTCATAGCTAGTGATAGCACCTCATGTGTATAGTATATGCATTACTCAATGTATTGTTAGCCATTACACGTTTTCTTAACGATGTGACTACCATATTAGCAATTTTTTACTGATGTTCTATAAGCATTGTACCATACAAACAAATCTCCCTTTAAAACAAATCTTGGTGGTTCCACCCACACAAAAATAAAGAATGATAATAGGACATGAGAATTAAGCTGGAAATCAAACTAGTGGAACAAAAACGTAGGTTTGGGCACACTCAGTAGTTTCTTCAGCAGGTAGACCTTATTGTGGAGTACAAAAATTTAGATAACATTTCCGCTCCCCTGAGCCTTTGCCATGTCTACCTGCTGAAGAAACTGCTGGGTGTACCCAAACCTACTTTTGTGTTCCACTGGATTTGTCTGGGCTGGGGCCCTCCCTGTTTTGGAGCACCCTAGTGGGAATACTCCCTGAAAAAGTGTGTGCAAGGTCCTCTGAAAATGTTACAAATTAAACCGTCTGGGTCACAATACTGGCAATATGCACAATTATTCTGTTTCAATTAAAAAAACAGACAGGATACGGAACACATGGGGTGGTTGTCAGCACTGTAACACGGTTGTGTAATGGCTTGATGTGACGTGACGTGCCTTGACATGGCAGGTGAGCTTACACTTAGATGGTCATTGGAGTGAAACTAAATAAAATCGCAAGTTATTTAAATGTGCATAGGGATTTAGGATAGTTTTTCCTTGGGTTTTATTGTATATGCTGGGGCTGATGTGGACTATAGCCACTACTGGTTCCCAGGAGTAGTGGGAGTTTGAGTCCAGGGCTTAAAGGACCACTATAGTGCCAGGAAAACATACTCGTTTTCCTGGCACTATAGTGCCCTGAGGGTGCCCCCACCCTCAGGGTCCCCCTCCCGCCCGGCTCTGGAAGGGGGAAAGGGGTTAAAACTTACCTTTTTCCAGCGCTGGGCGGGGAGCTCTCCTCCTTCTCTCCTCCTTCTCTCCTCCTTCTCTCCTCCTCCGATCCTCCTCCTGGGCTGAATGCGCACGCGCGGCAAGAGCTGCGCGCGCATTCAGCCCGTCGCATAGGAAAGCATTACAATGCTTTCCTATGAACGCTACATCTCTCACTGTGATTTTCACAGTGAAACATGCATAGCGCCTCTGACTTTGTCAGTGAGACGGCAGCTGAAGAATGCTTAACCCATTCATAAACATAGCAGTTTCTCTGAAACTGCTATGTTTATTAAAAAATGGGTTAACCCTAGCTGGACCAGGCACCCAGACCACTTCATTAAGCTGAAGTGGTCTGGGTGCCTAGAGTGGTCCTTTAATTTTGCATGTTTGTAATCTTTGTTTTATAGTGACTCACTGACTGACTTATATGACATTCATTTTTTTTTCTATGGTGCCTCTGTGATATTTTGAGAGTTTTTATTTTACTATTTTACTTTTTATTCTGTATTATTTGTAATTTTCTGTTGCTTATCAACCTGTGAATACATTTTTTATGCGGCATTGACTGAGAAGAGCAGTCCTGTTATTTTTTAAATAAGGATTTAATTAGGAATGTCTAACCAAATGAATGACGAGTTTCCTAATATCATCACTATGCAATAATAATGATATCCAGCATCATATTAGTACCAGCACTTTATGGACAATGGTTGGAATTTGGCTCCTTCTAGTGGTATTATGTGGAAAAGCCCTGATTTCAACACTCCGAAATGTTATCACAATAAATCTATTAATTCAATGTAACAAATTATGGAACATTGGGGGAATAAAAGCAAGCATACACAACAAAAAACACTTGTGTACGTGCAAACATACAATGAAAAAAGGAAATGTGTACTTTATATACCAGCTTAAAATGGAAGCTCATTTTAGCAGGATCTTCACCACTATCAGTTCTTGTACGTGGGGGGAGAATGGTACTTATTTTTTGCAATAAGAAAACAATAATGTTCCTATTATGAACAGATCCTCCTTTATCTATACACTAATTTGGCATTTGGTAACATATTACTACTTTGCGGACCGCATTACTGCATTTGGACAGTAAATAAAGAACATTCACCAGTAACCTTTATATTTCCATTTTTGGAAAATGTGCCTCGCTGTATTCAGTTTGTTTTCTTATGGCATATTTAGTGTGTATGCATCTGTGTGCTGTTATGTATTTTTATTTTTTATTATTATTTTTTAGCATTAATAAAGTGTTCACCAAGCATATATATATATATAGTCCACTTCGATGTGTTTTTTACATGATCTATGTATTTTTTACTTTTTTATATTTCACTTATAATCATCAGGCGAGACCTAACCTCAGCATTTCTGCAGGGTAATGCAGAGCTTCTAATCAGACAGCTGGAAGCATCGGACTGCATCTAAGTGCAGCTCCAAAATAGGCATCGGCGAGGGCTCCTTTCTGCAGGACCTCTCCGATTACTGGGAGGTAAGTTGCCATCGAGCCTCTGCCACCACACCAGGATCACTCCACACAGAATTGCACTACCCAGCATTTCGGTGTGATGGGTGGCCTGATCCCCTTGATTTGTTTTGTGCAAGCCGCAAGCATGATGGTGATACCTCATGGTGTTTTGTCAGCCTAAGAGAATGGATACTATGAGATGATGTTTGCAAGGTACATAAACATCTCTGTATTGTGTGTGTACCTGTATTATACACAGAGCAGTGTGTGTGTGTTTATACATATCTATGGAAAGAGTGAGGGAGGCTCAGCAGCTGTTACATGGCTAGAGTGAAATGTATTTTGTAGGTTAATTTAGTTAAATTCTGTACTGTAAGTGAACCCCTGATGTTGGAGCCAGCAAGTCTACTCTTGTAATTGCATGTTATCTACTACAGCAAAAGGGCTGTGTTAATGTAGTCCAAGACTGCGCAACAGGCACAGTGGGTCCAGATATCTAGTTGGCCGATGAAGATAACCTCTTGCTGTCAGGGTGGACCTGCACAGAGGGAAGAAGAATTAGTGTAACGAATGACTTTGTGACCAGTTCTTCCCTTTGTGCAATATTTGCCCAGTTCTATATTCCCATTGGTAAAAATGTCTGTGCCGTGTTTATTTATTTTCTTTACTGTATGCTGGATGTTTCTACAATAAACTTCTTAATAAAGTTCTTTAATCTGCCAAGAAGAAGCTTGTTTGTCTCTTCATTGATGTCTCACAAGTATATTGCTATTCATTGTCCTTTATAGAGTAGTTACTAATAAGAGTATTGCCAGAGGACTAGACAGATACAATATGCTATAGTAACCAGATACCAGTGCAGTACATCCTGAATTGTCAGTGGATACGCCACCACAGCTAAGTCCTGGCATTTAGTTAAGCAGTTTAGTGGTGCAGACTAGGTCAAAGAAACCCATGGATGATAGCATGCCTGAACTGGTCCACCTTCAGTGTCAGAGACACCAGGATCATATTGTCACAGCCAGCATCGGGAAGGACTGCAGATATCAGGTACAGGACTAACTATGTTTCCTTGTTCACCAACACATAAGTTTATTACTATGTCGAATGCTCTGACTGTTTGGATTTACACTCTGCATTAATAAGAGACTGGGTTTTTGTATTCACCTTCTGCCCATGTTAGGATCAGCTTCCTATTAAAAACAGATCCTTTATCTATACACACTTCTATTTGTCAACATAGTGCAACACTGTGGACTGCATTTGAACACTATATAAAGAACGTTCACCAGATACCTTTAATACCTTTAAAACATTTTTGGAAATTGTGTCTCATTGTCTCACTGTTTGTGTTTTCTTACTGCATATATACTGTGTATATAATTGTGTGATTTTATGTGTTTTTATTTATTTTTAGCATTAATATATTGTTCACTTTATTGTGGTTTACATGATCTACGTATTTTTTCAACCTTCATTTTCTAAACAATGGCTCCTGGTATTAGAGCATTGTTTAGTAGACAATTATTTGACCATACTTTTACTATCTATCTAGAGAAAGTGTCTTCTAAAGTACTCATTTTTCTATTTTTTTTACACCAGACTGGAATCTTGGCAAACTTTAGTTACCATGAGTAGAAATGCTGAGAAACTGGAAAATATAATGTGTAGAAACTAACATGGTATATCCCTGTCTTCAATCACATGTACCAGAGCCCCTGTACGCAGCATTAACATTTATTTCTGTTAATTTTGTAAGTGGTACAAACATATTAAACATATACGAGAATATTCCGGAGAAAGTTTAATGTTATTTATATGCCTTGCATCAAACCATCATCCATTGCACTAGGGGGCCCCAGCTTGACCTTAATGCCAAAAAACTTGTAAATTGTGCAGGTTTTTCTCAGTTCAGAATAAGAGACAATGCTAAACACTCAACGTTTATTGGTAAAATTTAGTTCTACAGAAAACATCATCATGAACAATGGTTTCAACCAAATAAGTTTAATAGATATGATTTGTCTAGGTAGCAATGATTTTAAAGACCGTAATCCACAGCATTGATGTTGCCCTGTACGTACAGCTTGAAAAATTCCTGCAAAACTTCTGGTGGAGTGAAGGTCCCCTTCACTGCAGGATCTTTAAGCATGAGGTTGTACCACTTCTTCAGCTCTGGAGTTTGACTGAAAATACTAAAAAAAAAAAAAAAGAGAGAGAAATTAAGGGTTGGTTTAAAGCCATTCTAAGCAGATAACACAAAGTGTAAATGTCCTTTAAATGCACTGCCACATTTCCCACAAAGGCCCATTAATGCGCTGCAAGATGTCAAATTTTGGTGTCGGAGCTCTACGAATCACACAGGAAGATAGAGTTCAGCTCCACCCATTACCCTTTTAAAATCCCTTTTAAAAACGGATAACCTTTGATAACTTGATTCCCTATCTCCATTCAAAAGAAAGCATGTAAAAAACCTCTCCGGAGAGAAAAGAAGAAGAAGAAAAAAAAAAAAGCATGATTCTTAAATATAAAACTTTTTTAAAATAATTTGATACTTTTTTTTGAAATCCTATAGGACCACATGTGCAAAATGAAAACATGACCACAAAAGTAGTGGATTCGAAAGTTTAAAATTAGCTACATCACTGTAAAACTGGCAGCTAGTGATGTCCCCAATGGTTCGCCGAACGGTTCGCCGCGGACTCATCAGTGTCAGCAGACACATTCCAGCCAATCAGCAGCAGACCCTCCCTCCCAGACCCTCCCACCTCCTGGACAGCTCACTAAGAATGCAGCTTCACAATGGATGCTGTCCAGGAGGTGGGAGAGTCTGGGAGGGAGGGTCTGCTGCTGATTGGCTGGAATGTGTCTGCTGACTGTGAAGTACAGGGTCAAAGTTTACTCAATGATGAGTCCGTGGCGAACCGTTCGTGGCGAACCGTTCGTGGCGAACCGTTCGGGACATCACTACTGGCAGCTGCCCATCAAAACGGGAAACATTCAGTTCACCGGTATTCACTCTAAACTAGCATAAGCCGGTCCTTTAGAATCAGTGGGACAAAAGAAAAAAAAAAAAAGCTATCTCTGGTCACAAAGATTCCATGTGTGCAACATATAATATGTGATGGTAGCTTCTCTTACTCTTCAACGCCGAATACTACGAAACGCTCAAACCATGGATACAGCATGTAATCAATCATAGTCAGAGATTCTCCTCCAAAGTAAGGTGTCTTTTTCTTAATTAGAATCTGGAAAATAATAATAATAAAAAAAGAGGTATGTTAAAAAATGTACATAACATTTTCTCTTCACAGGCTCACAGTCTCCTCTGCAGTTAAAGGTCAAGGTTTATTAGTCATGTCCCCATGCAACTAATTTAGAGAAGAAACAAAGACTACAAACAGAACATTTAAATAATGCAACTACAACTCAAGACTCTCAGGCTGAATTCAAAATGGGGTGTCGGGGAGTTGTGGGGGGGGGGAAGCTAAAAGGTTTTACTAATTTAACATCAAAACTAAAAAAAATCATCTTTGTAAAGACAGTGTCAGGAGGGGTCTAAGCACAGGCGATGCTAATTGCCATTAATAAGGTCTATCGGTGGTATGACTGGCAGTCTGCTGGGCAGAGGGTAAGACCTTAAACGCCAGCCTATGCGCAGGATATATCTTTGGAATGTTCATTTACAAAGACAAACAAAGGAGACCAGAGAAGTTTTAGTTACGAAGAATATTTAGCTAAATGGACTTGAAGGGAGGATATTACAAATGTAGACTTACATAGAGGTATTTACTAAAGGAGTTGCAGTGAGATATGGTTAAAATAAACAGCAGGGTTTGAAACAGAAAAGGAAAAAAATACAATTGTGATGTGGGGCTAGGATAAGCAACCTTCATCACTCCAGATGTTGTGGACTACATCGCCCTTGATGCCTTGACAGCATTATGGATTTAAGAGCATTATGGGAAATGTAGTTCACAACATCTGGATTGCCATAGGCTGCCTGCCCCTTATGTAGTAAAGACCTCCTTCTGCATGGTACATAGCGCTTCCTTTAGGGGTCTTGTTGCAAATTATTTTGCTTGTCATACTGTTTGTGATGATATTTTCTATTTAACTCTGTATCAGATTTTGAATTTGGTTTCTGCTGCTAAGAATTTAATTTTTTTAGTTGGGTCTTTTTGCCGAGCCTCCGGCAGTATTTAAAAGCCAGCCATATTGTAGTTCTGCCATGTTATCAGTGTTGAAGAGCTTTCTAATAGTCATTCACAATGGTTTGGCTCTTGGAAAGCTCACAATTCGAGCACCGTGTAACTGCGTTTTAGTTTGCATGACTGTGCATTTCCTTTGTTTACCTCTCGATTATGTTTTTGTGCTAGAGTAGTCCTGACCCATCAGTCCCACAATATGTAGCTAGTAACATCATAAGTTCTGTATCCTGAAAATTACTTAACAAAACTTACTGGAACTTATTCAAACTTTTGGATTTATTTTTGGGGGTATATTCCTTTAATTTTTGTAACCTAAATGAGCTAGGAACCCTTGTCAGCAGATCAAACATTTGATTTTATCCTGGGGGTGCAGGTAAGTGGGGACACCTCCTGTTCACACTGTTTGGTCCACACATGTGGGTGAGTACTCATGTAAATTTATTTCATATATGTCGTATGTATTGCTTTATAAAAAGTACACATTCAGACATTTCATGGTGATAGTTGTCCTTTAAATTAGTCTGTACCTGTGGCAATATTCTGGAATATAAACACTTATCTGCTGCTTCAGTGTGAACGTACAGTTTCTGCTGGTGCTTTATCTAACTTTTTAATTATTTCCCTATATAATTTATTTATATATATATATATATATATGTCATGAACTTTATAATTTTTCTCTCTATGTTAATTATTTTTACTTTTAGCACAAGTCTAAGCATTATTAAAATAAATATACCTCGTTATTTACTATAGTGAGAACCCAAAGTGATTTTCAAATTTCAAACCAAAGTAGCCAAATTTGAAAAAAATGGATAAAAGCTTCCAGTTTGCATATTTTGGCTTTAAATTTCAAATGAACTTTCGTTAAGAACCCTGTTATACATATCACAACCGCATTGATTTATTTCCAAATATATATAAAATCTATAATTTTTTTTTTTACATACATCTTTGGATCTTAGTATCGATGCACACGAAAATGGCTTAAAATGAAACCTGCTGGCTCTATATGAGAAATAGCCTCACCTGTTGTAGTTTCTGGAGCTTGCTGAGTAATTCTGTCTTGAGTTCAGCAACATCTTTTTTTTCTTGCTGTGCCCCAAAGATTTTATACAGTAGTGTGGTTACCTATAAATAATTTAAGAAGAAATTAGTGGAAAAAGAGTTGGCAGTCTTTTGTAGAAGAACTTTATATGAACATCTATCAGGGCTGGAAGTAAAAACCTATTTTTCTCATGTGTATATACACTGTACGCATGTTTATAACTTACAAAAACATAGAAATGTTAAAAATTTTGCTTCGGTGCTTAAAGTGGTTATGGTGTCAGGTGTGCTGTGGATGTAAGTAGTCAAACAATTTGTGGTTTGATCTGAGCCAAAGAGCTAAGCTTTGCACTGTTGGGCTTAGCTCAAAGCAGAGCATCTGGTTCTCAGAGAGGCAGTGACTAGTGCACAGTGGACCCCCAATAAAAAGACAAATTGTTGGCAAATGGTATGACTGCTTAAACTGGTGGGGTACCGGGACAATTGGATCACTATAACCACTACAGCTCACTGTTTGACTGAATCACGGCACTGCTCTACATAATCATATAGGTAAAAACTATATACCAACTGTAACGGATCACGACTCAAGCCCTTAGAATATACGATGGAAAGGGAGGCAATATTTCAGGTTAAGCCAACAACATATAGTTGCCTAAATTATACATACCCCGTTGTAAAACTCCAAAATCATCTTCTCCTTTGCCTTTTTGATTGGGTCTGCAGGGGTTAGCTTCTTGCCAGGATAGGCTTCATCCAGAAAATCACAGACTATGGGGGACTCAAAGATTACCACCCCATTACTCAGCTCCACAGCCGGCACACAGCCTGATGGGACTTTCTCCAAAAACCAGTCTGGCTTACTCTTTAAGTTGATGTTAATGACTTCATGCCTAAAATTAATTGAAGTAAGTACAAGTGACTTTTTTATCCAATAATAGGCGTCCTTGGGGGAGGGGGAGACACCCTGTGCACCTAATAAGTTAATACATTTAGAGTAAAAGATTTATGTATTTTTATTCGAATGGAGATACCGACGACAAAACCTGAACTGTTGGTGTCTAGTGAGGACTGACTTGAGAACCACTGATCTAAATTAATAGCAGACAGACAATTGAGAAGATAGGACAAAAAAAGTAGTCTTCTTGAGAAGTAGAGATCAGAATTGAGAACGCCGGTCCAAACCGCCTCTCGAAAACAACCCACCACTCACCCATAATATCACATAACCCATAGACTAAGTTAAGGAATTTGTTGATGGGCTTTGGCAGTTTCTGTTCAGGAGGAAATAAATAAAAAATTTAAAAATATATATAATGTTCTCTCTTTCATAAAAATAATTCAACAATTCTTTTGACTAAAGTGGGAATTCCAAGTAAATTTAAAACTTAAGGAAAATATTGCTGAATTAGAAAAATTAAGTCAGCTATGCTTTCACTTCGGCTACGTTGGGCTTAAATTTACATTTATTTTGAAATCCCTATCAATTCTTTTGTGTAGTGAATAATCATGTTAGATTATAACAAATTGAATACTTTACATAAAAAACAGAAATATCTTTATCGTCCTCCCTAATAGTGCATGTATTTGCGGCTTAATGACTTGATTGTTGAACAATGAAAAGAAGGCCTTAGGGACTAAAATATTCTTTTCTTTTTTTGGCCCCAAGAGAATTGTCTCAATAAAGTCTAGCACAACGGTGTTATTAAATTAACCAATAGCTGCTGACAATTGTTATTTAGAGATAAATTTAATTTGATGGTGACAGGCTGTCTTTCAATATCTCATAATGAAATATCACTGCAGTGAACAGTGGAATGAACGGAGATTTATAACAGTGTTTTTTGTTCTAAAAATTGGTGAAAATTATAAAAGAGGTGAAGTCACTAATTGAATGTGCTTGCTGGTTTCCATGGTAGTTAGCCCACTTTTATTACACCAGAACACTTTGATAAATCTCCATTGTACTGTAAACATCAAGCCCATGTGCATTGTTCTCTTCTCGTAGTGTACAGGATGGGGGAAATATTTTATCTCTGATTTAACACAGGTGAGTTAACACCTGTGCATGGGGTGCGGTCCTGAGAATAGGTTTGGAAAAAACTCTGTACAGAAACCTTTCTTCTACAGGACATGACGTACCAAAGACATAATCCTGCATTTATAAACTGCTAAAAATTCTGTTGTTATAGATTTATTTAAAAGGGCACATAGGGCACCCTGATTCTTTATATTGAAAAATTAATATTTTTGAAATGCTTACTTGATGCCCTTGGCAGATAAAACCAGTCTTGCTCGCTGGGCAAATGGACAGAACCTCATGCTGTAGAGACGAAGGTTTCCTTCCGGGACAGGCCCTGGGGCAGGGGAGCCTAAAAAATAAAATAAAATCGCAATATATAACTTACAACACATTGGGATTTATTCAGTCAATGATGACTTGCAGTGAACTGAAAGCCTGATTGCCAATTCTCCATCTCATCTATAGTGGCAAATTCAGTATTTTATTCTATGGTGTGCATTTTGTTTTTCAGTTACCATTGACAATTAGAATATTGTGTATAGCGCCAACATATTCCGTACTATAGAAAAACTGACAAAAATATAAGTCTAACAAAACATGGTTAACATTCTGAAACAGATGAAGAGAAAATTAAATCACCTTTTAGCGAAAAAGACCTTTTATAAAGTACAAACAAGGGAAAAAAATTTCAATGAGACAATACAGGCACCAAGACCACTTCATCTCAGGGGGACACTAACTACAGTATTAGAAATACAGATTTCTATTGCTAACACCATAGTGTTCCTTTAAAAAAAAAAAAACCTATAAACAAAACGACAGCTGTTTTGCTAGAATTGAAAAACACTTTCTGTTTTGTTGGGAGCAATGCAGGTAAACCTGTAACTCCTGGCATTTAAGAGGTATGGGATCATACACCAACCATGCAAAGTGATAGGAGCAGTTAGCAACTTAAACATTTTAAACTACATTACCCACTGATGCTCATACTACCTGTAGCTGTTTAAAAAAATTTTGAAACACTTGAAACTGCAACTACATTGCCCAAGCTGTCTAATACACGTTTAAAACAAAATGGTTAACCTCCAGGCTCCTTCCCAGCTCACAGCTTAGATTTACCTTTTCCCAAACTCTTCTGAGAGCCAGTCATGTCTGGGGAGGGAGTGCAGGCAGATCCAGAAAGTGAGACACAAACCCAGGGAGGAGATACAAAGTATCCGGAGCTCTGCACTGACTGCTGCCTATATACTGTATCCCCTCCCCTCCAGTCTAATGATCACCCAGAAACAAACACCACTCCTGTATGACACACTATTATCTGTATTATTTACACACGGACAGGGGAGATTATAATACGACCATTATACTGTACTACACACTGACAGGGGGAGATTATAATACAGCCATTATACTGTACTACATACTGACAGGGGGAGATTATAATACAGTCATTATACTGTACTACATACTGACAGGGGGAGATTATAATACAGTCATTATACTGTACTACAAACTGACAGGGGGAGATTATAATACGGCCATTATACTGTACTACAAACTGACAGGGGGAGATTATAATACGGCCATTATACTGTACTACACACTGACAGGGGAGATTATAATACAGCCATTATACTGTACTACACACTGACAGGGGGAGATTATAATACAGCCATTATACTGTACTACACACAGAGGGGGAGATTATAATACAGCCATTATACTGTACTGCACACTGACAGGGGGAGATTATAATACAGCCATTACAATGTACTACACACTGACAGGGGGAGATTATAATACAGCCATTATAATGTACTATACACTGACAGGGGAAGATTATAATACAGCCATTATACTGTACTGCACACTGACAGGGGGAGATTATAATACAGCCATTATACTGTACTGCACTCTGACAGGGGGAAATTATAATACAGCCATTATACTGTACTACACACTGACAGGGGAGATTATAATACAGCCATTATACTGTACTACACACTGACAGGGGGAGATTATAATACAGCCATTACACTGTACTACACACTGACAGGGGGAGATTATAATACAGCCATTATACTGTACTACATTCTGACAGGGGGAGATTATAATACAGCCATTATACTGTACTACACACTGACAGGGGAGATTATAATACAGCCATTATACTGTACTACACACTGACAGGGTAAGATTATAATACAGCCATTACACTGTACTACACACTGACAGGGGGAGATTATAATACAGCCATTATACTGTACTGCACACTGACAGGGGAGATTATAATGCAGCCATTATACTGTACTACATACTGACAGGGGGAGATTATAATACAGCCATTATACTGTACTATACACTGACAGGGGAGATTATAATACAGCCATTATACTGTACTACATTCTGACAGGGAGAGATTATAATACAGCCATTATACTGTACTGCACACTGACAGGGGGAGATTATAATACAGCCATTATACTGTACTACATACTGACAGGGGGGATTATAATACGGCCATTATACTGTACTACATACTGACAGGGGGAGATTATAATACAGCCATTACACTGTACTAAACAACGACAGGGGGAGATTATAATACAGCCATTACACTGTACTACATACTGACAGGGTGAGATTATAATACGGCCATTATACTGTACTGCACACTGACAGGGGGAGATTATAATACAGCCATTATACTGTACTACATACTGACAGGGGGGATTATAATATGGCCATTATACTGTACTACATACTGACAGGGGGAGATTATAATACAGCCATTACACTGTACTAAACACCGACAGGGGGAGATTATAATACAGCCATTACACTGTACTACATACTGACAGGGGGAGATTATAATACAGCCATTATACTGTACTACATACTGACAGGGGGAGATTATAATGTAGCCATTATACTGTACTACACACTGACAGGGGGAGATTATAATACGGCCATTATACTGTACTGCACACTGACAGGGGGAGATTATAATACGGCCATTATACTGTACTGCACACTGACAGGGGGAGATAATAATACACTAATACAGTCCATACTACACTGTAAACTGATGGACATTATGTAGTAGCTGACTGACATACTTCCCCAATGAGCCGCCATGTTCTGCAGGGCTCAGTTTAGGAAAACCAAGGTTATTTCTATAAATAAAGTGCTGAAACACAGACCAGGGCTTGGCAAACCACAGGTAGGAATTAAAATCATTAGCAACATTCATATTGTAATCACATCTTGGGTGTCAATTAACCCCTCAACGAGCGATGTGATTAATGTGTATATTGTAAAGCACAAAAATAATAATAAAGGTGTGAATTGTTATTTATAATTGTTAGTCCTAATTCTCACCATACAAGTATATTCTACAGATATAATATATGTTTGGTAAGGAATGCAACGTTGGTATTGTCGTTAATCTCCCAGTCTATAGAAAAATAGAAAGCATCCTGCCCTCTAAGACTGGAAGCAGTAAAACCAGATAAACTTTCAAAGTCATTGCAGAAAAATGTAACTGCCCTCTAACCATTAAACCTCCTCAACGGAAAACCACAATTTTTTTTTTTATTTTTTTTCTCGACTGGAATGACTTAGCACATACAGTTGCAAGAAAAAGTATGTGAACCCTTTGGAATGATATGGATTTCTGCACAAATTGGTCATAAAATGTGATCTAATCATCATCTAAGTCACAACAATAGACAATCACAGTCTGCTTAAACTAATAACACACAAAGAATGAAATGTTGCCATGTTTTTATTGAACACACCATGTAAACATTCACAGTGCAGGTGGAAAAGTATGTGAACCCCTAGACTAATGACATCTCCAAGAGCTAATTGGAGTGAGATGTCAGCCAACTGGAGTCCAATCAATGAGATGAGATTGGAGGTGTTGGTTACAGCTGCCCTGCCCTATAAAAAAACACACACCAGTTCTGTGACTTAGATGATGATCAGATCACATTTTATGATCAATTTGTGCAGAAATCCATATCATTCCAAAGGGTTCACATACTCTTTCTTGCAACTGTACTTAACAGAAAACATAAATATTCATGATGACTGTCAACATACATTACGTACATTCAGGGCCGCCATCAGGGCATGACAACCGTAACGGTTGTCATGGGCCCGGCGGTCCTTGGGGGCCCGGACTGCTCAGGTCGTCCGGGCCCCACATTCAGTGGTCTACATACCGGGTCGCAGGGGTCCTGCGACCCCGGTATGTACCCACTGGGCCAGCCTCTTCTCCTGGGGGGCCCAGCAGCCGGACACCTTAGGGCCCCCCAGAGGCTGGCCCTGCTGACACCCGGCGGGCTGGCTCGCGAGGAAGCACTCAGCCAGGTACAGTGCTCCCTCGTGTGCGTGCCCGCCTGCCCGCCGGGTGTCAGGGGGAGAGGAAGGAAATTTGAGGGAGGGAGGGGGAGGAAAGAAATGGAAGGGAGGGAGGGGAGAGGAAGCTAAAACCATGGGAGGAGGAAGGAAATTGAGGGGGGAGAAGCAAAACTTAAGGAGGGGGGAGGAAAGAAACTTAGATGGGGAGGAATGAAATCTGAGGGGGGGGAGGAGGAAGAAATTTGAGGGGGGGAGAGGATGGAAATCGAGGAGGGAGGGGGAGAGGAAGGAAACTCTGAGGGGGAGAGGAAGGAAATTTGAGGGAGGGGGGGAGAGGGAAGCCGGGAAGTTTGAGGGGGGAGAGGAAGAAACTGGAGGGGGAGGAAGAAACTGAGGGAGGGGGGAGGAGGAAGGAAATTGAGGGGGGAGGCTGAAATTGAGGGGGGAGAGGGAAGGAAATTTGAGGGGGGGGGAGAGGAAGCAAATTTGAGGGGGGAGAGGAAGGAAATTTGAGGGGGGGAGGAAGGAAATCGAGGGGGGGGAGGAAGGAAACTGAGGGGGTGGGAGAAAGGAAATTTGAGGGAGGGAGGGGGGAGAGGAAGGAAATTTGAGGGAGGAAGAGAGGAAGGAAATTTGAGGAACAGGGGAGAGGAGGGAAATTTGAGGGACGGGGGGAGAAGAAGGAAATTTGAGGGACGGGGGAGAGGAAAGAAATTGGAGGGGAGAAGAAAGGAAATTGGAGAGGGGGAGAAGGAAATGAGAGGGAGGGGGAGAAGAAGGAAATTGAAGGGGGGAAAAGAAGGAAATTGGAGGGGGAAGAAGTAAATTGGAGAGGGAGGGGGAGAAGAAGGAAATTGGAGAGGGAGGGGGAGAAGAAGGAAATTGGAGGGAGGAGAAGGAAATTGATGGGGGGAGGGGGAGAGGGAAATTGACGGGGGGGAGGGGAAGAGATTGACATCCATCACACACACACACAATGCACCCCTTGCACACAGAAAAACACACAATGCATTACACACAGACACACATACACAAGCAATGCATCCCTTACACACAGCAACACACAATGCACCCCTTACACACACCCAATGCATCCCTTACAGACGCACACACTGCATCCCATACATACACAAACTCACCTTGCAGCCCTTACACATACAAACACAGATTCACACAATGCATTCCTTACACACACATCAGGACATCCCCCACACACACACTCCACTCCCTGTGAACAAACTCATTGGTGGAACATGAAGGTGGACCCTGGGACCCAGACCTTGAGCTGTGTAAAGGGCCCTCAAAAAAATGGAGCTGCTTCCCGTTCTCCCAGAACATTGATTTTTGTGACCACAGTTACAAACCGCCTCCAGAGAGCCTGTTCTACACCAGACCAGTGGAGCCAGACGGCAGCTAGAGCCCATCATCATCCTCATCTGGTTGTAAGTAGGCAATCTAGTATATTATTTGTGGCACTAATCTCTAATTTACCTCACATTAAAGGGACACTATAGTCCCCAGAACCACTACAGATTAATGTAGTGGTTCTGGTGTCTAGCTTGTCCCTGCAGGCCTTTTAATGTAAACACGGCGGCACTGCAGCACTGGTGTTAGTTAACATGGCAGATCATATGGGTGGGGCATTGTGATGTCACGTGGGGGGGGCGTCAAACTTTACTTTTGCCTAGGGCGGCAAAAATCCTTGCACCGGCCCTGCAGACACTGCATTCCTGTGGGCGGACTCGGGGGGGGTGGGGGGCAGCACTTTGGGCGGACTCGGGTGCAGGCACCGGGGGCCCAGACCTTGAGCTGTGTCAGGGGCCCCAAAATTTCTGATGGCAGCCCTGCGTACATTTATTAAAGCCATTTGAAATCTGTCATCGAAAACATGCACACACAGGAAAATGAACCAGTTGAACTTTTAAAGGTCACAGACTCTTTAACTTAAAGGGACACTATAGTCACCTGAACAACTTTAGCTTAATGAGGTTGTTCAGGTGAGAACTATAGCTCCCTGCAGCCTTTCTCATGTAAACACTGTATTTTCTTGGAAAATACAGTGTTTCCATTGAAAGCTAGGAACTCCTCCAGTTGCAGTCACTCAGAGTGAACCAGAGGGACTTCCGAGTTGATTGACGCATAAAACTCCTCAATCAACTCAGATCTGCTGTCAGCAGAGCACAGGGCAGCACTGTGCACAGCATCCTGTGATTCAGTATCTCCTCCCTCTGCATGCAGACACTGAACTTTCCTCATAGAGATTCATTGATTCAATTCATCTCTATGAGGAGATGCTGATTGGCCAGGGCTGTGTTTGAATCATGCTGGCTCTGCCCCTGATCTGCCTCCTTGTCAGTCTCAGCCAATCCTATGGGGAAGCACTGTGATTGGATCAGGCTACCACTTTTGATGTCAGCAGACTTTTCTTTTTTTTTTTTAGGCAAACAACATGCAGAGTTACAGCTTCTGGCTTGAAAACAGTAAGATATTTACTATTTTTATGGAGGCATGTGGGGCCCAGGGAGGCTAGATGGTGGTGTTAACACTATAGGGTCAGGAATACATGTAGTTGCACTGGTGACTATAGTGTCCCTTCAGTTTTTTATTTTTCCATGAACATTGTTGCAATTTCACTCTTTACAGAAAAACGATTGTGTCAGGCACACAAACATGTATTCCTGACACTGTAGCTTTAAAATACCTATTTAGGTGTCAGGCCCTCACTCCATGGAGATATAAGGTATTTCAAATGACCTTTTCTCGCATGCTGTGCTGCGTCTTGCTCCACCTCCATGACTGAGATCATCAAACATGATGATCTCAGCCAATCCAATAGGTTTCCAATCAGTAGCGTACACACAACCCATGGGGCCGCGGTACGAAAACTGATCCGTGGGCCCCCTGCGCTCTTACTCTGCGCGGGCCGGGGCCACAACACATGGCGATGGCTATGTTTCACAACTGCTATGTTTCACTGAGTGTTAACCCAGCCTCTAGTGGCTGTCTCATTGACAGCCGCTAGAGGAGCTTCCGCGATTCACACTGTGAAAATCACAGTGAGAAGACGCTGAACGTCCATAGGAAAGCATTGAGTAATGCTTTCATATGGGCGGTTTGAAAGCGCATGCGGCTCTTGCTTCGCATGCGCATTCCGAGCTGAGGGGCGGAGGGATCCCCAGCGCCAAGTTAGTCCGGCGCTGGAGAAAGGTAAGTGCTGAAGACACACACACTCTCACGAACAGACACATACACACTAGCTAACAGACACACATTTACTGACAGACACACACTCAGTGACAGACATACATACACACTCACTGACAGACAGACAGACACATACACACTCACTTAAAAAAAAACACACTCTCACTAACAGACACCAAACAGACTCACTAACAGACGCACACAAACTAACACACTCAGTAACAGACACACACAGTAACACACTAACTGACAAACACAAACTAACACACACACACTCTAACACTAGCATACACACACACACACACACACACACACTCTAACACACACACTCTAACACACACACACACACTCTAACACTAACAACTACATTAAGCTCTGGTTACTGTTGTGTCCCTCTAACTTTAAAAGAAAAGCACATTGTACGTTAAAGGGACAATCTGGATTGGAATGACTCAGCACCTCAATGTTTATACAGGAAGCAGCATACTTACAGAAAACATTTTCTTTGCAAATTAAATCTGAACTTTTAAATTGAGGCTAAAAATGGCAAGCAGTTACTAAAATATACTTTCCAATTTATGCCTCAATGTAATGTTTTTTTGGATCAACTTTTTTAAACGATTATTTTAAAATATCAAAAATATATCCTATGTAAAAATTTTGCATTATTAAATCATTTCAAAAGTTTATGCAAAAATATTAAATTATTTGAAAAATGTATCCAAATATATTAAATCGACCGGTTAATTTGTTAAACTATAGGCCAGTAAGCCTTACTTCAGTAGTGGGGAAAGTGATGGAAACCATGTTAACCCCTTAAGGACACAGCTTCAGAAGCTTGACTTACGCTTAATGACACAAGCAATTTTTGCATTTTCTTGCTGTTTGCGTTCAACTGCAATTTGCATCTCTCTCATTTATTGCACCGACACATATTATATACTGTTTTTTAAAGGACAGAAAGGGCTTTAATTTGATATAGCATATATATATATAAATGCTTACTTATTATAAAAAAAATACAGAAAAATGCAAAAAAAATGAAAAATATTGGTTTTTTTACAGTTTTTGCAATAATAATGTGTGCATAATTAGTGCAGGTTAAGGAAAGTAATTAAAAATAAATTTATTTATTTGTTCTGATTTACAGAATATATAATGTGTCTGGGATTTTAAGTTTTTTTTGGTAGTTACAGGTCACAAAGCACAAGGAGTAAAATAAAATTTTAATGTGGAGCGATTTTAGAATTTGGTATGTTTGTCTTGTAAGCTTAATAGCCATAAAAGAAAACAAAATTGCCACACAAAAGTATATATTTATATAAAGTAGACATCACGGGCTATTTACCTAAGGTTGTTTTGACACTTTCTACGTAGCCATTTCACCGCCAACCTCTGCTAAATATTGGAGTAAAATTGTGTTCTTTTTGGTTTTTGGCACACAAACTTATAACAGAGAAATTCTCGTGTATATTTTGTAAAGTTGGTGTGTGCTATTCCTGTACAAAGTTTTATTTTGTGTTCAGTTACATCTGCTGAGTAAAATGACACCCCCATTGTATGTCTTTTGCACTATTTCGTGAAGTTACAGTGCCATACAGGATACCTGTCCTTTTCAGTATTCACAGTAGAATTTTGAGAGATGGATTTAATGAGCCTTAGCTTCAATTTTGGGGTATTATAACAGTTTGACTGTTCAAAAAACCCCCACAAAGGCCTACCATTTGTAAAAGTAGACACTCCAGGGTATCTTATAAGGTGCATATTGTGCCTTAACATGCCCCCATTTTTTCACCAATATATGCCAAAGTATGTGGTAAAAAATAATTTTGTGCATTTTTTACATACGGATTGCATTTTTGCTGGGCGTTTTGTATATTTCATATGTGCCACTAAGTTCAAACCCCCCAAATTATGCTCAGCTAAGTCTTCTGAGTAAAATGACACCCCATATGAATGTCTTTGGCACTATTTCGTGAAGCTACAGTGCCATATAGGAGACCTGTCCTTTACAGTATTCACAGTAGAATTTTGAGAGATGGATTTAATGAGCCTTAGCTTCCATTTGGGGTATTATAACAGTTTGACTGTTCAAAAAACCCCCACAAAGGCCTACCATTTGTAAAAGTAGACACTCCAGGGTATCTTATAAGGTGCATATTGTGCCTTAACATGCCCCCATTTTTTCACCAATATATGCCAAAGTATGTGGTAAAAAATAATTTTGTGCATTTTTTACATACGGATTGCATTTTTGCTGGGCGTTTTGTATATTTCATATGTGCCACTAAGTTCAAACCCCCCAAATTATGCTCAGCTAAGTCTTCTGAGTAAAATGACACACCATATGAATGTCTTTGGCACTATTTCGTGAAGCTACAGTGCCATATAGGAGACCAAGCCATATCCGTTTTTACCAAACTTTGAATTTTGACGCTGGGCCTATGTGCAATTTCCAAGCATCTTCGCAGGTTTTAAATTCAAACTACCCCACAAAGGCCTACCATTTCTTAAAGTAGACACCCCAGTGTGTTTCAAAAGGTATAGTTTGAACCTTAGCGTGGGATCATTTTTCCGCTAGCTTGTACCAGATGTAGTGGTAATAAGCGTTTTTTCTGCCTTTTTGACATACAAAGTGAGTTTGCACAGTATATTTTGCAAACCTTATGTGTGCTACGACTGTATAATACTTCATATGTTGCTCAGCTATGTCGGCTGAGTACAGCAATACCCCCGTATGTACCTTTGCCAGGTATGTGTGGACATCGGAGGGGCACATTTGGGACACAGCCATTCCAGTTTTTTTCAAACTTTGAATTTTTATGCTGTGCCTATGTCCCATTTTAGAGTATTTTACCAGGCTATATAATCCAAATTCCCCATAAAGCCATACCATTTCTTAAAGAAGACATCCCAGGGTATTTCAAAAGGCATATTTTGAACCTTAGCGTGGGATCATTTTTCCGCTAGCTTGTACCAAGTGTAGTGGTAATAAGCATTTTTTCTGCCTTTTTGACATACAAAGTGAGTTTGCGCAGCATATTTTGCAAACCTTATGTGTGCTATGACTGTATAATACTTCATATGTTGCTCAGCTATGTCGGCTGAGTACAGCAATACCCCCGTATGTACCTTTGCCAGGTATATGTGGATGTTGAAGGGGCGCATTTGAGACGCAGCCATTCAGTTTTTTTCTAACTTTGAAGTTTTACGCTGTGTCCATGTTCCAATTTGGAGTAGTTTAGACGGTTGGTTATTGAAACTTCCCCACAAACACATACTATTTATTAAAGAATACACCCTGGGGTAATTCAAAAGGCATATTTTGAACCTTGGCGTGGGATAATTTTTTCTCTAGTTTGCTCCAGGTGTAGTGGTAATGAGCGTTTTTAAAATGTATTTTTTTACTTTTTATAACTTTTTTACTTTTAAAAACTAGTTTTTAAACTTTTGTTTTGCTTATAAATTTTTTTTAAACTTTCCTAAACTTTCTTAAAACTTTTTTACAGATTTAACATTTTTCTAAGCTTTTTTTTTTACCGTTAACCCCTAACTAGCAGTACGCAGCAGTAACAGTAAATTCCCCATAACTCCCACCCACCCCAGCTAGCAAAATATATAGTTATAAAATATTTAAATTAATTAATTAAATAAATTGAACCCCTGAGGGTTAAAAAAATAAATAAAAGTTAATCCTCAGGGGTTAAAAAAAATTAGATCACAGTATAATACTGTGATCTCTATTTGATCGCTGTAGGCAGTGATCGACTGGCAGGGAAGGGGTTAATTTTTATTTGGACTAGGTAAAGTGTGTTTTTTTTGTTTTTTTTACTTAAATGTTATTAAAACATTTTTTTAAGCTTAATTTTTTACTTTTTAAAGTTTCTTTTAAAACTTTTTTTAACGTTAACCCCTAGTTAGCCTAACGTCAAATCCCCCAATTCCCCACTAACTTCCACCTACCCCAGCTAACTAAATATATAATTAAAAAATAATTTAATTAATTAATTTAATTAATTTAACCCCTGAGGGTTAAAAAAAAAAGAATTAACCCACAGGGGTTAAAAAAAAAAATCAGATCATAGTAAAATGTAATCCCTGCCAATTGATCACTGTATTTAGTGATCAATTGGCAGGGAAGGGGTTAATTTTTTATTAAACTGGGTAAGGGGGGGGGGGACTTTAAATAAACTTTATTTTTTTTTTACAGCAGGGGGCAGGATCAGCACTGATCCGGCTCCCTGCACTTCACACAGAACCCGGAAGTGCAGGGAGCCGGTAGGTGAGTATAGAGAGCACATGTGCTCGCTCAGACTTGCGGTCAGAGCGAGCACATGTGCTGGGCAGACTGACCGGGTGCTCCCGGTATGCCTCTAATGCAGAGGCATACCGGGAGCACCATTAACCCCGCGATCTACATATGGGTAATATTTATTAATATAACATATGTATAAAAAAATATAAAAACAATGGATATAAAAAGTCCTCAGTAAAAGTCCTTTTAAAAATAGCCAAAACGTGTTTCACTCTTGAATAGAGCTTCCTCAGTCAGCTGTAGTGTGAGTCCTCCAAATCTTCCATTTTTTAAATGCCTTCTGGGTCTTCCCCCTTAATGGGCTGGATATATTTAGTCCAATCACAGTTAACATATACCAAATATAAACAAATATGTATGTGTTTCTTTAATTGGTGGGGGGCTGTGAGTGCCTTTTTTAACTTCTATTTTCATTGGTGGCTTGTGGGCGCCTATATTTTCTAGTATTCCCATTGGTGGGCAGTGGTGGTTGGCGGAAGTATTCTGCGGGTTCTACAGTGGTTAGCGGAAGTGCAGTCACGTGTACACGTGATCGGCACTCCGCGGTTGGCTCCTCCCCCTCCGTATGAATAGGTTTAATAGTGACCTGAAATACAGATGACAGTTAATAAAAATTAATGGTGATTAATAAAAATAATGATGATAAATGATTTATCTTATTTTGATCCTGGTGAATATTATGCATTTATAAGAGTAAGTTGTGAAGGTGCTAAAGTGCTCATATTACTGTGAACTTTTTTAAAAATACTGTGAACTTTTTTTTTATATATATATATATATATATATATATATATATATATATGAAGAGATAGTGGTGAATGACATTTAAAGAGATATATACTGTATTACAAATATATGTACTTTAAGTGATATTCACAGTAAGGTAAAATGAAACCAGGATCAATGTGCTCGTAGATGAGGATAATCTGTATTTACATTAGTATTTCATCTACGTACACTATAATTGTGATAATATATAATATAGTAAAAACATTTAAATGTTTAAATAAAGTGACAAAGTTCAAAATCCACATTCAGATCCTGTGGTTTTAAAGTCCCAAGGTTAAATATCCACCTCATCTCGCTCTATCCCAATAACTTGGCAAAATCCCCTCCTCGCCAATTACCTTTAACCTTTTGTATACCCATGAACCTGAGTTGTGTGGGGTCACTATCATGTGTTAAAGCAAAGTGTTGCGATACACTGTGTCCTTCAAATTTTTTCTTTATATTTCTTATATGTTCCTCGACCCTGGTATGTAGATTACGTTTAGTGCGACCTACATATTTTAGGCCACATGGGCACTCCAATAGATAAACTACATTATTTGAATGGCAAGTTATGAGGTCTTTAATGGGGAATTCTTCGTAGTTATTAAAGTTCTTACATTTTCTAAAGTGTCTTTTTTTGTTGTTTGAATTCCTACACGCTAAACATGTGCCGCATCCGTAGAAGCTTTTCCCTTTATCCAAAAATGTAGTGGTTTTTGTTTTTCTAATATGGTTCTTTACCAAAAGTCTATTCAAATTTGCTGCACCCCTAAATACTATTTTTGGTTTGGTTGGTAAAATTTGAGCTAGGGTGTCGTCATGTAGTAAAATGGGCCAATGTTTATTTAAAATTTTCTTTAATGCTTTATTATTATGGCTGTAATTACATACAATGGGTAAACAGACCTCCCCTTCATTTTGGATTTTGCTTTTCTCCTGTAGTAAAGTGCTTTGAGGGATTTGTAAAATTTGTGTGTAGGTATCTTCTAATTTCTCTTTTTTGTAACCTTTTTCTAGCAGCTCAGTGACTAGTTTGTCGGCTTGTTCTTTATGGGATGGCACTTCATAGGGGATGGCACTGTCCCTATGCAGATTCTTTTGGAGGCTCCAAAAAAGGACTTTAAAAGACTTAAAAGTAAAATAACAAATTTATTAATATAACATATGTATAAAAAAATATAAAAACAATGGATATAAAAAGTCCTCAGTAAAAGTCCTTTTAAAAATAGCCAAAACGCGTTTCACTCTTGAATAGAGCTTCCTCGGTCAGCTGTAGTGTGAGTCCTCCAAATCTTCCATTTTTTTAAATGCCTTCTGGGTATTCCCCCTTAATGGGAACAACTTGAATTAATGGGAATAATGGGAATAACCAAGAAGATTATCAACTGCAGTACAGTTGGCTATCCACGATACCATACAGAGATATGTGAAGATCTCCCTCCCATGGAATAAGATTCAGAAGCCCCCCATGATTGCTTTGAACAAATGAAGATGGAAACCACCCACCTTCCAACTGTACATGAAACTGCCCTACCTAATCCAGATCGGATATTGTTTGTGGATGGTTCCAGATTTGCTGATGAACAAGGACAATATCACACTGGGTATGCAGTTACTACAGAATGCCAGATACTACAAGCAGCTGCACTTCCACCAACAAAATCAGCCCAAGAAGCCTGAAGGTTTACGTGTCAACATCTATACAGATTCAAGATATGCCCTGGGGGTGGCGCACGATTTTGGCCTAATTTGGAAAACCAGAGGGTTCCTTACAGCCGCCGGTACCCCAGTAAATCATGGGGCAGCCATTGAAGAACTGATGGATGCCTTGATACTGCCAGCAGAGGTGGCAGTGTTAAAGGTAAAAGCCCACGGGAGGTTGAATTCAGAGGAGGCACAAGGCAACCATTTAGCTGATCAAGCTGCCAAGGAAGCAGCACGACAAGGGTGGAAAGTGGACAGAAGAGTGGCAAACCTTACCTACAGATCTCAGACTTTTAAAGGAACAACAAGCTGCTGCAACCCCTCAAGAGAAACAAAGTTGGAAGAACAGAGGGGCAATTCTCCGAGATGATGTCAATACCATCAATCGTAGGTTCTGCTTACCCAAGAATATGTATCCAGCTGTTGTCCAATGGGCCCATGGGCCAGCCCATCTGTCAAAAACATCTGATGAATACCCTAATTGATAAATACTTTGAAGCACCAGGCATTACTACTCTGACACAGAACTATTGTAGGTCCTGTACAATTTGTGCCAAATGTAACCCCAGTAAGATTGTTAAAACTGCACCCAACCACCTGGCCAAACCACAATATCCCTTCCAGAGGATACAGATAGACCACATCCAGATGCCAAAGAGCGGGCGGTATGAATATGCACTAGTCATTGTGGACATGTTCTCAGGATGGCCAGAAGCCTTCCCAGTGGCCAATCTCACTGCAAGAACCACGCCTAAGCATCTGCTGACGGAAATTGTCTGCCGGTATGGAGTCCCAGAAGTGATCGAGAGTGACCAAGGAACTTCCTTTACCGCCTCTTTGACACAGGAAGTCTGGACAGCACTGGGGGTGACCCTTGTATTCAACACACCATATTACCCACAGAGTAGTGGTAAGGTAGAACGCATGAATGGCACATTGAAGGCCAGAATGCGTAAAATGTCCCAAGAAACTAATATGCCCTGACCCGAGATTCTCCCATTGGCATTGTTCAGTGTACGATACACTCCTAGGGGGAAATACAGCTTATCTCCTTATGATATTTTGTTCGGTACAGCACCAAGGTTAGGTTGTTATTTTCTTCAACAGCTTCAGATTCAGTCAGATGCTATGGTAGATTATGTAACTGCTCTCTCTCATGCCTTGACCAAAATCCATGCCCAAGTGTTTTCTTCTATTCCAGATCCTGAGTCGAATACAGGTACACACAAGTTGCTTCCAGGTGACTGGGTTATGGCCAAGAAATTCCTCAGGAAACATACTCTCGAACCAAGATTCGATGGCCCTTACCAAGTGATGCCAATCATGGCTACCTCAGTAAAGTTGGCCGGGAAAAGTTCTTGGATACACGCCTCACATTGCAAGAAAGTGCCTGCTCCAGAGGAAACAGCCCCTGTTGAGTCATGAGTTTTCTGTGCTTCCTGTGTTTTCATTTGCTGCTAACCATCACAAGGGCCCAACAAGTTGCCATAACCAAAGATAACCATGTTTACACCTTTTGGTACAATTCCTCAAACACAGATGTGGCTACCTTTACCCTTGATTATTGTGATATTGTTGTTTGCACTTTCCCACAAACACAACACGCTGCTATATACAAAGACATACCTGACAAGAAGGACCCGTACATTTGTGTGACTAGAGGGTCCTGGGGACATCATTGTAGTTCCTGGAAGGCGGCTGGGTGGAATACTGGTAGACCATGGGAATATAAACCCCAAAGTGCCCTGGAAAGAGTTGACAGAGATGGGAAACCCCTACTCTCTAGGATGACCTTAAGTAAACCTGTTGAGTCAACCCCAATCAAACTCACCTTGAACCTAGAGCACCCCAGTCCAGGGGATGCAGGGGAATATGTAATGGGCATGTACTGGAAGGGTGGTGGCTCATATAACAAGTTGGGGACATTCTTTCTGCAAGACATGCTCACCTCACCTGACTTGGTAGGTACAACTCACATGACCATCAACCCACTTAAACCTCACATTAAAACTTTACATGACATGGTTGCTATTGCTAATCCCACCTTCGAAGACACCATGGCAGTAGAGACTGGGTTCTCGGACACTAACTTATGGTTGGAATGGATGAGGTATAACGCTAATTCACACAATAAGACTAATTGTTATGCATGTGGGGGAGCTAGGCCCCACCTGGGCACAGTGCCTCTAAATTTACCCCCCGATATTGAATTATGTGTTCTGAGCCTCTATGCACAATCAACCACTAACTCCTCAACGTGTGAATCATGGAAAAAGGTATATCCAGTCACCCAGGGACACATTAGGCCACCTGATGGAGTTACAGTATACCCAGGTAACTACACATGTTACTCAACACCTAAGAATACTGGTAAATTCATGGGTAAATTCCCATCTGGTTATTGCTCTACCTATCATGATCCACCTATGACATTGTTAATGAACCATGTGAAGACAGTCTGAGATATTTATTGGCTGTGTGGAGATAAGCAATTGAGATCCCAACTAACAGGACTATGGTGGGGAGAATGTACTCTGACTAAAGCCATAATGCCCATCCATATTATTCCGGATGGTCACCAAAATGTGTTCAATCCTACACACATACATTCTAGAGTCAAAAGGGAAGTCCCCATCCGTGGTAGTTTTGATCCACATGTTTACATTGATGCCATTGGACTGCCAAGGGGGGTGTCTAACGAATTTAAAGCTAGGGATGAGGTTGCTGCTGGCTTTGAGTCCCTGATTCCATTAATCACTGCCAATAAGAACGTTAATTGGATTAATTATATTTATTACAACCAACAGCGGTTTGTTAATTATACTAGGGATGCCCTACAGGGCCTGGCGAAACAACTGCAAGCTACCACCCAAATGACATTTCAAAATAGAATGGCTCTGGATATGATTCTAGCAGAAAAGGGGGGCATATGTAAAATCCTCCCCGAAACCATGACATGTCACACCTTCATTCCAGATAACACTGGGCCCAATGGTAAGGTAACTATGGCAATAGAGAAATTAGACAGCCTCTCCGATGAATTACAGAAGAATTCAGGGGTCACTAATGTATGGGACAGATGGTTTGGATGGATGAATGGTTGGCAGAGAACCCTATTCCAAGTTGGGACAGCAGTTCTTATGGTCATCATTATCTTCCTGTTCTTGACTTGCTGTGTGCTACCTTGCATACAAAGATACCTGCAGAAGACAGTAGGAAAGACTATACACAACGTGACTCCTACTTTCTTACACCAAGACGCCACTGACTTAGAATGTGACACACCACATACACCCCTCCAATCTCACCAATTTAAACAGACAACTGCATTTCTATAGGGATAGCATAGGGATAGCGTCTGTCTCTACGGGCAAGAGTCTCACTTGTGGAGATGTAGTGGACTAGCCGCTGCGGGTTACCCACGGAGTGAAGTGTTCAAGGCTCGTTAAGGCAGATGAGCTGCAGGCAGCTAGGGACATATTAGGGACAGTAGTAGTTGTCTTTGGTAAATAGCCATTTTAAGGGAGGACTGTTGTGGAAATGAGATATTGACATAATTTTTAGTTAGTAAAATGTCTATTTACTCATCTAACCAGAATCGATGCATAAGCTATTAACACATGATTAGACAAAATGGCCACTAGAAGCTTCCAACCCCTCCCTCCCTCCCTCTAACACCGACTAACTACCTTGTGTAAAAAGATGGTGCTGGAACCTGGGGGAGACTCTCGTGGTCCCAGTGACATCACCCTTGGTAGGCAGAGCATTAAGAAGACCACTTAACACCTAACCAATTAATAAAGCATTATTTCATGTTATCTCTGACAATGCATATGATGTAATTTTGCTTTAAAAGGGACCTGCCGTCCCCACTGAATAAACATTCCTCAAGTTTTTCATTAACTTGAAACCTGTGTCTGGTGTGAATTACTTCAGGGAGCGTGCACGCATTGTTTCTTTAATTTGGCCAGGGGCAGATACACAAAATAATCAATTGATTGAATTGATTTCCACTTCAGATGTAAAACCCCAAGGGCAGAGTACAGAATGTTTGATAGAGTCCTAACCTCAACATCTGATAACTTAAAGGTAGGCAGACACTGTAATAGAGCAGCAGCACAATGAGGCAGAAGCGTATGAACTGGCTTTCACTCATGTGTATGGAAAATTACATCCTGAAGACCATTGACTTCAAGCCAATTATAAAGCAATGCTCTGCAAATACATTTTGCAAAGGTTTGTGTTGAACACTATATATATTACTATAGTCGCCCAGACCACTTCAGCTCAATGAAGTGGTCTGGGTGCCAGGTTCCCCAGGTTTTAACCCTTCAGATGTAAACATAGCAGTTTCAGAGAAACTGCTATGTTTACATTACAGGGTTAATCCAACCTCTAGTGGCTGTCTTCCTGACAGGCGCTAGAGGCGCTTCTGCGACGCTGAATGAGAAATTTGCATCTAGTGTGCAGAACGTCCATAGGAAAGCATTGAGAAATGCTTTCCTATGGACTGTTTGAATGCGCGTGCGGCACTTGCCGCCCATGCGCATTCGGCTCCACTCGGGAGCTGACGTCACCGGGAGGAGAAGAGGTCACCAGCGCCTGGCGCTGGATTAAAGTAAGTAACTGAAGGGGTTTTACCCTGAGGGTGGGGGGGTCCTAAGGATGCCATAGTGTCAGGAAAACAAGTTTGTTTTCCTGACACTATAGTGATCCTTTAATCTCTGCCGCAAAGCGTTTTTTTTTGTAATCTTTAAACGCTGATTTTATTGGATGTACCGATAAATATAAGCTTAATTTTATTGATCATTTACATTTTCATTCCTGTGAGTGGTTGTGTAGGCGGCCCTCCCAAATGATTGTTAGCCGTACTGCAAATATAAATGCCTTAACTTACAGGATATAGCTCAGACTGTATTTCTGCCTCATGATATGACAATATTTATATTGCAATTTAGTAAAGACTGTGCATCTAGTCCAGTGGCGGCCACGGAACTAATGCTAAGGAGGCCATGGTGAATTATTTTAATTTTTTTTGGCCCAACTCCAGCGCACAGATGGCCAAACCCATATTCCATTGTGAAAGCCAATCCATAAATTGCCCTTAGAGGGCCAACGACCTTCATGATAAAAAAATGTTACTTATGCAGGTTTTCCTGATTTTAAAATAAGAGACGATGCTAAAGAGAAGACAACGTTTATTGGTGAAATTTACTGCTACAGAGAACATCATCATGAACACTGGTTTAAGCCGAATGTGTTTTGATAAATATGGTTTGTCTAGTTAGCAGGGATTTTAGAGACCGTAATCCACAGCCTCGATGCTGTCTTGTGAGAACAGCTTGTAAAAACTCTTTAAAACTTCTGGTGGAGTGAAGGTCTCCTTCACTGCAGGATCCTTAAGCATGAGGTTGTGCCACTTCTTCAGCTCTGGAGTTTGAGTCAAAATACTACAAAACAAAAAAGAAGAGGAACGTTTAGTTTACAGCCATTATAAGCAGATAACGCAAAGCTTAAATGTCCTTTAAATACCCTTCCACATTTCACACAAATGTCCGTTAATGAGCTGCAAAATTTGAAACTTTGTTGTCGGAGCTCTATGATTCACACAGGAGGATAGTGTTCAGTTCCACCCATTACCCAATCAAAATCCATCTAAACCAGTTCTGGAACACACATTGTTATGACCTCTAAAGGAATGAATAATCTTTGATAACCTGATTCCCTGTCTCCATTCAGATTTAAGCAGGTAGACACATTTCCGGAGAGAAAAGGGGAAAAAAAACATGGTTCATAAAGAACATGTGTATTTAATAATTATAATCTCTTTTTTTTTCTTTTTTTTTTAAATCATGTGTTTGATTATTTGATATCCTATATGAACACGTGTGCAAAACAAAAACATGACAACAAAAATAGTGGATTGAAAAGTTTCAAATTCATGATATCATGAAGGGTGGAGCTTGTCAGCTGAGCACGCCAGACGTGTATTGTCTGTGCTCCTCTGCCTGGGACAGGGGGATATGATAGAAACATTTAAATATATAAAGGGAATCCGCATAGTAAAGGAGGAGACTATATTTAAAAGAAGAAAAACTACCAAAACAAGAGGACATAGTCTTAAATTAGAGGGGCAAGGGTTTAAAAATAATATCGGGAAGTATTACTTTACTGAGAGTGTAGTGGACGCATGGAATACCCTTCCAACTGAAGTGGTAGAGGTTAACACAGTGAGGGAGTTTAAGCATGCATGGGATAGGCATAAGGCTAGCCTAGATATGAGACTAATGCAAGTATTAAAACAATTGGCCAGACTAGATGGGCCGAATGGCTCTTATCTGCCGACACATTTTATGTTTCTATTGACTGAAAACTGGTTCCTAACCGCTACCAGCAATCATCCTGATAAGGTGACTTTGGTGTATCCATTGATACCAAACTTGGGTTTCCCCATCGCTAGAACACCTGCTTTGAGGCTTGCGGGCTAACTCAGTGTGGGATGTGGAGCGACAGCCACTCTCCTAGCTCTTCACCTGGCAGAGTGAAGCTAGTGTTGAGCTATTTTCTCCCCCCCTCTCTGGACCGGTGGGGGTTATCCCGGTTCCCCCCCCGATTTGCCCCGATTTGCCCCATATGCCTTTTGTCGACTACAAGCTGCTGACATTGCACGGGCTCAAAGTTTTGCAGGCTCTCTTAAGATGGCAGACGCTCCTACACTACATGTGCTCAAGCTTGACACAATACACAACAACCCTACAAGACGTATTCGAGCACCTACTCACAAATGTAGACAAGCTCGTTGAAAGCTTCTGGGCAAAACTGGCAGCAAGTACCTCAATAACACCACCTCAGAATCGGGAGGAAGTGCAGGGTCAAGACTGAACAGAGGTGAGCAGGCCCACTCTGGCGCAACCTCTCAACAAGCATCATGCCCTGCTAAATTTGTCCCACCTGGGCTGAAGGACATAGGGGATATGTAATCCACCTAAATCTACCTCAGAGGCTGAAGAATCCTCGCAGATGGCGGCGACCACCCGGAGCTTCTGCCCAATTGGGAAAGACTTGGTCTCATGTCAGAGTCCCCGACTCTGTGGCCCTGTGATGCTGGCCTTCAACACGGTCCAGGATGTTAAATTGGCAGTTTATCAAACTGGGGGACCATAGCGTTATTAAATTCACCGGTATTCAGTCTAAATTAGCATGGCCTAGTCTTTTAAAATCAGTGGGGCAAAAAAAACCCAAAAAACTAAGGTCCCAAAGATACCATGTGTGCAACATACAATATGTGATGGTGGCTTCTCTTACTCTTCAACGCCAAATACGGCAAAGCGCTCAAACCACGTGTACAGCATGTAATCAATCATAGTCAGAGATTCTCCTCCAAAGTAAGGTATCTTTTTCAAAATTAGAATCTGGAAAATAATAAAATATAAATGGTGTGTTAAACATGTAAATATGTTAAATGTACATAACGTTTTCTCTTCACAGGCTCACATTCTCCTCTGCTGTTAAAGTTCAAGGTTTATTAGTCATGTCCCCATGCAACTAATTTAGAGAAGAAACAAAGACTATAAGTAGAACATTTGAATAATGCAACTACAACGCAAGCTTCTCAACCTGCATTCAAAATGGGGATGGGGGGGGAGTTAAAAGGTTTTACTAATTTAACATAAAAACTAACAAAAGGATCTTTGTGTCAGGAGGGGTCTAAGCACGGGGGATGCTAACAGCCATTAATAAGGTCTATCTGTGGTATGACTGCCAGTCTGTTGGGCAGAGGGTAAGACCTTGAACACCAGCCTATGCGCAGGATACATTCTTTGGAAAGTTCATTTACAAAGACAAACTAAGGAGACCAGAAAAGTTTTAGTTACAAAGAGTATTTTTTCAAAGTAGACCATGTCATTATCATGGCTTAAAGGGAGGATAAATATTACAAATCTAGACTTACATGGATTTATTTACAATATAGGGAGTGAGTTATGGTAAAACAAAAAAACAGATGTTGTAAACTACATCTCCCCTGATGCTTTGTCTGTATTATGGCTGTAAGAGCATTATGGAAGTTGTAGTCCACAACATCTGAAGTGTCGTAGGCTGCCTACACCTTATGTATGGGATGCCCTTTCTACATGCTCTACAGCAAGCATTTCAAACACGCGGCCCACAATGGAAATCTCTGCAGCCCGGCGAGCCGCGAGTACATGCTTGGTGTTAAAGCAGAGTAGGCACATGCTTTCTCCACATTGCAGGTGCCTACTCTGCTAACATTTACCGGGCCGGGCCTCAGAGATCGCTGGAACTCAGTCTTCCTGCTCCCTCGCGCTCGCCGTCTGTAGTGATGCCGGAATATGACACCTGCACCCAGCATCGCTAAACTGCGTGTGAGAGAGCAGTGAGCAGCAGGAAGGAGATCTCTAGATAGAAGATCCCCACTGGATCCCAGGGATAAATACAATGATGTGAGTGTGTGCAAGAATGTGTAAATGTGTCTGTCCGTGAGTGTGTATGTGTGTCTGTCAGTGAGTGTTTGTGTGTCTGTCTGTGTATGTCAGTGAGTTTCTGTGTGTGTTTGTGTCTGTGTCAGTGAGCGTGTGTGTGTCTGTGTCAGTGAGTGTGTTTGTGTCTGTCAGTGTGTGTGTCTGTGTCAGTGAGTGTGTTTGTGTCTGTCTGTCTGTGTGTGTGTGTGTCGGTCAGTGTTGCGATGGCCACCGCTGGACAGTGGAGGACCTGGAGGTGCACGGAGGCACGCAGCGCCACGTCACATTCCAACGTGACATCGACACCTTCACAGGATTTCAAGAAGTAGCAGGAGGATCCGTTTTGGCACTGGGTGAGGACAGTGCCATTTTGGGTATACCAGAGGTCGGAGTCGCATACTGGCAGCGGCAATGTGAGTGGAGTCTGCTTGTTGGCTAAAGGGGGGTGCTGATATTTAGTAGAAGGGGGACTGGGATTTGGTATATAGGGGGAACTGGGATTTAATAGAGGTGGAGTGACTGGGATTTAGTAGAGGGGGGGTGCTGTGGTTTAGTAGAGGGGAATGCTGTTTTTTTTATACTGTACTTTTCAAAATAAACCTATGTTTCTATCAAAATGTAAGTTTGGTTTTTTTTGCGGCCCACATAAACTTAAACCTTGTTTATTTGGCCCATGCCAGTTTGACATGCTTGCTCTACAGCACTTCCTTCACGGGTCTCGTTCCAAATTATTATGCTTGCCATACTATTCCTTATGATATCTTCCATTTTCATTTTTTGTTATTTATTTTGCTGCTAATAATTTTATTATTTTAGGTTTTGTTTTTTTGTCTGAGCCACCTGCAAAATTAAAAAGGCAGCCATAGTGTAGTGCTGCCATCTTACCAGTGTTGAGGAGCTTTGTAATAACCATTCACAATGGTTTGGCATCTTGGAAGCTCACAATCCGAGCACCATGTAACTGCTTTTTAGTTTGCATGTCTGTGGCTTTCCCTTGTTCACCTCTGGATGATGCTTTGTGCTACAGTAGTTCTGCTGACACATCAGTCCCACAATATGTAGCTAGGTACATCACAAGTTCTGTATCTTGAAATTTATTTAGCATAACTGATTGGAACTGGGTCAAATTATGGGATATATTTTTTGGGGTAAATTCCTTTAATTGTGATTACCTAAATGATCTATGAACCCTTTTCAGCAGATAATACATTTGGTTTTATACTAGGGAAACAGTCTGCACACGTGGATGAGTTCTCATGTCTATTTATTACATGTACCGGTATGTCATGTTATGTTTGATAAAAGGTACAGGTTCAAAACCAAAATATTGCATTTTTTGTAAGACATTTTCTGATGACCGTTGTCCTTTACATTAGTCTGTACGTGGGGCAAGGATCTGGAACACTTACCTGCTGCTTTAATGTGAACATACAGTTTCTGTAGTTGGTCAACACTGCTGTTTTATCCAACTTTTTATTTTCCTCTATAATTCTATATTTTTTTGTCACAAACTCGATTCTTTTCTCAATTCAAATTATTTTTGTTTTAGAACATGTCTAAGCATTAATAAATTAATATGCAAGGTTATTTACGGAAGTGAGAACTCAAAGTATCAATACAGACGAAAATGGGCAAAAATGAAACCTGCTGGTTCTTATAAGCACTAGCCTCACCTGTTCTAATTTTTGGAGCTTGCCGAGTAATTCTGCCTTGAGTTCGGCAACATCTCGGTTTTCTTGCTTTGCCCCGAGGATTTTATATAATATTGAGGGTACCTGAAAATAATCCAAAAAAAGATTTGTTAAAAAATGGTGTGAGTCTCTTTATATTAGAACCCCATATGGACATATATCTAGGCTGGAAGTGATACCTATTTTCTAGTCTATACAGTTGCAAGAAAAAGTATGTGAACCCTTTGGAATGATATGGATTTCTGCACAAATTGGTCATAAAATGTGATCTGATCATCATCTAAGTCACAACAATAGACAATCACAGTCTGCTTAAACTAATAACACACAAAGAATGAAATGTTGCCATGTTTTTATTGAACACACCATGTAAACATTCACAGTGCAGGTGGAAAAAGTATGTGAACCCTTGGATTTAATAACTTGTTGAACCTCCTTTGGCAGCAATAACTTCAACCAAACATTTCCTGTAGTTGCAGATCAGACGTGCACAATGGTCAGGAGTAATTCTTGACCATTCCTCTTTATAGAACTGTTTCAGTTCAGCAATATTCTTGGGATGTCTGGTGTGAATCGCTTTCTTGAGGTCATGCCACAGCATCTCAATCGGGTTGAGGTCAGGACTCTGACTGGGCCACTTCAGAAGGCATATTTTCTTCTGTTTAAGCCATTCTGTTGTTGATTTACTTCTATGCTTTGGGTCATTGTCCTGTTGCAACACCATCTTCTGTTGAGCTTCAGCTGGTAGACAGATGGCCTTAAGTTCTCCTGCAAAATGTCTTGATAAACTTGGGAATTCATTTTTCCTTCGATGATAGCAATCCGTCCAGACCCTGATGCAGCAAAGCAGCCCCAAACCATGATGCCCCCACCACCATACTTCACAGTTGGGATGAGGTTTTGATGTTGGTGTGCTGTGCCTTTTTTTCGCCACACATAGTGTTGTGTGTTTCTTCCAAACAACTCAACTTTGGTTTCATCTGTCCACAGAATATTTTGCCAATACTGCTGTGGAACATCCAGGTGCTCTTGTGCAAACTGTAAACGTGCAGCAATGTTTTGTTTGGACAGTAGTGGCTTCCTCTGTGGTATCCTCTCATGAAATCCATTCTTGTTTAGTGTTTTACGTATTGTAGATTCGCTAACAGGGATGTTAGCATTTTCCAGTGACTTTTGTAAGTCTTTAGCTGACACTCTAGGATTCTTCTTCACCTCATTGAGCAGTCTGCGCTGTGCTCTTGCGGTCATCTTTACAGGACGGCCACTCCTAGGGAGAGTAGCAGCAGTGCTGAACCTTCTCCATTTATAGACAATTTGTCTTACCGTGGACTGATGAACAGCAAGGCTTTTGGAGATACTTTTATAACCCTTTCCAGCTTGGTGCAAGTCAACAATTCTTAATCGTAGGTCTTCTGAGAGCTCTTTTGTGTGAGGCATCATTCACATCAGGCAATGCTTCTTGTGAAAAGCAAACCCAGAACTGGTGTGTGTTTTTTATAGGGCAGGGCAGCTGTAACCAACACCTCCAATCTCATCTCATTGATTGGACTCCAGTTGGCTGACATCTCACTCCAATTAGCTCTTGGAGATGTCATTAGTCTAGGGGTTCACATACTTTTTCCACCTGCACTGTGAATGTTTACATGGTGTGTTCAATAAAAACATGGCAACATTTCATTCTTTGTGTGTTATTAGTTTAAGCAGACTGTGATTGTCTATTGTTGTGACTTAGATGATGATCAGATCACATTTTATGACCAATTTGTGCAGAAATCCCTATCATTCCAAAGGGTTCACATACTTTTTCTTGCAACTGTATATGGTATGCATGTATATAACTTTTTAAAAATTGTGCTTAAAGTGGTTATGGTGTCTGGTGTGCTGTGGATTCCTCCAATGTAAGTAGTCAAGCAATTTGCTGATTGCTCTCAGCTAATGAGCTAAGCTTTGCGCTGTTGGGCTCTCAGAGAGGCAGTAACTAACGCACAGTGGACCCAGGTAAAAAGACAAATTGTTAGTAAATGGCATGACTACTTATACCAAGGGTGCCGGGGCATTTGGAGCACTATAACAACTGCAGCACACTTCAGTTTTTATGGTGCTTGCTGTGTTCCTTTAATTACAGTGCTGTTTTTACCTCCGAGTAAAACCCCCAAATCATCTTCTCCTTTGCCTTTTTGATTGGGTCTGCAGGGGTTAGCTTCTTGCCAGGATAGGCTTCATCCAAAAAATCACAGACTATAGTGGAATCGTAGATGACCTCCCCATCACTCAGTTCCAGAGTCGGCACCTGACCCAATGGGTTTTTCTCCCAGTACCAGTCTGGCTTACTCTTTAAGTTGATGTTAATGACTTCATACCTAAAATAAACTCTAGTAAGTACAAGGGATTTTTTTCATGCAATAATAGGCGTCATTGGGGGGAGGGGAACACTCTGTGAACATAAAAAGACAAAGTTGGAGTAAATGTGTCGGTGTAAATAAATACCAGAAACAATTGAGAATATAGGACCAAAAAAAAAAAATAGTCTTCTTGAGAACTTAACAAGTGTTATGAAACAGTATTGCATTTTTAATAGAATGCAGAATTTTTAAAAAAATGAATAAATAAATAAAACAACCGCAGCTCCTGCATAATATTATATAGAAAATATTTAGGCAGCAGACTAAGTAAAGACAATATTATAGTTATTTATAGTTTATACTTGTTAGATTTTTTAAACAAATTGTATATTTTATATATATATAAACATAAATATATTTTTTGCAAAGTATTGTCATCACAAATAGCGCATGTATTAGCGACTTAATGAGTTTGTTGAACAGTGAAAAGTAGAAAATGTTATTTTCAGACTATGTTACTGTTGTATTCTAGAATGACTCTTGAATGTCAGTGTTCCAGGAAGGGAAGTTTTAAATTAGGACCCTGTATCACAAGTCCAGATATTTTGGGTTTTCTTTGTTTTTTTTTTAATTAGAGGTAA
>OW240922.1:90264199-90282118 GCA_933207985.1 Pelobates cultripes
GGATACTACTTTTGGACTTTTTATGCCAATATACAGCTGTTATTATAGTCCATTTGTTATTTTTATTTATTTTATTTTATATTTTTTTAATTTTGTGTACCTCCATTTTGGGATCTCTCTCTACTTTCACCTGGAGACCCGGCCATTACTTCATTATGGAGATATGCTGTCTTACTTCTGATTTCTTCTGAAGGAAAAAGGGATATTTTATTCCTGAGCTGAAGAAAAAGTGATATTGTCAGTCCTCGCCATATATATTCGGTCTCCAATGTGGAAAGTACCCCTGACAGGATGACAGGCGTGATTACTACTCCCTTCTTGTAAGTTTTCTACCACGTGCAAATCCAATTTTGCCTAACCTACTTCACTATATTTTGTATTTTGCTATTTTATAGATTCCACGTTCATTTTCAGCCATATTCAGGTTGTATTGTTCTCAACCACCCTCTATTTGTATATATCACCTTTGGGTTTTTATATATACGTCCTTGTGTTTATTCTTTATAGTGTGTGTGTGAGGTACACTTCTCTGAGGGTGTGTTTTTCTAGTGTATCATATAGTAAGCATATCCTTTTTTGTATCTTTATCACTTGTTCCTCACTTGCTTTACTATATTTCACTAATATGACTACACATAATGTATATCATGAATTTCGCCAAGAACGGCGTAAAAAAATCAATGCACTATTCCATCAACAATCTAATGATGTTGATAGTATGCTCACAAAAAATTTTTTTCAATTGGAAAATTTACTTGAGAAGGAAACCAGAAAATGGTGGGAGATTACGTCATTAGAACAATATCTTGCCTCTGATTTAATTCCCAGAGGTTTACGAATTATAAAAATGCCCGCTTATGGAGTAGAAGATAAGGTTCTAATGGAAGAATGGTCACAAGCTAGTGATGACTGTTCTAAAAAATACATGCAAAGCCTGATAGATTTCCAAAAAAGATCGTTAAAAAATATAGAGGATGAGATAAATACATTAGAAGGGGATACTACTTTTGGACTTTTTATGCTAATATACAGCTGTTATTATAGTCCATTTGTTATTTTTATTTATTTTATTTTATATTTTTTTAATTTTGTGTACCTCCATTTTGGGATCTCTCTCTACTTTCACCTGGAGACCCGGCCATTACTTCATTATGGAGATATGCTGTCTTACTTCTGATTTCTTGTAAGTGCAATATTTGGAATAAATTTTGTTATTTTTATACAATCTGCACTATCTATATTTTTTCTTTTGTTCCTGAGCTGAAGGAAAAAGGGATATTTTATTCCTGAGCTGAAGAAAAAGTGATATTGTCAGTCCTCGCCATATATATTCGGTCTCCAATGTGGAAAGTACCCCTGACAGGATGACAGGCGTGATTACTACTCCCTTCTTGTAAGTTTTCTACCACGTGCAAATCCAATTTTGCCTAACTTACTTCACTATATTTTGTATTTTGCTATTTTATAGATTCCACGTTCATTTTCAGCCATATTCAGGTTGTATTGTTCTCAACCACCCTCTATTTGTATATATCACCTTTGGGTTTTTATATATACGTCCTTGTGTTTATTCTTTATAGTGTGTGTGTGAGGTACACTTCTCTGAGGGTGTGTTTTTCTAGTGTATCATATAGTAAGCATATCCTTTTTTGTATCTTTATCACTTGTTCCTCACTTGCTTTACTATATTTCACTAATATGACTACACATAATGTATATCATGAATTTCGCCAAGAACGGCGTAAAAAAATCAATGCACTATTCCATCAACAATCTAATGATGTTGATAGTATGCTCACAAAAAAAAAAAAAAAATTTTTTCAATTGGAAAATTTACTTGAGAAGGAAACCAGAAAATGGTGGGAGATTACGTCATTAGAACAATATCTTGCCTCTGATTTAATTCCCAGAGGTTTACGAATTATAAAAATGCCCGCTTATGGAGTAGAAGATAAGGTTCTAATGGAAGAATGGTCACAAGCTAGTGATGACTGTTCTAAAAAATACATGCAAAGCCTGATAGATTTCCAAAAAAGATCGTTAAAAAATATAGAGGATGAGATAAATACATTAGAAGGGGATACTACTTTTGGACTTTTTATGCTAATATACAGCTGTTATTATAGTCCATTTGTTATTTTTATTTATTTTATTTTATATTTTTTTAATTTTGTGTACCTCCATTTTGGGATCTCTCTCTACTTTCACCTGGAGACCCGGCCATTACTTCATTATGGAGATATGCTGTCTTACTTCTGATTTCTTGTAAGTGCAATATTTGGAATAAATTTTGTTATTTTTATACAATCTGCACTATCTATATTTTTTCTTTTGTTCCTGAGCTGAAGGACAAAGGGATATTTTATTCCTGAGCTGAAGAAAAAGTGATATTGTCAGTCCTCGCCATATATATTCGGTCTCCAATGTGGAAAGTACCCCTGACAGGATGACAGGCGTGATTACTACTCCCTTCTTGTAAGTTTTCTACCACGTGCAAATCCAATTTTGCCTAATTTACTTCACTATATTTTGTATTTTGCTATTTTATAGATTCCACGTTCATTTTCAGCCATATTCAGGTTGTATTGTTCTCAACCACCCTCTATTTGTATATATCACCTTTGGGTTTTTATATATACGTCCTTGTGTTTATTCTTTATAGTGTGTGTGTGAGGTACACTTCTCTGAGGGTGTGTTTTTCTAGTGTATCATATAGTAAGCATATCCTTTTTTGTAGCCTAGATATGAGACTAATGCAAGTATTAAAACAATTGGCCAGACTAGATGGGCCGAATGGCTCTTATCTGCCGACACATTTTATGTTTCTATTGACTGAAAACTGGTTCCTAACCGCTACCAGCAATCATCCTGATAAGGTGACTTTGGTGTATCCATTGATACCAAACTTGGGTTTCCCCATCGCTAGAACACCTGCTTTGAGGCTTGTGGGCTAACTCAGTGTGGGATGTGGAGCGACAGCCACTCTCCTAGCTCTTCACCTGGCAGAGTGAAGCTAGTGTTGAGCTATTTTCTCCCCCCCTCTCTGGACCGGTGGGGGTTATCCCGGTTCCCCCCCCGATTTGCCCCGATTTGCCCCATATGCCTTTTGTCGACTACAAGCTGCTGACATTGCACGGGCTCAAAGTTTTGCAGGCTCTCTTAAGATGGCAGACGCTCCTACACTACATGTGCTCAAGCTTGACACAATACACAACAACCCTACAAGACGTATTCGAGCACCTACTCACAAATGTAGACAAGCTCGTTGAAAGCTTCTGGGCAAAACTGGCAGCAAGTACCTCAATAACACCACCTCAGAATCGGGAGGAAGTGCAGGGTCAAGACTGAACAGAGGTGAGCAGGCCCACTCTGGCGCAACCTCTCAACAAGCATCATGCCCTGCTAAATTTGTCCCACCTGGGCTGAAGGACATAGGGGATATGTAATCCACCTAAATCTACCTCAGAGGCTGAAGAATCCTCGCAGATGGCGGCGACCACCCGGAGCTTCTGCCCAATTGGGAAAGACTTGGTCTCATGTCAGAGTCCCCGACTCTGTGGCCCTGTGATGCTGGCCTTCAACACGGTCCAGGATGTTAAATTGGCAGTTTATCAAACTGGGGGACCATAGCGTTATTAAATTCACCGGTATTCAGTCTAAATTAGCATGGCCTAGTCTTTTAAAATCAGTGGGGCAAAAAAAACCCAAAAAACTAAGGTCCCAAAGATACCATGTGTGCAACATACAATATGTGATGGTGGCTTCTCTTACTCTTCAACGCCAAATACGGCAAAGCGCTCAAACCACGTGTACAGCATGTAATCAATCATAGTCAGAGATTCTCCTCCAAAGTAAGGTATCTTTTTCTTAATTAGAATCTGGAAAATAATAAAATATAAATGGTGTGTTAAACATGTAAATATGTTAAATGTACATAACGTTTTCTCTTCACAGGCTCACATTCTCCTCTGCTGTTAAAGTTCAAGGTTTATTAGTCATGTCCCCATGCAACTAATTTAGAGAAGAAACAAAGACTATAAGTAGAACATTTGAATAATGCAACTACAACGCAAGCTTCTCAACCTGCATTCAAAATGGGGATGGGGGAGTTAAAAGGTTTTACTAATTTAACATAAAAATTAACAAAAGGATCTTTGTGTCAGGAGGGGTCTAAGCACGGGGGATGCTAACAGCCATTAATAAGGTCTATCTGTGGTATGACTGCCAGTCTGTTGGGCAGAGGGTAAGACCTTGAACACCAGCCTATGCGCAGGATACATTCTTTGGAAAGTTCATTTACAAAGACAAACTAAGGAGACCAGAAAAGTTTTAGTTACAAAGAGTATTTTTTCAAAGTAGACCATGTCATTATCATGGCTTAAAGGGAGGATAAATATTACAAATCTAGACTTACATGGATTTATTTACAATATAGGGAGTGAGTTATGGTAAAACAAAAAAAACAGATGTTGTAAACTACATCTCCCCTGATGCTTTGTCTGTATTATGGCTGTAAGAGCATTATGGAAGTTGTAGTCCACAACATCTGAAGTGTCGTAGGCTGCCTACACCTTATGTATGGGATGCCCTTTCTACATGCTCTACAGCAAGCATTTCAAACACGCGGCCCACAATGGACATCTCTGCAGCCCGGCAGAGCCGCGAGTACATGCTTGGTGTTAAAGCAGAGTAGGCACATGCTTTCTCCACATTGCAGGTGCCTACTCTGCTAACATTTACCAGTTATCGCTGGAACTCAGTCTTCCTGCTCCCTCGCGCTCGCCGTCTGTAGTGATGCCGGAATATGACACCTGCACCCAGCATCGCTAAACTGCGTGTGAGAGAGCAGTGAGCAGCAGGAAGGAGATCTCTAGATAGAAGATCCCCACTGGATCCCAGGGATAAATACAATGATGTGAGTGTGTGCAAGAATGTGTAAATGTGTCTGTCCGTGAGTGTGTATGTGTGTCTGTCAGTGAGTGTGTGTGTGTCTGTCTGTGTATGTCAGTGAGTTTCTGTGTGTGTTTGTGTCTGTGTCAGTGAGCGTGTGTGTGTCTGTGTCAGTGAGTGTGTTTGTGTCTGTCAGTGTGTGTGTCTGTGTCAGTGAGTGTGTTTGTGTCTGTCTGTCTGTGTGTGTGTGTGTCGGTCAGTGTTGCGATGGCCACCGCTGGACAGTGGAGGACCTGGAGGTGCACGGAGGCACGCAGCGCCACGTCACATTCCAACGTGACATCGACACCTTCACAGGATTTCAAGAAGTAGCAGGAGGATCCGTTTTGGCACTGGGTGAGGACAGTGCCATTTTGGGTATACCAGAGGTCAGAGTCGCATACTGGCAGCGGCAATGTGAGTGGAGTCTGCTTGTTGGCTAAAGGGGGGTGCTGATATTTAGTAGAAGGGGGACTGGGATTTGGTATATAGGGGGAACTGGGATTTAATAGAGGTGGAGTGACTGGGATTTAGTAGAGGGGGGGTGCTGTGGTTTAGTAGAGGGGAATGCTGTTTTTTTTATACTGTACTTTTCAAAATAAACCTATGTTTCTATCAAAATGTAAGTTTGTTTTTTTTTGCGGCCCACATAAACTTAAACCTTGTTTATTTGGCCCATGCCAGTTTGACATGCTTGCTCTACAGCACTTCCTTCAGGGGTCTCGTTCCAAATTATTATGCTTGCCATACTATTCCTTATGATATCTTCCATTTTCATTTTTTGTTATTTATTTTGCTGCTAATAATTTTATTATTTTAGGTTTTGTTTTTTTGTCTGAGCCACCTGCAAAATTAAAAAGGCAGCCATAGTGTAGTGCTGCCATCTTACCAGTGTTGAGGAGCTTTGTAATAACCATTCACAATGGTTTGGCATCTTGGAAGCTCACAATCCGAGCACCATGTAACTGCTTTTTAGTTTGCATGTCTGTGGCTTTCCCTTGTTCACCTCTGGATGATGCTTTGTGCTACAGTAGTTCTGCTGACACATCAGTCCCACAATATGTAGCTAGTTACATCACAAGTTCTGTATCTTGAAATGTATTTAGCATAACTGATTGGAACTGGGTCAAATTATGGGATATATTTTTTGGGGTAAATTCCTTTAATTGTGATTACCTAAATGATCTATGAACCCTTTTCAGCAGATAATACATTTGGTTTTATACTAGGGAAGCAGTCTGCACACGTGGATGAGTTCTCATGTCTATTTATTACATGTACCGGTATGTCATGTTATGTTTGATAAAAGGTACAGGTTCAAAACCAAAATATTGCATTTTTTGTAAGACATTTTCTGATGACCGTTGTCCTTTACATTAGTCTGTACGTGGGGCAATGATCTGGAACACTTACCTGCTGCTTTAATGTGAACATACAGTTTCTGTAGTTGGTCAACACTGCTGTTTTATCCAACTTTTTATTTTCCTCTATAATTCTATATTTTTTTGTCACAAACTCGATTCTTTTCTCAATTCAAATTATTTTTGTTTTAGAACATGTCTAAGCATTAATAAATTAATATGCAAGGTTATTTACGGAAGTGAGAACTCAAAGTATCAATGCAGACAAAAATGGCCAAAAATGAAACCTGCTGGTTCTTATAAGCACTAGCCTCACCTGTTCTAATTTTTGGAGCTTGCTGAGTAATTCTGCCTTGAGTTCGGCAACATCTCGGTTTTCTTGCTTTGCCCCGAGGATTTTATATAATATTGAGGGTACCTGAAAATAATCCAAAAAAAGATTTGTTAAAAAATGGTGTGAGTCTCTTTATATTAGAACCCCATATGGACATATATCTAGGCTGGAAGTGATACCTATTTTCTAGTCTATACAGTTGCAAGAAAAAGTATGTGAACCCTTTGGAATGATATGGATTTCTGCACAAATTGGTCATAAAATGTGATCTGATCATCATCTAAGTCACAACAATAGAAAATCACAGTCTGCTTAAACTAATAACACACAAAGAATGAAATGTTGCCATGTTTTTTATTGAACACACCATGTAAACATTCACAGTGCAGGTGGAAAAAGTATGTGAACCCTTGGATTTAATAACTGGTTGAACCTCCTTTGGCAGCAATAACTTCAACCAAACGTTTCCTGTAGTTGCAGATCAGGCGTGCACAACGGTCAGGAGTAATTCTTGACCATTCCTCTTTACAGAACTGTTTCAGTTCAGCAATATTCTTAGGATGTCTGGTGTGAATCGCTTTCTTGAGGTCATGCCACAGCATCTCAATCGGGTTGAGGTCAGGACTCTGACTGGGCCACTTCAGAAGGCATATTTTCTTCTGTTTAAACCATTCTGTTGTTGATTTACTTCTATGCTTTGGGTCATTGTCCTGTTGCAACACCCATCTTCTGTTGAGCTTCAGCTGGTAGACAGATGGCCTTAAGTTCTCCTGCAAAATGTCTTGATAAACTTGGGAATTAATTTTTTCTTCGATGATAGCAATCCGTCCAGACCCTGATGCAGCAAAGGAGCCCCAAACCATGATGCCCCCACCACCATACTTCACAGTTGGGATGAGGTTTTGATGTTGGTGTGCTGTGCCTTTTTTTCGCCACACATTGTGTTGTGTGTTTCTTCCAAACAACTCAACTTTGGTTTCATCTGTCCACAGAATATTTTGCCAGTACTGCTGTGGAACATCCAGGTGCTCTTGTGCAAACTGTAAACGTGCAGCAATGTTTTGTTTGGACAGTAGTGGCTTCCTCTGTGGTATCCTCCCATGAAATCCATTCTTGTTTAGTGTTTTACGTATTGTAGATTCGCTAACAGGGATGTTGGCATTTGCCAGTGACTTTTGTAAGTCTTTAGCTGACACTCTAGGATTCTTCTTCACCTCATTGAGCAGTCTGTGCTGTGCTCTTGCAATCATCTTTACAGGGCGGCCACTCCTAGGGAGAGTAGCAGCAGTGCTGAACTTTCCATTTATAGACAATTTGTCTTACCGTGGACTGATGAACAGCAAGGCTTTTGGAAATACTTTTATAACCCTTTCCAGCTTTATGCAAGTCAACAATTCTTAATCGTAGGTCTTCTGAGAGCTCTTTTGTGCGAGGCATCATTCACATCAGGCAATGCTTCTTGTGAAAAGCAAACCAGAACTGGTGTGTGTTTTTTATAGGGCAGGGCAGCTGTAACCAACACCTCCAATCTCATCTCATTGATTGGACTCCAGTTGGCTGACATCTCACTCCAATTAGCTCTTGGAGATGTCATTAGTCTAGGGGTTCACATACTTTTTCCACCTGCACTGTGAATGTTTACATGGTGTGTTCAATAAAAACATGGCAACATTTCATTCTTTGTGTGTTATTAGTTTAAACAGACTGTGATTGTCTATTGATAAAAAAGGAAAGGAATGAGACAGCGCTAAATAACTGTAGGCGGCAACCTCAAAAAGGGAGTCCCTTAAACCCTTTAAAACAGAATACAATAAAAACAATAAAAGGCTGCGCACATAAAATAAAGTCCAATATAAGTAAAATAAGGAAAGTCCAATTAGTTTGTTCTTACTGGTGTCCTTAATTGATGAGGTCTTCTGTTTATTGTGGTAGTTTCACTTAATAAAAGAGAAAAAGAGAAAAAGAAGGACAACCAATGGTGTAGCATGTAAAACTCGAGTCCAGAGACAAAAATAATGGTATAAAACTCACATTTACCAGAGCTAATGTCCAGCTCTAGAGTGAAGCGTGTTTAATCCCCGCTTATGGGATATAAGGCAGGTTCCTCTCCGTGAATGGTATCCAATTCTCGGGATAAAACAAAACAGCCAATAGTGCTCACAGCAAGAGTTTGGATCCAAACTCTTGCTGTGAGCACTATTGGCTGTTTTGTTTTATCCCGAGAATTGGATACCATTCACGGAGAGGAACCTGCCTTATATCCCATAAGCGGGGATTAAACCGCTGTACGCGCTTCACTCCAGAGCTGGACATTAGCTCTGGTAAATGTGAGTTTTATACCATTATTTTTGTCTCTGGACTCGAGTTTTACATGCTACACCATTGGTTGTCCTTCTTTTTCTCTTTTTATCTTTTATTAAGTGAAACTACCACAATAAACAGAAGACCTCATCAATTAAGGACACCAGTAAGAACAAACTAATTGGACTTTCCTTATTTTACTTATATTGGACTTTATTTTATGTGCGCAGCCTTTTATTGTTTTTATTGTATTCTGTGATTGTCTATTGTTGTGACTTAGATGATGATCAGATCACATTTTATGACCAATTTGTGCAGAAATCCCTATCATTCCAAAGGGTTCACATACTTTTTCTTGCAACTGTATATGGTATGCATGTATATAACTTTTTAAAAATTGTGCTTAAAGTGGTTATGGTGTCTGGTGTGCTGTGGATTCCTCCAATGTAAGTAGTCAAGCAATTTGCTGATTGCTCTCAGCTAATGAGCTAAGCTTTGCGCTGTTGGGCTCTCAGAGAGGCAGTAACTAACGCACAGTGGACCCAGGTAAAAAGACAAATTGTTAGTAAATGGCATGACTACTTATACCAAGGGTGCCGGGGCATTTGGAGCACTATAACAACTGCAGCACACTTCAGTTTTTATGGTGCTTGCTGTGTTCCTTTAATTACAGTGCTGTTTTTACCTCCGAGTAAAACCCCCAAATCATCTTCTCCTTTGCCTTTTTGATTGGGTCTGCAGGGGTTAGCTTCTTGCCAGGATAGGCTTCATCCAAAAAATCACAGACTATAGTGGAATCGTAGATGACCTCCCCATCACTCAGTTCCAGAGTCGGCACCTGACCCAATGGGTTTTTCTCCCAGTACCAGTCTGGCTTACTCTTTAAGTTGATGTTAATGACTTCATACCTAAAATAAACTCTAGTAAGTACAAGGGATTTTTTTTCATGCAATAATAGGCGTCATTGGGGGGAGGGGAACACTCTGTGAACATAAAAAGACAAAGTTGGAGTAAATGTGTCGGTGTAAATAAATACCAGAAACAATTGAGAATATAGGACCAAAAAAAAAATAGTCTTCTTGAGAACTTAACAAGTGTTATGAAACAATATTGCATTTTTAATAGAATGCAGAATTTAAAAAAAAAAGAATAAATAAATAAATAAAACAACCACAGCTCCTGCATAATATTATATAGAAAATATTTAGGCAGCAGACTAAGTAAAGACAATATTATAGTTATTTATAGTTTATACTTGTTAGATTTTTTAAACAAATTGTATATTTTATATATATATAAACATAAATATATTTTTTGCAAAGTATTGTCATCACAAATAGCGCATGTATTAGCGACTTAACGAGTTTGTTGAACAGTGAAAAGTAGAAAATGTTATTTTCAGACTATGTTACTGTTGTATTCTAGAATAACTCTTGAATGTCAGTGTTCCAGGAAGGGAAGTTTTAAATTAGGACCCTGTATCACAAGTCCAGATATTTTGGGTTTTCTTTGTTTTTTTTTTAATTAGAGGTAAATTTACATTGACGTTGACAGACTGCCTTTCAATATTTTATAATATTTTTATATTTTGACACTGTTGCACATAGAAGGCTTATCAATAAACTGCAATCTTTAAGTTTGGATTCAAATATTGTTGAATGGGTAAGGCAGTGGCTGAGTGACAGGCAACAGAGGGTTGTAGTTAATGGAATATATTCGAAGCTTGGACTTGTCACAGTGGGGTACCTCAGGGATCTGTACTTGGACCCATTCTCTTTAATATTTTTATTAGTGATATTGCAGAAGGTCTTGATGGTAAGGTATGTCTTTTTGCTGATGATACTAAGATATGTAACAGGGTTGATGTTCCAGGAGGGATAAGCCAAATGGCAAATGATTTAGGTAAACTAGAAAATGGTCAGAATTGTGGCAACTGACATTTAATGTGGATAAGTGCAAGATAATGCATCTTGGACGTAAAAACCCAAGGGCAGAGTACAGAATATTTGATAGAGTCCTAACCTCAACATATGAGGAAAGGGATTTAGGGGTGATTATTTCTGATGACTTAAAGGTAGGCAGACAATGTAATAGAGCAGCAGGAAATGCTAGCAGAATGCTTGGTTGTATAGGGAGAGGTATTAGCAGTAGAAAGAGGGAAGTGCTCATGCCATTGTACAGAACACTGGTGAGACCTCACTTGGAGTATTGTACACAGTACTGGAGACCGTATCTTCAGAAGGATATTGATACCTTAGAGAGGGTTCAGAGAAGGGCTACTAAACTGGTTCATGGATTGCGGGATAAAACTTACCAGGAAAGGTTAAAGGATCTTAACATGTATAGCTTGGAGGAAAGACGAGACAGGGGGGATATGATAGAAACATTTAAATATATAAAGGGAATCAACACAGTAAAGGAGGAGACTATATTTAAAAGAAGAAAAACTACCACAACAAGAGGACATAGTCTTAAATTAGAGGGACAAAGGTTTAAAATAATATCAGGAAGTATTACTTTACTGAGAGGGTAGTGGATGCATGGAATAGCCTTCCAGCTGAAGTGGTAGAGGTTAACACAGTAAAGGAGTTTAAGCATGCGTGGGATAGGCATAAGGCTATCCTAACTATAATATAAGGCTAGGGACTAATGAAAGTATTTAGAAAATTGGGCAGACTAGATGGGCCGAATGGTTCTTATCTGCCGTCACATTCTATGTTTCTATGTTTCTATGTTTCTATAAGGAAATATCACTGCAGTGAACAGTGAAATCAATGAAGAAGTTTTATCAAAGTGTTTTGTTCAAAAAAGTGGTGCAAATTTTAAATGGGCATTAAAGTCATTAATAGAATGGGCTTGCTGGTTTCCATGGTAATTACCCCAGTTATTACATCAGAACACTTTGATAACTCTCCTCCACTGTACTGTATACAGCAGGTCCATGTGCATTGTTCTGTCCTCCTAGTCTACAGAATGGGGGAAATGATGTATCTCTGGTTAACACCTGTGTACGGGGTAGTCACGAGGATATTGGAAAAAACTTAATACAGACACCTTTCTGATATTGGATACAGCCTATATCAAAGACCCAATCCTGCATTTATAAACTGATACAAATACAAGTTCTGTCATTACAGGTTTATTTAAATGGACACATAGGGCACCCTGATTCTTTACTATGAAAATGTGTCTTTTTGAAATGCTTACTTGATTCCCTTGGCAAATAAAACCAGTCTTACTTGCTGGACAAATGGACAGAACCTCATGCTGTAGAGACGAAGGTTTCCTTCCGGGACAGGCCCTGGGGCAGGGGAGCCTAAAAAATAAAATAAAATCTCAATATATAACTTACAACACATTGGGATTTATTCAGTCAATAATGACTTGCAGTGAACTAAAGGCTGATTGCCAATTCTCCGTCTCAGCTATAGTGGCAAGTTCAGTACTTTATTCTGTGTTGTACATTTTGTTCTTCTGTTACCATTCACAATTAGAACATTGTTTATAGCGCCAACATATTCCACAGCGCTGCACAACATTTCTAACAAAACATGATTGACATTCTGAAACAGGTGAAGAGGGCCCTGCCCAAACGAGATCAGGATTTAGCAAATAAAATATACATTTTAAATTAACTAAACCACAGCTGTTTTGCTAGAATTTAAAAATATTTTCTGTTTTGTTAGTAATAATGCAGATAAAACTGTAACAACTGGCATTTAAGAGGTATGGGATCATGCAAAGCGATAGGAACAGTTAGCAACTTAGGTATTTAAAACTACATTACCCATGATGCAAAGCCAACCTGCAGATGATTGTTTTAATAAAAAAAATAAAAAAAACACGTGAAACTGCAAGAATCCTGCCTGGCCTTACCTTTTCCTAAACTCTTCTGTGAGCCAGTCATGTCTGGTGGAGGGAGAGCAGACAGATCCAGAGACACAAACCCAGGGAGGAGATACAAGGTATCCGGAGCCCAGCACTGATTGCTGCCTATATACTGTCATGGAAAAAGGAACGTACATCCTCTTTGAATTCTGTGGTTTTACATATCAGGACATAACAATTATGTGTTCCTTAGCAGGTTCTAAAATTAAGTAAATACAACACCACATGACATATTACACAGTGTCATGATTTGTTTAAAAACAATAAAGCCAAAATGGAGACGCTAGGTGTAAAATTCTAATTACACCTTATGATTCAATAACCAAGTCAGTGTTTTCTGTTTGACTCAATTAGTCTCTCACATCGTAGTGAAGGAATTTTGTCCTACTCTTCTTTACAATGTTGCTACAGTTCATCGAGGTTTTGCATTTGTTTATGCCAGCAAAACCTCTTAGGTCCCACCACAGCATTTTGAATGGGTTGATGCCTGGACTTTGACTCGGCCATTGTAACATTTTTTGATTCTTTTCTTTTTCAGCCATTCTGTTGTAGATATATGTTGGCGTGCTTGGAATTATGGTCCTGTTGTATGACCCAATTTTGGCCAAGCTTTAGCAGTTAGGCAGATGGACACATTTGACTCTAGAATACTTTGGTATACAGATGAGTTCATTGTCGACTCAATGACTACAAGGTTCCCAGGTTCTGTGGCTGAAAAACAAACCTAAATCATAACCCCACCACCACTGGTATGAGGTGTTTGTGCTGATATGCGGTTTGTTTTTCACCAAACATGGTGCTGTGCATTATGGCCAAACATCTCCACTTTGGTCTCATCTGTCCAAAGCACATTGTTACAAAAGTCTTGTGGTTTGTTTAGATGCAACTTGCAAACTTGTGCCGTGCTGCCATGTTCTTTTTTAGAGAGATTATTATTATATAATACAGCTCTTTTCAGGGGTGAACTGACCACTGGGCAGTTTGGTATTAGACTGAAGGTCCAAGGCAGTCAGGGGCCCTGCTGAACAGCCATACTCTGGCTGGGGAAATCAGAGATTCCTCAAATATCGTGGCCTGACCTTAATGACGGCTGCATAAACGCATAATTTCACTGACTACCAGCCAGCAAAAACGCCAAAGTTTGAGACTAACCTGATCCTGGAACCTACTGAGGTGCCTCAGCTTGATTGGATTGATTGTAGTCAGAGCTAATTCTCTGCGTTTTCAGTGGGCCCTGGTGAACCAACTGATCTCCCGCTCAATGTGACACTGAGACCACACAGGCTTATCTTGGTCTTGTTTTCACCCCCTTGACCGGTGGGGATTATCCTGGTCTCACTGGCTTCTACAAGACACTGTAGCGGAGAGGTAGTATAATCCACAGTATCTCCGCTGGTAGACAGGAACAGCATGTAATAATCCAGGTAGGCAGGTACAGTATACAATAATCCTGGTAGTGTTATAAGAATCCTTCCTTCCCAAGAACTAGACGACACATAGGCTGGGAGTCAACTGAGGTTTTCTTCACAGATCACAGTATTTATGTGGTTCCCCATGCAAGGGGTCTCCTGAGTGACTTTACAGGGTTTGTACAGTAGGGTACTACATGGGGAACTGAACATACAGGACAATTTTCCCACCATGCACTGCTGTACGATAGGGATACTCCCATAAGAATATCCTGTTAAGTGGATTATCCCTCTGTACAGCAGAACCGGTCCTTTTACTTAAAAATGCATAACTTGCACGTTATTCGTGCTTTTTAACTGAATGACATCTATATGGATAGCTGGGACCTGAGCGCATACTTCGGGAAACTACCGCTCAGATCCCAGCACAATTAGCTGAATGCCACACGAAACATAGTTGAATCGGAACACACAAGAAAACACACGAATGAACAGTTTGTATAAAACTACTGAAGGACCGGTGGTCCCGAATGGTCTGGAAGTCCAGCGGTGTTCGTGTCGTCGAGTAGCCGATTTTAGTTCCAGGCACACGACGACCAAACAGCACTGGGCTAAAAGGGGATCCAAGATGGCCGCCGCCTCGTGGTCGGTATCCGAACGGTGACCACCCTGCGAATCAATTAACCGAGGATAGATACACTGTTGCAATCTGTTAATGGGAGCCACACGACCCCCTGTGTGTGGTCTCCCATTTGGTACTTTGTTCGTTCCACGAACAGTGTTGAAAGTCACTGTTCATGAAACTACCATAGGAATGCTAGCGGCTTTAGCGCCACTAGCATACGAATGCCCTCTATCACATATTTAAGCGAACAACCTAAAATAAGCCATATATCAAACAGTCTCTCCAGGCTAGGTTTGCCACAGACACCAACGAGACTCTCTGTTGCTGTACCTGCTAGAGCCTGGACACAGCTCCCGCGCACAAGATGGTCCTGAAAATATACAGCCTGGGCTGGAACATCTTGACCATGGTGCACACTCACTGAAGTGGCTGGGAGAGATATTTAACCACTTTTGGGCCTCTTGGAAGGTAGGACAATAAGCCAACATCCTCTGGAGGGAGAGATGGAGAGCGAGAGCTAGGCGGCGCATGGACCTCCTTCAGGAATTCCCTTTCATTGAGCACACATACCCTATGTTTCTATCCTACCTGGGCCAAGGGCTGACAGTGGCATGGCCCCATCGCATCAATTACATGGACAGAGGACTGACCGCTACCACTGACACTGTACCATCTGGACCTTCTGTTTCTCCCTTTCTCCCTTTTGGGAATGAACTTCGACTCCTAAAACCCTTGAGTCTGTGGCTCACAGATGCTGGCCTGGGACTGAAAGGACTCCTTGCCTCGCACATCTGACATCGCTACCAATCAAGCCCACCGCAAGCATGTTTTCTGTTTTCCAAACTTGTGCATTGGCTGAGTGTCAGCTTACCAGCTAGGGAAATACTGCTACTCGTATTATAGATCTCAGTAATAGCCAATAATTATTATATCTATATCAAGTTCACATAGGGATGATATAACAGTTTTTTACTTATAGGTTTACCCATATGCGTATTCTATCTATGTATTCTGTTAGTACTTTTATTATGTTATGTGTATTACATTGTAGGGTGCAATAGAGTAACTTGATATCCAGTGGCCTTTACTATTGTCTGATCAGCCAATGTCTATTCACGTTTCACTTATTTCAACCATGATTATTCCTTATATATGTTTCATACTTCAACTATTATATTTCAAAAAATGTTCATGTTTCATCTCACTGCCCTCAAACTGCACTGTACTCGGGTTAGATTGTTAATTGCTTTTGGGTTATAACAAGCTTGTATATATTCTTATGTAAAAATAAAAATAAATATCAACAAATATATTAATTATTTTAAAAGTTTGTCCAAAAATATTAAATAATTTTAAAATCCAAAAATATAAAATTTAATGTTTTATTTGTTGAAATTCAGATTTTAGTGCATAATCCTAATAGTTTTTTGTAATCTTTCTATACCCCGCCTTACCCCCATGACTTACCTGAAGGAACAAGATGTCAGGGTTAATAACTGAAGCCGGTGGTTGTTTGGTATTTTTTTTTGTTTGTTTAGTTTTTTGTTTTTTTTTACCAACATTCATTATCGGTTTATTTACCATACTTCAAATTGTAGAGGGCTGTAATACAAATTGCTAAATGTATGCCTTACTCACTACAGTTCAGTGTTTATATTAATTTTAAAAAAGCCTTAAACAAATATGAAACCAATAATGTCACACTAATACTGCAGTGTTTGTCTCAATCTTATTAACGCTTTTACTGTAGGTATTTTATAATTATCTTAACACAGTACTATATGATTGTCCTTTGCACTGCAAATATAAATTCCTTAACTTATATATATTATATTATTATATGGTTCAAACTGTGTTTCTTCCTTACAATAGTGACATTGTTATATAATATTTATAGTGCAGTTTCATGAAGATTGAGCATCATGTCCAGTGGCAGAACTAATGTAGATGGCCCTGGTGAGTTTTCTTTTTTGTTCCCCCCTCCAGTGCAAGGGTGGCCAAATTGTAGATCTCCGTCTGTTGTCCAACAAAGCTTCGCCAGCTGGGGATCTACCATTTGCCCATGCAAGATAAAACAGGGGTAGGAACCCTATTTGGGGTCTTAGATAACCTTTATTAAAGAGGCATGAACTAAATCACAGATACTCAAAGAATTAACAAGATAATCCACTTCTAAACTCTACATGTTCATACGATACACTCCAGACTGGACTGGTCTTCAAACAGCCATGGGAAAATGGAAAAAACACTTCCTGATATAACTCCTACAAACATCCTGAGGGCACACCAAGCCCAATGCCAAATTCTGCCTCTCATCTCTTACAGAGACCTGTTTCTAAAGACCCTATACTACGCCTATTATTCACCCCACAGACTACATCTAATAGCTAGGAAAGACTCAGGAACCTGTTTCAAATGTGCACACACAAGAGCCAACTTATATCACTGTCTGTGGGAGTGCACACTAATACAATAATTTGGGGCTGAAGTGAAAACATACCTTATGAGGGACAAATTTACAATTAACATAGGACTCAGAAATAGAATAATATATGTGCTCCCAATCTTTATCATGCCAGATAGGTTAGATAATATTGAAATAGATACTTGGACAACCAGGGGGGTAACATAAAAACATACTAGTGGAACATAAAATCAAGTCTTTCAATCAAATTATGGAGGAATATAATATTCCCCCCAAAAGAAACCTTTAATTATCTACGAACTAAAGGCGTCATAGCTGTGTGTAGGTAGGTGTGTGTGTGTGGGGGCAGTGTGTGTATGGGGCTAGAGTTCACTCCTACTACTGCGACCACCAGGAAGTGGTGAGAGTGAACTCTAGCCCGTAGCTCCAGGGCTAGAGTTCACCCTCGTGAGAGCCGGAGCGTTGCCCCGGGTCCTCTCTTTCTCCCCCTCACTGCTCCTCTGTGTCAATGTCTCCCCTCTCCTTCCCAGTCTCTCTCTTCCCCCTCTGCCTCTTTCTTCCCCTCCCCCTGTGTGTCTCTCTCATTTCTCCCTCTTTGTCTCTCTCTTCCCCTTCTGTCTCTTTCACCCCCTTTCCCTGTGTTTCTC